>WNWU01000004.1:5162945-5174760 GCA_012654045.1 Ptyas mucosa
TCTATCTATCTATCTATCTATCTATCTATCTATCTATCTATCTATCTATCTTACAGAGTTATATCCATAAAGTTTTCTTTGCAACAATATGTAATGGTTTGCTTTGCTATCTGTCCTCTTAGATATTACCACTACTGTTTCTACTACTGCTTCTATCTTACAATATTGATATTTTCTAGTGATATTTCCTCAGGTATGTACCCATCATGTATCAAGTCTGATCTTGTTTGGTTTTTTTCCCCGATCAGATAAGGTTAGCTAGTACTGCCTGCTATGTTTTAGCGTAGAAAGTTTTGTAATATTTAAGGAACAATGGCACATTAGTTTTTCTAGAGAACGTTTTTAAAAAAAACATTGAAAGGATGCTTAATTGTAAAGTTTTCCTAAGAAAAAAGTATGTGACAGAAAACAAAAACAAAGTTATAGTACATTCTCCTTACATAGGACAGGAAAGGGAATTATTAGCTTTGTCTCTTTAAAGGGTGTACTTACATTCTTCCATCCTGAGCTACAGTAATTTCATATACGTTCTAAACAAGTCTGCCTAGAACACAAAATATTGTAGATTCCTTTCCAAGAATGTTATTGAGCTTTCATACCCAATCAGGATATGAACAGTTAAGGAACACAGAATGGACTTTTTTAAAAAAAGCCAGACACAACCTTAGTAACACAAAAAACATTCCCAATGCAACCTGAATTTTTCACACATTACCTATATGAGGGTGACCCATTGCTATGAGCCATTTCATTACTGATGGAGGCCCACTTGAATTGCTGCCTTAGAAGGGCCTCAATACTTTCTACAGAAGACAAAAGCCCAGATTTTTTATATTGGATAATATAACAGTAACTGAAGAGAAAAGTACAATTAGAGAAGAAATCAAAAGATAGCAAACTATCTTTGAAAGCCACTGAAAGCCATCAGTATCCTCCATTATATATCCCTTCATAGTTCTTTACAGCACTTTCTAAGCTGATTTATAGAATCAGCAAATTGCCCCCCAAAACTTGTGTCCTTATTTTACCGACCTCACAAGGATGAGAGGTTGAATCAACCTTGAGCTGATAAAGATCAAACTCCTGGCAGTCAGCCTGCAATACTGCATTCTAACCACTTTGGACTTGAAGACCTCCAATGTCCTTTCCAACTCCTGTTCTGTTCTGTTCCGTTCCGTTCCGTTCCGTTCCGTTCCGTTCTGTTCTACTCTATTCCTATTCCCATTCCCATTCCCATTCCCATTCCCATTCCCATTCCCATTCCCATTCTATTTACTGTGCCACCACAGCTCCTAGCATCTCCTTTTAAATCCTGCCCCATGCTCTGTTCTTCGAACCCTAGATTTTGCTGTATTATTTTCAGAGGAATTCAGGTGGCACGGTTTTCCTACACTAATTTTTCAAACTGTAACAACATTTCTCTGTCATCTGAGAAATTATACTACAGTGTCCACCTCTCTATGACACTGAAAAGATGAATGAAGTAATTAATTGTTCAAATTAGTTGCTTCGAAAATGGGATACTGCTGAGGAGGTCTCATTTATTCTGATGGACATGCGTAATCTACTTCTTAGCCATAATATATGAAAGTACCACAAAATTTTGAACCTGAAACTAGCTCACTGAGGCTCATATATAGAGGAATAATTGATCACAACCATCCTCATAATTTCTCTGTCTCTGACAACATATGTGGACATATTAATCTGTACTGCCCATTTTCCATGGGTGCCAGGGCACCCCTGGGGACAAAGGCTTTTTCTGGAAAGATATCAGGCCAGAATAATTATTTCACTTTGAATACAAGCATTTTTGGCTTGACTATGGGGAGGCAGGTCATATTTGGGGAGCTGATGGCTACTAATTTTTTGAGTAATGGTAAACCAGGACAAAAACCAAAGTTGATTTCATTTGTATGCACATTTCATTTAGAAGAAAACAGCTGATATGATTACTCTCAGTCATGGAGTTAATAGTTTTTCCTTCCAGAATTAATAATGATAAATTTCTAACAGTTTAAAGGGTTCTCTAGGGAATTTTCAACAATCTCAGCATTTGCACTTCTGCTCTACTGGAATGGGCAAAAGCAAACAGGCATTTCCACAAAGTCTGGCCATGATTTAAAAATTACTTGGAAGAAAAGAGTGCTTCTTTAAAACAGCTACATTTCTTTTTCCAGCACATATGGAAACTTTAAAAAGATGTTGGTACAGTAAAAAGATGTTGCTAGTTCACCTCTGTATATTCTGAGCAACTCTTCTGAAATATTTTGAAAATATTTGCAGACTTAAACATAAAGATTTGTTTTTTTATGTTTCAACTGGTCTGTTATTTACCCTCATGTATTGCCTTAAGTATTTGTAAAACAGGCAACAAGTGACTATAGTTGTTTTTAATGATAGTTATCATTTTAGCCATTGTCTATCCATAGCAGGATGAAGGCTCTTCTGCATGTTTCCAATCAATACGGTCCGGAGCTTTCTTTTGCCAATTGGGCCCACAATACTTGCTGATGTCATCAATCCATCTTGTTTTAGGTCTGTTTCATGGACATTTTTATCAAGTGGGATCCATTCTATGATTGCCTTGGTCCACCTGCCATCAGTTCTCTTGCTATGGGACCATTCCATTTCTATTTCAATTCTTTTACTCTCTTGATGGTATTTGTTTGTTTTCTAATCCATGTGCAGTTCTTTCTATCTTATCTTGAGCATGTATCTTTCCATGGCTCTTTGTGCCACTTGTAGCTTTTGTATCGATTGTTATTTAGTCTCCATGTTTTATTGGTATATATTAGAGCATGTAGCACACACTGATCGAAAACTTTTCTCTTCAGGCATAGGGGAGGTTGTTCTTGAAAATTATGCTTAGCTTGCAGAATGCCTGCCAACCACATTTAATATGCCATTCAATTTCCTTTATTGCATTACCTTCCATTGAGATCTATTAGCCAAGGTATATGTAACGGTCTACTATGTCTACTTCTTCTCCAGATATATTTTTTTTCTTTCTTTGATAAATTTATTAAACATAAGCTGGCTCTTTTTCAGGTTTATTTTTAAGACAAATGGTTCTCCTGCTTTATGCAGCTCTTGTATCTGTCTTTGTAGCTGTTCTGGCTCTTGTGAGAAGAAAACAACATCATCCACAAATTTTAAGCAATTTAAATAGGCACCATTGATTTTTATTCTATCTTTTGCCCAGGCTAGTTTGCGAAATACTTCTTCAAGGCAGGCTGAGAAAGGGATAGATGATATTGTTTTGCCTTGTTGCATACCTTTAATGATAGTACATCCCGATATAGTCAGCTGATGCCATCGCTGACTATTGGGGGCAAATCATTGGCCCCCACGGAGAGGGCTCGCAACTTGGGCGTCCTCCTGGATTCACGGCTGTCTTTAGAAGAGCATTTGATGGCCGTGACTGGGAGGATTTTTCATCAGGTCCACCTGATTCTCCAGTTGCGTCCCTTTCTGGATTGGGACACCCTACACACAGTCACTCATGCCCTCGTCACTTCCCGTCTGGACTACTGTAACACTCTCTACATGGGGCTCCCCTTGAGGAGCACCCGGAGGCTCTAACTGGTGCAGAGTGCGGCCGCGCGGGTGGTTATGGGAGCAACATGGTGCTCCCGTGTGACACCTTTCCTGCGCGACAGTATATTCTTCTCAAAGTTAGTTATTAGCTTGACTGGTGATTCATTTTGTTACTGGAATTTGTCATAAAATAGTTGAATTGAAATAAGAACTCATTTTTTTCTCTCTCTCTCTTTCCCTTTCCCTCTCCCCCCCTTCCCGTGTGTATGTGTGTGTGTGTGTGATTCATGTATCAGGGTAGTTACTCTGAACACGCCTTTTACTACTACTACTACTATTATTATTATTATTATTATTATTATTATTATTATTATTATTATCTCTTTTGTTCATTAAGCATGAAACTCAGTCAAAAATGTGTCACAAATATGTTTGATTGGTGCTAATGGTTGATATGGGTTGCTGCCAGCATCCTAGGTCTCAACGAAGTATCTTCTTAAAGAATATATTCCAAGTAGCACAGTTTTTTTGCAGTTCCGCCGGTGTTATTGCAGGAAGCTGCAATTTCTTGATATTATTATTATTATTATTATTATTATTATTATTATTATTATTACTACTATTATTATTATTGGCTATGGTTTTTCAAGATTATGCCTTTTGTTGTCCTAAATATGTAGAAATAAGCAATGAGCAATAAAACAGTTTGTGACTAGAAATAAATATATGATTAACATACAATCATGCTGATCCATCATGAGAATGCTGATGGTGTTTATATATCTAGCTTAATGTACTTTAAGCCACCCAACTTTTTGTGAATGCAAATGAAATCTCAAAACCATGATATGCAGTAATAATAAATGCTGTTCCTTCTTATGCTTCCTTTTTTCAGCTCTGCCACCAATAGAGCATTGAGTCTGTCACAGCTGAATAAACATTATAATTATCCACAATATGCCAAGCAATGCTATCTGGAATAGCACTTTTCAATTTTAGAGGTGTACAAGATTTTATTGTGCTACTGCTATTTATTTCCTTGATCTATTTATGGTTCCCCCCCCCCCATATCCTCCATTTCCTCTTTCTATCCATTTAATTATTCATTAATGCAATCTGAATTGTTCTACCTGCATCATTGAAAGCACATTTGTTTTGTTTTTCTTATTTATATATGCACATTTTATCATACAATTTGCTTTAATTGTTAGCTTTCCCAAGGATGTGATAAAAGGCCATCTGATACACATATGCACACACTCTTGCAGTACAAATAAACCATCTCCATTCCTTCATCCAGTAGCTGACCCCATTTTTAGAATGATGTCTGTGATTGTCTCCTATGGTATTCCACAATGTCTCAGGAACACATGGGATGAAAAAGAGAGACAAACTACAAAGAACAATAACTAGAATCCACTCTTCTGTAGCAGCCATTATTGTTGTGTAAATTCTGATTTCAAATGGTATGGATGGGAGTCCTGATTAGGAATCTCATTCACATCCATTCACATAATTTCACATTTTTTAAAAAAAATCATTCATTTGAAACTAAAAGCACTTCTGCTAATTCTGTGATCAGTCATTTTGAGTAATTCTATTTTTCTTTGGAGTTACTCTCAAATTTGTTTGTGTTCATCCAACCCATTACCAGCTCCTGGCAATCATTTAAGGAAGATCCAGTATGGCCACAATTACAACTCCCAGGCAGAATTAAAATTCTAAGCTCAGCACAGTGTCATCTGAGTTGCCATAGCAATTCCAGGAAATATATTTTGTGGCCAATAGTTATTTCTTTGTGCTAATGAAATGACCATTTTTCTTCAGTGAATTGAATCACAACTAATTGAGTAGTAATCAGTGCAGGCCCCAAAGTTCAGATAAATGTTGTCTTCTTAATGCTTTGTAGAAATGTAGAATCCATTAGCTATCTTCAAATGAGTTTTTTTTTTAATTAGTCGAATCTTAGCAAACAATTACAGCCGGCATTAACACTATCCTACCAAACTTTCCCATTTGTTTAGTGTTGGGAAAGGAAAATTTATTTTCACTTAATTGAAGTGCTGATTGTGTTATGGTTTGCTTTCTGTTCTAAAAAGAAATACATAAATTTGATGAGCGAATGACCCTGTCTTCTTTTTTGAAGCACTTCCTAATTTTCTTTTCCAGATGTTTTTTCAGAGTCAATGAATGCCTACACAGATGTTAAATGCACAATTTTCTCTCTGTCTTTCTGAAAGCAATCCATACTATTTATTGTATTCTAACCTCTGTAATCTTTCAAAGGAACATCCTTCTACCTTCAGCTGGAACATACACATACACAAACAAACACATACACATACACATACACACACCACACACATATACATATTGTTTTCCTGATATTTAATCCATTCACCAAGTCTCCACAATTAGTACAGCATTCAGTGATCCTGATTCTGATATTGAGCATCAGCTCCTCCTGCTGTGCATGGCTGCAACAACAAAACCTTGATCTTACACTTCTGATGCTATTATTGTTGCTACTTCTATTACTATTTCCTTTATTTATCATATTTATATCTCCTACTCTTCTGTCAATAATCTCAAAACAAATACAGATTATTTTCCCATTTTATTTTCTGAAGTATCTAATGTGGTTGATCCAGTGGGCCATGCTTTCTTTTTGAGCTGTTGGAAGAAATATCCATCTGGATATTTCATATTAGCATATTTCATTAGCATTAGCATACTGCCCCCAACAATCTGGGTCCTCATTTTACCCACCTCGAAAAGATGGAAGGTTGAGTCAACCTTGAGCCGGTGATATTTGATCCGCTGATCTGCTGAACTAGCAGTCAGCTGAAGTAGCTGCAGTACTGCACTCTAACCACTGCGCCACCTCGGCTCTATTCAGTTGGTTTAGTTCCAAGTGGGGAGAAAGACACTGGAAACATGGAGGCTGTTTGGAAAGATGGTTTACGGGTGAACAGGACCACATAGGTTTGAGGTCCTGGGCAGCTGAACACATGGAGTGGGGAGTGAGAGGTATTTATACTCTCTCTGGGCTTTGAACTTTAGCTTCCTGTTCCTGTAGTAAGAGCATGTATGCTATTGGTTGCCCTCATGAGGCTATGCATCATAGCAGTGGTGAAATCCTGCTGTGTCGCTACCTGTTTGCTGTCAGTGCATGCGCACTGCACGCAGGATGCCTGCACTGTACATGCATGTCCAGTGCAATGCATGCTGGGTGCGCACTGTGTGTATACGCTTCAGGTACTATCAGTTCCAGAGAACTGATAGTAAAAAAAATGCTTAAAAAGTTAAAAGAAAAAGTTCTGAAGATCAGCGTCATTCAGCTGATCTTCGGAACTTTTTTTTTTAACTTTTCAAGCATTTTTTTTACTACCGGTTCAGGCGAACAGGCCCGAACTGGTAGCATTTCACCCTTAGGTCATAGCTGAGGTTGTTTGAGTTAAGTTTGTTTGAAACTTGGAGGGTGATGATGTAATGAAGAGGCTTGTGTTCTGTGGGCAATTCCTATTGTGTCTTAATGGCTTTGTCCTGGTTTGGATCTTGAGTGAAGACTAATCCTATCACCCTGAGGCTGAAGGTCTTTTGTCTTGTAGATAGGCTGTCCCAGTCTTTCTTAATTGGCACCAAATATATGCTGGGAGTGAGTTTCTGTATCACTTAAGATTTCTATTTCTCTTTTAGGGGAAATATTTTATCCTGCCTATTTAATATTTCCTAATATTAGAATAATTATTTCCTTTCTTAATTTTAAATTTTTATTTGTTCCTTTTATTAACTGCTATTCTGCTCTTAGTCTGCGGAGGATCACAGTATTTAAAAGTAAATAAATAAAAAATAAAAAGCAGAGACAAAATTAAACCACAAATTTAAAATTTTTACAGATTATTTTCATTCTCCAGGTTTGTCTTTAAAATTGAGAAGATGGAAACAAAGATAACAACTTTCAGTCAATTGTTGTAATGATCTATAATGGTTTTGAACAGTCAGCTCAGCACTCCACCAGAAATGTCTTCACTTTGAAATTGGTTTAGAAATATATATAAGTCATTGATGACAGAATCTTACAATAATTTTGGCTACATATCTGATGTATGTCCTTTTGATGGCGTCTTTGACCTTCAAAACAAAACCACGGATCCAGTTCTACTTTCTTCTTTTTCAGATGTTGTAGGAATGGAAAATGTATGAATAGCTCTCCTATATTCCCATTTTTTGAACTTGTTCCCTATATTAACTCAAAAGCCACTGACTTGTTAGAAAATTCCACTGTGGAGTTAATTCTTCTCCGGCCAAATGCAGTAGGTTGCACATTATAGTATCCAAGGACATGATCATGATGTGGAAACTGGCTGTAATGTCTTAGGCGATGAAAGTACTCAGTGACGGGGCGGGTGGTGGGGGGAGAGGGATTTTTTTATATATAAATTCTGATTGCCTACATGCCTGGTAAATAAATTGAATAGTTGAGCCCCAGGGCACTCTGTTTGGTACTATTCAGCAGCACTAAATTCACTTTGAAGAGAGAGAGAAAAAAAGCCCTTCTCTTTGTAATTCTTCCATCTTCCAACCCGTATGATTCATGTTAGTATTTCCTTAAGGTAACATTAAATTGCAGAGCCTTAGAATGTATGCCAACAAAGGAGTACCTTCCCTGCCTTCCCTGAAAGGCATTTAGATTTTTCAATCCAATCACAATCCAGCAACACAGCTGCCAAAGGAGACATATAAAATCATCTCCATGGCAACTTCAGTGAGTGCAAAGAGTAGCTAAATGTGAAGGGGTGGGGGCAGGAGTCTCTAGTATGAAATAAACAAACTAATGCAGGGATATATTATAGGGGAAGGATTTATGGGTTCTGACATTCCTAAAATATCTTTATTTAATAACGAAAACTTCATTATCCAGTTCTGTTCTCAAGTGTTGCTATGGGTCTCCTGCAATTCCCTTGGAAGATCTTTCATCTTGACAGAAGTTCTAAATTACAGCATTAGTACTCAAAACAGGGAGAAGTTACATCCTATTTTACTTGTCCAGGGAAATGAGACACACACAGTACTGGGTTAGTTATTGAAATCTATAATGACTTAGAATATTAAAAATGGAATATGAAAAAATTATGGGTGTGCTGGGGGATAAATTAAGTAATATACCTTGAACGTTTACTTCTCTCTCTCTCCCTCTCTCTCTCTCTCTCTCTCTCTCTCATCTCCATATTCTTATTGCATAAGGCTATTATACTTGCTACAAGTAAGGCATCAACTCTACTCATGGAAAGATTTATACATTTTTCCATGAGCAGAGTAACTATAACTTTTCTGACAGATGCTTGGAAGTCCAAAAATGAGTGATTTAGCTAGAACATACAAATTGTAATAGTTCAGTAAAATTATAATAAAGCCAATGTTTGCTCTTGCTAAAAACCAAAATTTCTATATTACTATTATGTTGAATTTCATACATTCTCTTTCTGTTATTGAAGAACACTGCTATTTTCTCTTAGTTCAGTAGAATTTGAAGACATTCATTATTGATTTCACTTCTGCTGATTTTAGAAGAGCAAAATTCATTGCCCAAGTCCAAAGTGGTTTTAGGTCCTGAAGGAGTAGCAACAATAAAAACTGCAACCCTTAGTTTTTTTAAGAATACAAGTGTTTTACACTACTATAGATGGGAACTGCTGGTGATTCTCTTACTTGACCAAGAGGTAATGTGTGTGTGAGAGGCAAGAACTCCTTCCAATGTGAAAATACAAACAAACAAACAAACAAACAAACACACACACAGGGACAAATATTAAAAAAATAGTTTTTCTTTGTTTTGTTACTGCAGCTGAAGCAGAAAAAAATGTCTCTGTAATAGTGTTGTGAGTATGATAACACAGTGGTCCAGACTGTTTCCACACCAGCTCAGAATTCTCATGTAGAAATGACATTCCGCATAACTGTTTTCACAAGTAATCTTGAACAAAGTCCAACATAGATAAATATACACATGGGTAACATTCATTTCATAGTCCAGATCTGCTTTGGATAGTGAAATGGATGGCATATGCATGTAATGTATATACACACACTCAGTTACATTGAACAGCAATCCTGGTGGCAACACATTATAATTTTCATCCTCTTCAGATGCAGGTAGCTAAATGTTATTCTATGGGGTTCAAATCATGGACTTTTGAACTTTATATCATTATATGAAATTCATTAGCTTTAGCACCTATCCAGGTTCTGGTATTCAGTGAATGCAGCAGGGGTGGGTTCTACTTACCTTTACTACAAGTTCAGAATGGGGCCGCACATATGCAGAAACTTCCTGATGACATTGGAGTCATTGGGCGGAGCCTCCCGCCGGTTTTACTCCCAGTTCTATAGAACCGTTCCGAACCGGGGGCAACCCACCACTGGAATGCAGCAATAAATAACTAGAAATTCTCAGAATGTTCATGCAATCTATGTTCACTTAAGTTCTCAGAGCAGAAATGTCAGGGCATTGATTTATCCCATCCTGGCTCTGGGATAATCGTACCCCAGTTTAGAGGTTTGGACCGTGGCTCTCCTTGAAAATATACTTTAAGAAAATAAAACCCGAAGAAGTATTTCTAAGAAAACTCATTTTTATTGTAAAAGTAAAAATATAAAATTCTTGCTATCTAATTAGCCTACATCTTGGCAGCGTTCCTGCCGGACCTCTTGGCAGGGAGAACAAAGGAGTTAAGAAGAAGAAGGAAGGCTAGAAAAGGAATGCAGAGGATGCGCAGTAGTTAGTTACTGATAAAGACTTGGCAAAACTACAGTAAGTCTATTAGTCCAAAATGAGAGCTCAGCTGGGAAATACAAGAACGCAGTGACAGTGATGCAGATGTTATGTTATGTCATACCCCCTTTACCCCACCCTCTTGGACTGGGGAAAATCACTCTAATATTACCAAGATATATTCCATGTGATGTTTTTCAGCTACATTGACCAATTTTAAAAAAGTAAAGGAGTCATTAAAGATTTTATTCTGCTAGTCATTGCTGACTATAGGGGCAATGCTCATCTCTGTGTCAAGGCCATTGAGCCAGCTGTCCCAAGACATTTCCTCAGTCATTTGGCTAGCATGAGTCACAGAATGCCATAGTGGTACCTATTTATCTACTCACATTTGCATGCTTTGGAACTGCTAGGTTGTCAGGAGCTGGATTGAGGACAGGAGCTCATCCCTTCAGGTGGTACTTGGATCTTGAACCTGGGCTGCTGGTTTTCCAAATGACAAGCCCAGCATTTTTACTGCTGAGCAATCATACATCCAATTGGCCAATAGGAAATATAAAACTATAGCTATAAAATATCTTCCTCCTAATAAAATATCCTCCTTCTGTGCTAGATTGTGTTTGTTAGAGCTTAGAATGTGTTGAATTTACTGAAACTCTATGGAGTTTAGTCTGATTCAATGGGCAGATTAGGGGAAAAAGCAGTCTCTCAGATGACCTGATCTGGAGTTATCTAGATACATAGGGGCTTTAAGTGACAACAGGACCTCAAGCCACATCCCAAAGCTAACAGATAACAAAAACTGCTCTGGAAATAATGGCACCATCCAAGGATGTCAAAGTATACCCATTATTATCCAGGTTGCCACATTATATTATTATCATAAGATCTTTAAAGATTTTTATTTTATTTTATTTTATTTATAATAAGGACTTCAGAAAAAGATGGAAATCAACAAAGAAATAAATCTGTTATTTTAACCTAAAAGTTAATATTTTGCTACAAAACTATGCCTGGGTCTGTTTCATAGTTTACTTCAGGAAAACCCAGCTAGCTCTAAAACAGAAGATAATTTAATAAAGGAGGTTAATTAGTTCCAGTTCATTAGAAGGAAGGGATGACATTATCCTACAGCTGGAAAAAATACTTCAGCTAGTGGTGTGTGACAACTGGAATTTTAAACAATTTATTTTGGCTATGTTATTCCTCGTACTGAGTTTATTTCTAGTAGTTATTCTTCTAGTCAAGTGAAAACACAAAGTGAAGTAGAGGAAATTCTTAGCTGTAGCCAAGGCTCTTAGAAGGGCTACCCCTGAAACTAATTTTCCATCTATAGGTGAGGAACGATAAAAAAAAATGCTTGGAAGTTGTGCAACTTTTTCGGTTCTTGGTACCTGATACCATACCATACCATTCTATTCTATTCTATTCTATTCTATTCTATTCTATTCTATTCTATTCTATTCTATTCTATTCTATTCTATTCTATTCTATTCTATT
>WNWU01000004.1:5174770-5193038 GCA_012654045.1 Ptyas mucosa
TTCTATTCTATTCTATTCTATTCTATTCTATTCTATTCTATTCTATTGCACGGCACGGCACGGCACGGCATGGCACGGCACGGCACGGCACTGGATTGCCCACTCCAGAAGACAAAATGGTTCTCAAAAGTCTCAGAAAAAGACAGCAATATCAGAACATATAATATTACTGTATTGATATATTAATATTAAAGCCAAGGACCCAGTTAATTCAGTGTTTTGCTTTCCACAATAGTCAACCAGATGCATATTAAAAGCAGGGTATGAGAATAATTGTTTTACAGCATGATCATGATAAAATTAGCTTTTATTGAGCATTTTGCATGATTATATTTATCCAGAAAAAAGGCTTAATGTATTAACTTTTTGTTACCTGTATTTCTTATACCCAGTATGTGTCATATTACTGCGAGACGTATACTGCACATGCGCAGAAGCGCATGCACTCCCGCTGTGAACCGATAGCAAAGGTAAGTAGAACCCACCCCTGATTCATTCCCTCTATTTCTGTTTGCACCTGATGGCCATGTATAGATTTAGCTTCAAATAATATTTCTGAATAAGTTAATATAATTATAGCAATAACATTTAGACTTATATACTGCTTCACAGTGCTTTACAGACCTTTCTAAGTGGTTTACAGGATCAGCATATTGTCCTTCATTTTACCAATCTCGGTAGGACCTTCATTTTACCAATCTCGGTAGGATGGAAGGCTGAGTCAACCTTGAGCTGCTCAGAATTGAACTGGAGTAAGCAGTGAGTTAGCCCTGCAGTACTGCATTCTAACCACTGTGGTACCATAGCTCTTTTTTTTACAATTATACAACCATTCCTTCTTTATAATTACCTTCATTGTATATATAGTAATGTGGTCAAAACATGAAATGGCTGACCATCTTTTTTTCTATTAATGTAGGCTGCATTATTTGAAAAGAAGCAACCTAAATTAAAATGAATTTGGTTGTGTCTATAGAGAGGCAATTGCATTATTATCCTTGCATCAACATCTGTATAATTCTTTCGTTTTAGTCAAGATGTCATTTACAATTAACATGGCTCTTCCAGGCCAAAAACTCGGAAATGGGCCAAGCTAGATGACCACTTCTTAAAGGATTACTTTAATTAAATAGCATGTCATTTTTTTTCAGACATGGTTCTTCGCTAATGATGTCATTGAGTAATGTGTGAAATGCCTGATAATCTTTCTCCTAGCATTGAATATACGGAATAAATATTTTAATTAGTTCTCTTATATTTTAATAGAGTTTGTGCCCCTATTATGACTTTTATCAGTATAGGATAGGCTCTGATAAATTACCTATTTGCAATTACTGTGTCTGACTAAGATGTCTTGAGTTATAGTAATTATCTAATTCCAGGAGAAGCAAAGAAAAAAAGCATAAGGGAAATTCTGTAATCTGGAGTGTTATTTATTTATAACCTTCGCCATAGCAATTGATGAGCTCTATTAGATTATTTGAGAAATATTTCCATTTAATTGGAGATAGTAATTATTCAGGCCACATTCAAGACCTAGTCAATGATAGAATGGAGTTTGTGCTCACCTACCCTGTTTCATGCTTCCTGAACCTTTGATGCCTTCATAGAAAAAAATATATTAACTTAGAAACTTAGAAACTTTGTCTGAATATATATAATCCATTGTTTTTCTGTCACGTGATATTGGTTTTGTGATGCTCGTGCAGCAACTGCAGAAAAAATAATTGCTACTAACCTCCCTTCCATTGAGGACCTGTATACTGCATGAGTCAAAAAGAGGCCTGTGAAAATATCTACAGACATCTCACATCCTGGACATAAATTGTTTCAACTTCTACCCTCAAAACGACGCTATAGGGCACTGTACACTAGAACAACTAGACACAAGGACACTTTTTCCCGGAATGCCATCGCTCTGCTAAAAAACTAATTCCCACAACACTGCCAAACTATTTACTAAGACTGTATTACTATTATTCTTCTCATCCTTCCTATTACCTAACTTCTCCCATTTATGACTATAACCATGTTGCTTGTATTTTTATGATTTATATTGTTCTGTTTGTTTCCTAATATTATTATTATTATTATTATTTATTAAATTTGTACACCGCCCTTCTCCTGCTGGACTCAGGGCAGTGCACAGCCAAGTAAAAACATACAATACAAAATTTAAAAGAAATATAAAAGAATTATATATTATGGCCAAAGATTTTAAGATCTACCAATTAAAATCCATTTTATAATTAAAATCTAATATCTCAGAAAAGGGGGAGGGGTTATGCCAGCCCTGCTTGCTGAAACAGAAGAGTTTTTAGGGCATGGCGAAAAACCCGGAGATCTGATATCCTCCGAATCTCCGGGGGCAAATCGTTCCAGAGGGCAGGTGGATATGATTTGATTGCTTATTAGTAACCTATGACTATCACTAAGTGTTGTATCTTATTATTCTTGATGAATGTATTTTTCCTCTTTTTTCCTTTTATGTACACCGAGAGCATATGCACCAAAGACAAATCCCTTGTGTGTCCAATCACACAGCCAATAAAGAATTCTATTCTATTCTATTCTATTCTATTCTATTCTATTCTATTCTATTCTACTCTACTCTACTCTACTCTACTCTACTCTACTCTACTCTACTCTAATCTACTCTACTCTAAAAATGCTCTTTTATCCTGTGAAAAAGAAAACGGTACCTAATAAGTCTAGAAGTGGCTTGTGGGGATTATTTATTAGGATTTTCTAGAGATAATTCTGGGCTGCAAGCAACCTATCTCTGTGAAAAATACACTGAGTATGATCTAGTATTCTCAAAACCCAGTGTGAGTTTCTATTGATTTTCTTGCAGATATAATTTTTATACCATTGTTTAAAGTTGCTCTGTATATAAAGATGGAATCCTGGAAATTGCTTAATGAAATTAACCAAAGAAAAATGTATTCCCAGGAAATCTGAGGTTGCATTTTAAGGTTATTACTATTACATCCCATAAAATGTCCATAAAGAGATCAATGAAAAATTATCAAAATGCACTAAATAGAAAACAAAGAAGAAGGAATCACCTTAGCTAGAGACTTATAATAGAACTGGTTATGGGACCTCTACAATAAAGCTAAAGTGCAATAAAGAGAATATACTATTTCTGGCATCTGGCTGATCAATGGTTTGTGAAGAGATAAGGGTTATAAAGTGTCTCGCCAGCATTAATTTTATGAGATATGTTTATAGTATTAGATCATTTTAAAATAATTTTAACTGAACTGCTCTAAATGAATAACAGTTCTGTGCCTATTGAGTTTCAGCAAATGAACGAAAGACCTTGGGAAATGCAGGAACATATTGATATTAGATATATAAAATGAAACTAATCTCACTGATTGTGTATTGCGGGCTGAAAAATGTGCATATTAGTTCATGGATGTTTTCATTTGCTGCATATGTCTTGATGATATGGTGGGACTATTTGTAAGGATAAATGTTTGAACAGAGTTTTGCAACAGTTTTTAGTTTAAAGAAGAAGCCAAAAAGAAAAAAGAAAGCCAGCTTGCTACTGACCATGGGATTTCTGAAATGAGACATTAAAAAGAAAGAGTGGAAGTGACTGAAACAATAGCAGTTACAGCAGCGGTTTCCCAAATCTGTTATTAAAGTAATCTTCTAATAGCATGTTGTCAGATTTATCCTATAGTACAGAATGGGAAAAAAAAACATTTAAAAAGCTTTTAAAACTATCAAATAGCTGCAATCTGGGGACCCGTGTAATTTAATATTACAATAGAAAATAACAATAGCCATGCTGGCTATGAGGATGGAAATCCCAAATCCTTAATTAGTCAGTCTATCATACGTTTGACTATGATAAAATATCTCTCTCTCTCCCTCTCCCTCCCCCCACCTTTCTCTCTCCATACAACACATGCACACAGACCCCCTAAAAAAAAAAAAGCTTCGTTCAAATATTCTGGTGATAGTGGGGAGGCCAATGAAAGAATATTCAAGTTCTGTTCATTTCCGTTTGCCACACATGCTTTCCCTAATCAATTTAGAGCTCAGATTTTAGCATTTGGGCATCTTCAATAGAAATAAATCTTCCCTGTGATAGAAGTTCATCTTCAACCTGAGAATAGCACTGGGAAATACTGGTATGCTTATGTTCTCTTACCTCCCTCTATTTCTTGCCATGACAAATATAATTTTTAATGATATTAGGAATACTTCTAGTCTAATTCTGCCAACATATTTCCTACTGAGTTTAATGGAACGTGATTCAAGTTAAGTAAGCATGGGACCTGTAACATGTTTAGGATACTAATTAACTCAATATAGATGTCTGGACTTCCCCGTTAATTTGTAATTTATTTTGAGTAAAGAGTGCAATGTACAACCTTTTGTTGCTGTAGAGAAGATGGGATAGAAATCTAAGAAAAAACCCTAAATAGATTGTGCCACTCTTTTATAGTTTCCTCACAATTGTAGATTAATTTAATACTAATTCTGGATTTTGCATATAAAACAAAATCCTTAAAAACTTCCTCAGTTCTAAAACCCAGATTAATGGTTTTATCTAAATAGTTTCCCCTAATCATTAAAAAAAGCTGCTATCAGGCATATGGATGTAAGGTTTTAAAACTGTTGTCCTATATATACTTAGCAGGTCACATTGAGCAGAAGCTTCCTAATAAATATGTATTAGATATTATGTGTGCTCATGACTTTTCTTCAGTTGTTTTTAAGGAACAATCCTATGTTTTCTGAGCCTTAGTTCCTATTGTTATCTCCACCATACAGAAATAAAGTATAAACTAACTAGAATTGACTACAGAAAACTCCCCAGTGACTTTTGGTTATGTTCCTTCACTAATGAATGGAGGAAAAGCTAAATCTTATGGATATATTGTACATAAAACACCTCGGCAATAAAATTGGAGCCTGTCATGAAGCTGTTTGCTCCTGTCTAAGAGTTACATGGAATTTATTCTTGTGTCAGCATCTTTGCTTTTTTCCCTGTCTTATGCTTGCCCCACAATTATGTTTTTCCCCCTTAAGTCATCTAATACTTTGTCCTTATTGTCTTCCTGTTTTCATTTGCAGGTGGCTCTTCACTGGCTTCAGGCCAAATTTGTCTAGATCTTTTTCTGCCTTTTCTTGTATTGTTATTCCCAAATCCTTGTGTGCTACTGTTGATGTTTTCCACTTGCTAGTGCCTGGAAAACAACAATAATAGAAACCCTGATATTTAGCCAGACATCTGACTGAAATCTCTTACCCAAAGTCTCCATGTTCCTATTCACAGACTGCTCTTTCATCTCTTCAGGCACTCTCTATTGTGGTGTAATTGTGATATCCAAATTTTGGCACATCCAATCACTATAATTGTTTCTGCCTCATGATATATAGACTGGCTTTTGCAGCTGTCTGATTGATGGATTAATATTCAAATAGTGGTTTTATGACTTTTGCAAATAACTGTTCAATGGTTTGGCTCTTTTCTTTTTTCTTTTTCTTTTTCTTTTTTTGCACCTGCAAATGCATCAATCATTTTCCTCAAAAATAATCACTACCATGCTTTCTAACACAATGTTAAATTATTAAATTGTCCCTATAAACTGTTGTGGCATTTAGTTGATCTTCATGTTTCATAATATATCCCCTCTCTCTCCCTCTCTCTCTCTCTCTCTCTCTCTCTCTCTCTCTCTCTCTCTCTGTGTGTGTGTGTCTGTCTGTCTGTGTGTCTGTGTATGTAAAAACAGCTTTTGGTAGAAAAGCTACAGGACTCACTTTACCATGAGATAAAATGAGGCCATGACCTCAGGCAGAAGATTGTAAGAGGAAGCAGAAAAGTTGGAACATGAAGGAACATCATGCCAAGGTCTATATACCTGGACAAGATCAAAGAAACAAAAACCAGATAGATTTTGGTAAGATATCTTTAATGCTAGTTTGGAATTTATACTTGTCTTTCAAAATCTACACCGCCAATCTGCTTAATTTAATCAACTTATATCTATATTTTAGTAGACTAGTAGAACCATTCATTAGTCTAAACTGAAACACAAGTTTGCAGTTTGCTGCTTGATTCTCCTTGACTAGCTATATTAATTTAATTCTAATTTTAGTTAAAGACCAACCCATATCACACATATGACATCTCTTTTCTTATGTGGATTTAAAACATAAGAAAAGACAATTTAAAAGTCTTACATGTTTATTTTACATACAGAAAAATATAGGAGGGCATGATCTAGCTGATATACAAGAAAATGACTCAGTATGCCTACCACTTAAGCATTAGACCACACATTATTATTTTTTTTAATTTGATTTATATGCTGCCCTTCTCCGGAGACTCAGGGCGGCTTACAATGCGCTAAGCAATAGCCTTCATACTTTTGTATATTTATACAAAGTCAGCTTATTGGCCCCACAATCTGGGTTCTCATTTTACCTACCTTAAAAAGGATGGAAGGCTGAGTCAACCTTGAGCCTGGTGAGATTCGAACCTGCAATAATTGCAGGCAGCTGGTGTTAATAACAGGGTGCTTTAGACCACTGTGCTACCAAATTCTAAACATACTTTTATAAAACTAGTAAAAATATAGAGAAAGAGAAATTAGTATTTATGAAGTGAAAAATGATTCTTGAGAAATACTTTAGGGGACCATTCAGAGCTAGGGAACTAGAAAATGAAAATGGGAAGAGCAGGAATAAAATTAATATTACTTCATATATCCAATATATTGTCAGACTCTGGACTGATTAATTCATAAATTTCCTCATGAGTTTAACAGTAATGTAGTCACATACTCAGAATATCTCTTTAACTTGTTTCACACAGGATGTGTACCTCTGCTTAATCCACTCAAACATACTGTGAATCTTACAATATAATATTTTGTTCCTGGCATTGCCATCAGCTTACTAACCACAGAATTTCTTTATTTACAATAAAATGTAAATATCATCTTAAATGTGTTAGATAGCTTTTAGAACTGCATAATATATTCTTGCTTTGCAAATCATTGACTTTATCAGCCTTTGTTCCTATTACTTCCTGTAGAAATCAAATTACAATGTCATTGGAAAGAGAAATTTAGGTAAACATCTTTTTTGTTATTGGACTGAGATCAAAGGCAAAAGGCCACTAGAGTATAAATTGTGACTATAGGCAAATTGCTACTGTTCTACTTTGAAAAATGTCTCTAAAATGAACTCAAAATTTTGCCTTTTTGTTGCTGAGATTTGAGATCTCTGTCCCTCTCCACCCATCTATCTATCTATCTATCTATCTATCTATCTATCTATCTATCTGTACACACACACACACACACACACACACACACACGCCAACCCTTATATCAAACTTTGGTTGCTCTCAAATCCTGGGAAGCAGAAAATTGTATGCAAGCCAAAGTTTGGCAACACATGGCTTAATTTAATCAACTTATATCTATATTTTTAGTAGAATAGTAGAACCATTCATTAGTCTAAATTGAAACACAATTTATTTGGATTCCAGTTTAAAAGAATCTTCCCACTTTTCCATTTTACTACATTAATTATTTCTTAGAAAAACATTGATCATTGATAATGTAGCCAGAATATGATCTTTCAGCACTGTGACTGGCCATGCATTTTATAGATAACTTACACTTTCAGTTCTATTACAGCTTTGATTAATATTGGCCTGTTCTTTAATATAGACTCCATGCAGAAAAGCTACTTTTGCTTTTCAGCTGACATGCAAAAATTCAATGAAATTACGCAGGTAGGAAGCAAAATGATTGCAGGGAGAGAGAGTAAGTATTCAATGTGACATCAAATATTAATGCTAATGGGGAAACTGAATGGTTGTGATTTATCTTTGTATTGGAATACATTATGATATTTCAAAGCTCAATATTTAAAAATAATCTTCTTGTTTAATTTGAAAATATATGGCTCTGTAATATTGCCTACTACAGCAAAATAAAACTCCTTGTGTGCCTATAGGCATTTCTATTACTTTCCTGGTATTGGCAATAGGAAGACTATGTGCATATGTGCTTGAGGATGACAATCTTTCATGTGTGGTAAATACAGAAATTATGAACTAACAGCCTGGTGATAAGATTTCTTCTACATGTATTGATTCTTGTGAATGAATTGCAATAAACACTTGATGTTGGCATTGTGTTGGTATTCCCAGAAACAAGTACCATGAAGTTACAAAGGAAAGTTGTCCCAGCTACAATATAATTTGGAAATTAGTGAGCATTAGGTTTAGGAGGACATCTAGCATTATTCATTCTAAAAATGTCCTAATGTTCCACTATTCTAAAATATTATGGACATACCATACTCAGATATGTCAATGGACACCTTGTTAACCACCTCTTGTTTGTATAAAGTTTTCTTCTCTGCAGTCTTCATGTCCTGTAATTAACAAAGTTTGTAGATGATGTATCATGGGGAAAAGCTTCAGGAATGAATAAATTTCCTCTCAGGTTCTGTCAGACTTGCAACATAGTCCAGACAAGAAGTTCATACCAAGATGAACTAATCCTACTTTATTGTAAGATTATATTAACAGAATCTTGCAAAACCAAAAGTATTTCTTTTCCACTTACTTTTTAGCCTCCAGAAAACTAGGGAAGGTTCCTTCTGAAGTGTTTCCCTTGGTTCCCCCCCCACCTGCAGACTATGCTGCTCTTTTTAGACTGCTTCCTAACTATCTCCCAAGGTCATTCCCACATACTATTACATTGTCTGATTTTGAGAAAGTTCAGAATATCCCAGAGTGAAGGCTATTGAAATCATAGCAACAACCACAGGTGATGGATGCACATTTGCTTCTGGTTCACTTGGGAGCATCTTCAGATAGCCATTGGAGCATGGATGCAAAAGTGATTGTGGAAAATGCATGTAACAATCATTACTGTTATTTATTTATTTGTTTGCTTATTTGTTTGTTTGTTTGTTTATTTGTTTATCACATTTATGAACCTCCTCTCTCCCTCAAAGAGAGACTCTAGATGGTGCACAATAAAACATGAGTGTGTAAAACAGTGTATAAAAATTAGAACATTAGAGTTAAAGTATTAGTTCTATCTAATAGCAGGAATATTTCCCCTGACAAGGGCAAGTTCTGCTGGAGATAATATGCTACTTTTCTCTCTCTCTTCCCACTTTTCTTTCTTTCTCTGTCTCCCACCCCTTTTTCTTCTATTCTTCCCACGTCCACCATAATCCACCCTTCTCAATCAGCTGAAACAAATCACTCTACTCAAAAGTATATAAAATGCAGAGGGAGTTGAGCAAATGGCCAAGGGTGCATGAAATTAGGTTGAGAGCTACAACTTCAACATGTTTCTAGTTTACTACAGAAAACACTATTCTAATTGGAAAGATTGAAGTATAGCAATGATCAGGGGTGAAAGTGGACTTCTGAATAATGTCCATATTTGCCTTCATATACATAGATTGCAAAATCCATATGGTTCTGTATATAGAATGAGGAACTGCCCAGTAAATTGTTACAGAGTAAAATATAAGTTCAGACAGCAGATGCAAAGGAGGAAAATGCTTCAACTACTTTTGAATTATCTAGATCAGTTCAGGTTTTGGTAGGTAAGAGAAGAGGACTTAAAGTAAAAATAAAATGAGGCACCTTTGAATGAGATTCCTGTTAGAAGTAAATGAGATGGTGGTCAAAAAAAAAAAAGAAAGCTGCTTCAACAAAACTTGACACTGGTGTTAATACAAGAAGGAACTAAAGCAAAGAGATCACTCCACTCTGGGAGCTTTCAAATGCTTAATCAAAAGTGACTTCCACTATTGGAGCTCAGAAAGCAATGTTTTCAGCCTTCCGTTAATTTCCATATAAAAACCATCTAATGGGAAACTGCTAGAGAGATGATGGAGATCAATCTGCTCTAATGACACACTGGAGACTAGAGGGGGAAATGCAAACTTGGAGCAATTTCATGGCAGGTGCAATCTTAGAAAGAATAGCCATTTATTGGAGTTAATTTATTCCCTTGACGTACTTAAAATCCATATTTGTACTTTAAGGCTTTAAAATGTAAGCTGATTAAAAACATAGCCAGATATTTTAAAGCATTTTAGTCACATCCAATGATATAACAACTCCCTAGTGATAAGACATCTGTTTGTTTTTTTTAAATAAAAAATCTCACAGTGCTGACAGACAAAGCAAGATTGTTTATTCTCCCTTTTGGTTTCCTTCTATTCATTTCTTTGCATCTAAAAATTTGTGGAAAAAATGATTATGAGCATCAGGGGAAAGAGTAATGAAATAACAGCAGCAAAGTTGTTAAGAGGAATGCAAATGATTTTGTTATAGATTAATTTGTATTTGTGTGCCTAAATCACAGTGTACATGCATTACACATATGTCCCAACTTATGAGATACATCAAAACTCAAATGATGTTCCTTAGATTTGCAAGCTCCATATATAAGATGGGTGACCCTAGTTCAGTTGAAAATTATAGACCAATCTTTTTGTGCTGTGTTACATGCAAAGTTATGGGATCAATTATAAACTAATACATTGTTCAGCACTTAGAGACAAGCAATTTGCTATCCAACAAACAGTTTGGCTTTAGGAAAAACTCATCCTGTAATTTACAACTTTTGCACTGTAAAAAACATCTGGACTACATGTCTTGATCAAGGTAAAGCTGTAAATGTAATTTACATAGATTTTTGTAAGGCTTTTGATGCAGTAGTACATGATAAACTGCTGTTGAAATTAAACTCTTATGGCATTTCTGGTCCTTTGCACAAGTGGATTACTGCTTTCTTGTCTAATAGATTGCAGAAAGTCAAAATAAGGAACTCACTGTCTAATCCTGCATCAGTTAACAGTGGTGTTGTGCAAGGCAGTATTTTAGGTACCATACTTTTCTTGCTCTATATAAATGATTTATGTGATCAACTTAAAAGATCTTTTTGCCAATGACGGAATATTATTCAATACTACAGATAATTCTGTTGTTTTGCAAAGTGATCTCGACTATGTGTCTGAATGGTCATCTATTTGGCAATTTCAAATTTTGATTAATAAATGCTCTGTCTTACATATTGGTAGATATAATCAGAATGTCAAGTATAAGCTAGGTAGCATTGATCTAGCAGATGACCCACACTTTGTCAAGAACCTAGGTGTACTTATCTCTGACAACCTATATTCCAAAGTTCATTGTAACAGCATTGCTAAAAAGCATTAAGAGTTGTAAATTTATTATGGCAAAGCTTTTTTTCTGGAAACATTGTATTGCTAATTAGAGCTTATAAAACTTATGCTAGACCAGTCTTAAGATTATTGTTCAACTCTTTGGAATCCCCACCATATATCTGACATCAGTACAATTGAGCGGGTTCAGAAGTATTTCACGAAAAAAGGTTTTGCACTGTTCTGTACACTATAGAATTCTCTATGCTACTAGGCCCGAAATTCTCAGTTTGGATAACTAAGAACTGCATTGCTTGCAGACCTAGGTATTGCATACAAAATTATACATAGTAATGCTTTACGTGTAGATGACGTTTTCTGTTTTAATCACAATAATACGTGCATGAACAACTGCTTTAAACTCAATGTAAATTGTTCTAAACTTGACTAAAAAATATGATTTCTGTAATAGAGTTGTCAAAATCTGGAATGCCCTACCTGATCCAGTTATCTCAGCTACAAATTTTCACAATTTCAGTCACAAATTGACTTCCATAGACCTTACTTCATACTTAAGTGGTCAGTAGAGGGGGCATTCATTAGTGCACTAACGTGCCTATCGTTCCTGTCATTGTATTTTTTCTTTTCTTTTTGTTCTTGTTTTTTGTTTGACAAATTCTAATAAATAAATAAAATAAATAAATAAATAATAAGTATTCCTTTAAATGTCCTACTTTTTGAAAAAAATTAACAGCACACCTAATCTCTAAATCCCACATTAACAAACTATTTTGAATAACATTTCTGAATCTTATTTTCTAGACTGCTCAGATAAGCATCATGATAATATATCATGCATCATTGTATCATCATGTATCACTGAAAAAAGGACGGGCCGCTGAGTAATAGTCACAATTCTTCTTTACATAAACTCAGTGGTGTGAATAATGTAGGTAAGGGAGTGAAAATAATTTCTTCTTGGTCATTTTATTTTTAAAGCAAAATATGAAACTTTATCCCAATCCATCTTCTCAGACAAGGGTATCTTACTTATTAGACTTCTTACCCAATCTTGTGCTCTCTCCCAGTATAGTCACTAATCCCTTGGAGAATATTTATCTATTTGTACTTCATATTTATGTTATATATGTCTGTTCCACGTATGAGTTGTTTATTCCATATTAGTATGTATCCAGGGCTAGTTTTCCATTTATTGTATTATCTGGGCCTCTGCTGTAGCTACTGGAAAATATCAAGTGCCAACTTCAAAAGGAGAGTTCAAGCTTCTCCCATGGATAATATGATATTGATAATAATAATAATAATAATAATAATAATAATAATACATCAAGAAATTGCAAGTTCATGCACCAGCAGAACTGCAAAAAACTGTGTTACTTGGAACATCATACATTTTATGAAGATACTTGGTCGATACCTAGGATGATGGCAGCAACCCGTGTCAACCATCAGTGCCAGTTAATAATATTTGTGATACATCTTTAAATGTTCAGTTGGCTGAGTTTCATGTTTAATGAATAAGAGATAATTAATTTTGAAAGCTCAGGACTGTATTGGTTGGAAACATGCAGAAGAAAGAGGCCTTGGATGCTGCAATTTAGTCCTGAGTAAAATGGATAGGGGCATTCAGCTGCTGTAAAATAAGCTATCAGTTATTGGCAGTAGGAGGCCACACAGTTGCACTTTTATCCATTGCTTCAAAAATCCAACACTGGAAAACTCTGTTATGTCTCATCTGATTCTAGTGATACTGCTTCATCAAATTTCCCCAACTAAAGGACACAAATGCTTTGCACTATGGACTTACATAATGAAACAGTGTTTCTTTCAAACACATTTCTCTTTCATAAAATCTTCTAACTGATATATTGTAAATACATGTATTAAGAATAAGGGCCAAGTCTAGAATATTCTAGTTTACACAAACCACGAAAATCTTCAACTGCATCTCTCATTGCCTCCTGGCCAACTTTCCTCTCTTGATAAGTAAAGGATGTGACAATTTATACTCAAATTTCACCCTTTTTTCTTCTTTGGTGAAGAAAGATATAGTAGTGGATTGACTCTTTTTTCCCTAACCACTAAAGCAGGAAAGGAAAGGCTGTCCTTTGTTCTTCTTGCATGTGCAATTCTGTTGCTACAATTGATGGACCAACCTTCCTCATCATAGTCTTGGAAAAGGCTATTTAGCTCTTGGTTCCAACCCACTGCTCTGTACAGGAATCCAAATTAAAGCATCTCTGATAGATAGTTTTCTAGTGCTTGAACACAGGAAGGAAAGCCTACCCTCTCCCTTAGTAATAGTTCATTTGGCAATCTGTTTTTACTTTTAAAGGTTTTCTTAAAGCTCAGTTGGAATCAGTTATTATATGATCTGTGGTCTGGGATGAGAGAGAACATATTTCAACTTTCTTTGTGTTATATCCTTTCAGGCACCTGAAGAGTGCTGTCAAATGCTAACATATTAATTGTTGGAACAGAACTGTCTGATAGCAATTGCAGTTCAGATGGTAAGTAGGCATATAATAAAATAATAGAAAAACAATTTTGTAGTCATTCATTAAATCTACCTCTATACAGTCATTATGAATAAGAGTGTTGTTTTGTTTTAAGCTGGTTAAAGCATCTCAGATAAGTACTTTGATTTGTGTAATATATATATGTTTATTTTGATGAATAAGGTCTATCCACTCTGCCTGATCATGTTCTACAACAAGGACCCTAGCAAAATGTGCAGATGGTGGGGGTAGTCTTCTGGCTTTGTAACATTTACCCCCACTTGATAAAAAAAAATCAAATTGAACGTCTTGTTAATTAGTTTGTTAGATTCATTTGAGTCAGAACTCATCTCTGTTCTCAGTTCTTTAGTATTTTACAGGTAAATCAGCATTAATAGAAGGCGGTTTCATTTTGCAAGCTCACTTTAATTTTTTAAAAATCTGATTATTAAGTAAAGAGGAAAGTATCTAAGCCAAATTTGCAATCAGTGTTATTTGTCATTGGAACAATTTCATTTTATACAGTGAATACATTCTACAAAATTTATTTCATAGTTTTCCCAATGATAAGAATTGTAGAATGACGCTCAATTTTTCATCACCAAATGGCATTTGTCTGCTTTTACCTTAACCTTTCATAAAAG
Source organism: Ptyas mucosa (assembly GCA_012654045.1). NCBI lineage: Eukaryota > Metazoa > Chordata > Lepidosauria > Squamata > Colubridae > Ptyas > Ptyas mucosa. Next base: position 5,189,115 of record WNWU01000004.1, read on the forward strand.
TACTAATTCTTTGTGATCAAACAAAGAAGCAAAATGGATTTAACACAGTCTTTAGTGTCCAAGGATACAATACGGCACATTCATCTGAACTACTGAAGTTTTTAATGCATACAATACAGCCTACTTATAAATGAACTTTAAATCAAGGTTTTCTCTCTTCCCCCTCTCATTTATTTTAATTTGTCTAGATTTCAACATGTTTAAGCTAAAATTTCAATATCTCTGATCTTCACATCCCTCCCGTTGCTCCAATTGAGAATACCTGTAATTTTGGCAGAATCAAAAAATTATTTGATGAAGGCACAGCTTGAGAAAAATACTCTTCTAGATATATGAATTTTGTCCCCTGTGTTGGATTCCACATATTTTATTAATGTACCTTAGTTATTTTAGAAGGTTTAATGATTATATTACAATTAAGCGGATCCTGCCATAGTTCAGGAACAACACTAGGAAGGAGAAGAATGATTATGTTACAATTAAAATGTTTTTTTCTCTTTCATTAATTGTGCTGTTGGTAAAGAATACAACTAGAACTGAAGGACAAAATGCTGCAGTTTAGAATGCTCTGTCACTTTTTGATTTCAGCAAGCTAGCAAAACATCCTTTTCTCTTTCCAGAATCATGGTGTTTCATCACATTCCCTACTTGTGCCATTACCTGTTTGCCATCACTCACCATTATGCAACCATAATTTACTTCTCACTTTCACAATCTGAAATTCCCCCCCTCCCCACCAGTAAGGATGTTATTTGTTTTATACAAGCCTGGAATTTACTATTAGTACATATGATATTCACACATACACATGGGCATATATCAAGGAGATATTTTTTTCAAGAAAAAAGATTAAGCATCTGTACATTTTCTTTTTCAAAATAATTGATTCAAATTTGTTTTATAATTAAATATAGCATTCTGAAATCCATTCTAAATATTTGAACATTGTGTAAAAATAATCTCTCAAATATTAAAGAAATAAACCAACAATTTGCCTAGGAGCCACGAAAGGCTGCTTTGTCTGATATCAATAGCAGCAAATAGGAAAGCCACTTTCATAAATCCACTGCAAATGAACAAAGAAAGGATTTTATTTTCCTTCAGTGTGGTAGAAGAAGAATTGCTCAGAACAGTTTTGAGAACAAATGGCAGTTGCTATTTTTGTGCCTTCTATCATGGCACTGTCAGCTCACCTATCAAGTATAAAAAGAAAACACCTTGATTTATCCAGGCGCCATCTGTTTGTTCAATGTGTTCACTTGATCTATGCAGTAGATATAGCCCTAACAACCATCCTGGGTGCACTATATCAGAGACACTTAGGTCATAATGAGCTAAAGTGGATATATGGGCAAGCTTGGAAGTTGGGCCAGAATGGGAACAAAATTTCAGAGTCTCCAAGCCTGTTCTGTACAATAGTCATCACAGTGGAAGTCACTGTGCATTTAGCTGGTGATAAAATAGACTCCGAACAGCAAGAAATTTATTCTGTATTCTTGTTACAGTCTTGTAAACCAGTTCAACATTTTCCCAGGGGGATAATTTATGGGGTAGAAAGCAACCAAAATAATGAAATACATTTCAGGGATAGAACAAAGGATAGTCTGCATTCTTGATTTTAGGCTCTCTCCTTCCATATTAAAGGTGATATGGCAGCTGTTACCTTTTCTTGCCATCTAAAATGATTGTTGTATGTGGAGCGATTACAACAAACTGGGTATATCCAATTGGATGGCATTGCTTGTCTCATTCCCAGCAGTTTCCAATTTAGTACAAAGGGCCAACTCAATCAGATCTAGGCTGATTGCACATCCGTGACTATTATACATATTCTAGTGTTGGCCTTAAGCATTTGAGGCAATGATTTTGGGGGTGGGGGAAGCAAAACACAGCTCCCAGGAGCAATCTTTTCAGAGAAACTATTCAGTTAGACCAGCAATTCTGGGCTATTCTGCAGTTCTCTCTTTTGAAAAACAAGAATCTCATTTACCTCATATTTAAAGATAAAGCAACTTAGTCCTTCCTTTCTTCCCTTTCTGAGATGAATTTCTCATGAAGTGAGGATATTCAACCTGAGTTTAATATGTGCAAGCCTTTTTTTCTAGCACTGTTAATTGTACAACAAAATGTCTTGCTGTGGTACTCACTGGCTAGATCCACATCTGCTTTATGTTCCTCATCTAGTGAAAAGTGAGGATTGCACACTTCTTGTATAAATACAAGAATTATTATAATTCTATTATAAACACTTTGAATGCAGATTTCCATTGAAATTTTTCTAGGTAATTTTTATTTTTCTACATAAGGTATTCGTTTCTGAATTGTAGAATCATAGATATAGAAGAGGCTATAGGTCATCAAATCCAACTTCCTGCTCAGTTCCAGATTCCAAAATAAAGCATTCCAGAAACATGGTCATCCAAACTTTTGTTTGAATACATCAATCACATTTATACCAGGACTCTGATCAGATAATTAATGTCATTTCATCTAAAACTAATTTGTTTTAGGTGAAATTTTTTAATGACATCCCTGTTCAAAATCCTTTTGTTGAAATAAAGGAAGACTTTTTTGCAGTTTATCAAAGTGACAGTGCCTTGACACATGGAAGCCATAATTTTAATAGCAATCCTCATATTAGAGTGGATGCTAGGAGAAAGACATTTTCATTCATATATGATGTACTCATTCCAAACCGTCATCCTTTCAAGAATTTTTTTACTAAACTCTTTCAGAAGTAACATAACAGATTATTCATATTTGTAATTTTTGTAGACATCCAACCCTGAAATTCTTTGTAATTATTTTATTTGTGTTAACTACAGCTAGTTACTACAGAAATACTCAGCTACAGCAGAAATACTAAGAGCTTGAAAATTGGCAGCAAGCAACAGAGTGGTAGATAATTCTCAAGAACAGAAAGGATTTCAAAAATAGTTACCCACCCCAACAGAGTAATTGGATGAACAGTAAAGCAGGATTGCTCAATTTCTCTCATAATAATACCCATCATGAACATTTTTCTGCCAACAACTTAAAGCCTTAAGGTTTATTTATCAACATGAATTGATAGCGTTCTGTATTGTTATCCTGATAATTAGATACATGAATACTGTTGCAATCCAGAAAATATGCCATATAAATTTTTAAAATTATTTGTTAAGCCTTTCTAACATTTATATTTATTGATTTGTCTATTTTAAAATAAATAAAGTTGGGGTGGGTGGAGAAAGAAAACTGACATAAAGGAATTTTGTGACCTGGTCCGAGGCCTGAGGAGGCAGTGAGTGTTAATTAACTATAAATTGAAATAATTTGGTTTTCTCAAAAACATCTCCTCATTTGCTTCATAAATAATTTTCATCAATGAATATGCATGAAGCCAGGCTATTTAATGGCCAGCTGGAGTTCCCACACCACAAAAGACTTGGCTGCATTTTATCTTTTGTGTGATATCCTTTTCAAAGCCTATACGTGGACAGGGAGGCTGAGGATGGAGCAAAATAATCAAAGAGAGGAAAGTTGTTCTACTGCAAAAAGGGGAGAGAAAGCACCAGGAACTGAAAATGGGAGCTTTTGTATCTTATGTTTAGATACATATATTGCTCAAATGAATTGTTTATTTAAAACAGTGCCCAGAAGAAGTCAATGACAACCCAGTGTACTGCTGCCAAGGAAATTCCATGTACAGTTCCATGAAGTAACCATGGATTGAGCCTTATTTAGAAATTGACCTTTCTCTCTCCCTCTCTCTCTCTCTCTCTCTCTTTCTTCCTCCCTTCCTCCCTCTTTCTTTCTTTCTTTCTTTCTTTCTTTCTTTCTTTCCTTCCTTCCTTCCTTCCTCCCTCCCTCTTTCTTTCCTCCCTTCCTCCCTCCCTCTTTCTTTCTTTCTTTCTTTCTTTCTTTCTTTCTTTCTTTCTTTCT
>WNWU01000004.1:5193048-5217954 GCA_012654045.1 Ptyas mucosa
TTCTTTCTTTCTTTCTTTCTTTCTTTCTTTCTTTCTTTCTTTCTTTCCTCTTTCTCTCTAAGTAAAAAAAGTTGGAATGCTCTGCTTGTCATTTTAAACTGAATGAGGGCTTGTTTGTATAAAAAGTAGAAGTGATCATTTGGAATATGGATCAGCTTCTGCCAAGAATGTTCACACATATTCACTTGGAGATAGTTTCACTCAGCCCAAAGTGACTTTATTGTCAGGTAGGTATACTAAGGCTGTCAGTCATAGAGACAGCAAAACTAACATTCCTATATTTTATCCTTCTGTTAGTTACATCTTTTTCTGAGGCTGTTTAATAGTGCTATTTGGGGGCAAGGGAACAAAAGAATGTTTCTCAATATAGAGCAGAACATAAGTAAAGATAGGAACCTGATTTGAATCTAGAGCAAGGGTGTCAAACTGGCAGCCCGGGGGCCAGATGTGCAGGCCATGCCCACCCTGGGTCCACAAAGACAAAAAAAGTCATGATACATCACGATACGTCACGTGACGCGATCGAGTTTGACACCCATGATCTAGAGTTATTCTCGGCCTTTGAGTCACATGTAGGAGGCCTTATTCCTAAGAGGACATAAGATTTGATTAATCTGGCAGGGGTAAGGTAAAATCTACATTTGTCTTAATTTAATTCACTTGGTTATTCAACAGCATCCCATTAATTATAAAGATTCCATGAGATGTTTTCTTTACATTGTAAAAGATGTATAATGCTTGAATGGGTTATTCAAGCTAGCTAATTCAATTCTCCATTCTGTGTTTCAGCACGTTAAAAATTGAAATTTACAGTAACTTTTTAAAGAGAATTGTAACAAAATGGAAAAAGGAAGACTGTGTGAAGCCCCAAGGATGTAGGTTACACATTTCTTCTGTAAGGATGAAAACCATTTATCATTGTCGGAACCAATTGTTCCCTCCAGTAGCACTCATCAATTTCGGTAAAAAAAAGTAATATGGTACAATATGAAATATGTTGAGTGGAAATTTTTTGGGCATCTCCACCTCACTCTCCACCCCGACCAAACACTAACTATAACTAAATATTTTGAATAATCCTTGAAATGTGATATTCTGATAAGAGATGAAAAGGACAGAAAGCCAGGACTGGCAATTACAGAAGAAGAAAGTGAAAAAGTGATCCAAGAAACACTTAAAGGGTAAAACAATAAAGAGTAAGATGAGCTAAAGATAACTGGAAAATTAAATCTAAGGATTTCCTGGAAAGCAATTTATTTTTTATTTAGCAAATTTCTTTGCATCCATCTTGTGGTTTAGGTGACTCTGAGCAATGGTGGACTGAAGAGGATTCTGAAAGACCATTGCAGACCACTATGGCAAAAAGATGATATACTGGCTACTCAGAACTCCTTTCTAAATCAAGGAAAGGACAGCGATCACTACAGCTTGTTCTAGTCAGAAACTCCCTGTGAAGAGAACATAAAATGGCAATTTCCAGCTGGTTTGGGAGCTCTGGTAGCCGAAGCAGGAAACATCCAATCTAAGTTGTGGTTTGGCACCTTCAAAGGGATACTGGGTTTGTCTGCTCTTCTATCTAATTTTCAACTAACAAATTACTTGTTAATGAGTTTTGAGATGTTAAGAACCTTTGGCAAAACAAGCTGTATTACACCAGGAGATTCACCTTTTACCCAAATAAAAGTTAGTTTAAGGATTAACAAGGAAAGCTTTAATCTTTGGAAAACAGCAAAAGGGAGATTAGACTGTTAATTTTGGAAAGTTAAGGGTTAGAAGAACTTGAAAGGATATACATGTAAGGTGTTAAAATTTTTACAAAAATATATATAATGACTTTGAAATTAACTGTACGTAAATCTCCTATGGGAATTTTTTTTGAATCAAAAATAAACAAAATATAAAAGGAGATTTGAAGGTTGACTAAAGAGAACAAGAGAGAACAAACAAATATGATTAAAAGAGAAATGACCCATTAATACAATGGTCAATACTATTTGACTAAAGAAGAAAGGCTGTTTTGGGAACTATGTCCTCAGAAATTACTTACAAGATTGTATGATACTATAATGGAGGGTATAGTAGAACAACAGATATTATTATATAAACTGATATTGAGTCTGATGTGAATGCGAATTTGGATTTTTTTTTTTAAAAAATGCTGGTTTACAAAAGTAATATGAAAAAAGATGCTGAAGATTTGAAAATGTATTTTAAAATGTCAGGATGTAAATGTGATATAGAAAAAGATGCTAAATTGGATTTACAAATGAAACCAGTTGATGTCTTAATAATTAAAGGTACCAAACAAAGAATAAAGAGCAACTTGGAAAGCCCTCTCATCTTGGATTTACAAAAGAAAGGTGTTAAACTAATGAAGTTGTTTCTGAGAGAAGAAAAATAGATATTATTGAAGTTGTTCCTTCACGGAGGCAAAGAGAAAATGATAAGATAATAACTTGTGGGGCATTATTTGATTGATTAAAGATTAAGCTGTTTAAAAGAAAACAAGATTTATAAAGTGAATTTATTTCAGAAACAAGTTGTGGTTTCTAGTAGATATCAATGGGATTTCTTTTTGACTAGGACTGAGTGATAAGACTTTAAAGATTGGTGTGGAAAAATTAATTTTCTTTATTTTTTAGAGAAAGCAATATATTGAATTAAATATAGATATATTTGATTAAGGCTAAAATATACCATATTTTTCGGAGTATAAGACACAACTTTTTCTCCCAAAAACGAGGGTGAAAATCTGGGTGTGTCTTATACTCCGAATGTAGCCACACCCAGGTTCTCAAATGGAGGTTTCAGAGGCTGAAAAAAGCATCAGAAAGGAAGCTTCAGAAAAGAAGCCCCCAAACAGATCTTCAGAAAAAAGCCCCCAAACAGACCTTCAGAGGCTTTTTTTCTGAAGCTCTGTTTCAGAGGCTTTCAGAGGCAGGAAAAGGTTTTTTCTGAAATGGGGTTTCAGAAATTCAGAGGCAGAAAAAAAAGCAAAAAAAAAAAAAAGCAAGGAACATTTTTCTAAAATTCAGGTCTGGGAGCAGCTGATTTGGGGTATTCCGGGAGGCTGATCCACCTGCCAATCAGCTTTTTTCTTATTTTCCTCCCCAAAACTAAGGTGCATCTTATACTCCGGTGCGTCTTATACTCCGAAAAATACAGTATGTTATGATTTCTGCAGCCCTTAATAAACTTCTGCTGATTAGGACAGATAATTTTTTTTCGTAATTTGATTATTGATAAGGAATGAGATATTTTTATTATTGAAATGCTAGAGAAGATATTAATTTACTGAAATAGTTTATACTTGTCTAGAAGGTAGGAGTAGTCATTTTTTGTATAGCTTCTTTTCATTTTTTAAAATCTTCTTGTATTTATTTTTTCTTTACTTTATTTTTATTATTTTCTGTAGTTTGTATTTTTTATCTTTATACTTGTAAACGTCAATAAAATTATTACAAAAAAAGGAAAGTTAAACTAAGTATCTCAAGCGCTCTTTGGGGTAATTTAAAGTATAATTCTAGTTGTTTATGTGCATGCATATGCATATATGAACATGTAATTTTGAACTGTGAATCTTTGAATTAACAGATTAATGGAGAAAGGTGTGTCCATTAAAGCAGAATGTCTGTTAAACCTGAATGGGATTGTTAGATATATTTACACTGTATATAATGGGATTTGATGCATACTTATTTTAAGTATGAACAAAATTGCAAATCAGTTTTATAATTTTTGAATATATATACCATACTGTATAATAATCTATAGATTATTAAAACTAGATAAAATAAATCCTGGGCTTTCTGTATTCTTTCCTTGTGTATTTGGCTGGAAAAGCTTTTCCATCAAAGGCTATAGCCCAAACTTTAATCCACCAGGTGGCAGAAATAATTAAAACAACCTCCCTCCATGAAAGGAAGACGGCATAGGAATCTTGTTATGCCTTCTTATTATCAAATGCCTCAATGGATGCTTTGGACTACCTTTCACTGCTTGACCTTCATTCTAGGGTGAAGAAATATTTAAAAAGTGAGCCAGCTTGCAGGAATACAGAAGAAATTGAATGGAAAAGTCACTCACAATAAATAGGCTAAGGCCTCCTGAGCTACTTTCTAGAGTCCTAGGTGTCTGGCTACCAGACCAGGGCTGTAAAAAAGCTATAGAACCACTAGATGGTGGCAGAGATTTAGAGTTTTCTCTATCTCTTTGCTACCATGCAGTAGTCATCCAAATTTGTGCATCCCAGATCAGGAGCTCTTCCTAGATGACGACTTAGAAAGAATACATATACAGTGGTACCTCAGTATTTGACTGCTTTAAAACTTGTCAAATTTGGTACTCAACATACTTTGATGTGACAATGTTGACCTGGTATTCATTGTTTGTTTGGTACTCAATGTGCTGTGATAGGAAAGGATGGCTGGTTATGGATAATGGACAGAAAGTGAGCCATGCTGGGAAGGTCACTGCAAAAGAAATGGGGGATGGCCACAGAGAGTATACAGGAAGTCCGCCATGCTGGGAAGGTCACTGACATAGGAAAAAGGACAGCCAGAAAGGTCTTCCCGGCCAAAACAAAGGATCACCTGTTCAACTTGTGGTTGTGCTATTGTCTATATATGGAACTTTTTTCTTAAGGATGTCACTGATGGGCCACTTAAATGTAGACCTCACTCAACTGTCATTTCAGCAATGAGTCAGTTTAGGGTTGCTGTTGTTTTAATTACTAGTTATTACTAATGCAATGGAAGCTTCCCCAGTTAGCTATGAAAATTCCATTGAAATTTTACTGCAATGTCTTTTTTTCCCCCTTCAAAATATTGTGAACTATTTTTAATCATACTGAATGAGAATAATAAAAAAATGCAGAATTATTTTTGGTAATAAAAATGAAATCTTTAGAGACTTTCAGACAACGATGTAAATTCATCATTGGAACTAATTGACTTCCCCCAAATTTCCATGAAGCTGCGATTTCAGAAGATCATCTGTACCAGAGAAGGAGAATATATGTGAGGATGATTAACCTAAAGACCTTGGACTAAATCATTTATTTATTTGTCAAAATTTAGATACTGCTCTTCTCACAGAGTGACTCTGGGCAGTGTATAGTTAAAAAAGCCTAAAAATATCTAAAAATATAACACATCAATAACAAGAACCAGATAAAAACAAGAGTAGAATAAATTAAGGGACTGTCAAGACACTAGCCACCTTCAGGTTTTCATGCTGCTCAGTGATCTCCATTTGAATTTCATTTCTAATCCAGCACTTTAATCACAATGGCACCATCTCAGTTTCATAGGCACATACAAAAGCTTCAAATATGGTCCACTTGCGAATCGAAAGGATTTACTCAGTACTGAATAATTTTTTTTTTAATCCAGCCTTGAGTCCCAGAAAACTGTATCAACATGAATTTGCTGTCCCTTATTCAGCCTCTTTTCCCTGTTTCAAATCACTGCAGTCACCTAAATGACTCCCAAGGTAACAGGGTATAACAGCTCTCATAAATTTTGAGAGTAACCTTGGACAAATTGGAATAAATAATAGCCTTGTTGCATCTATTCACAGGATCAGCTTAAAAATAAAGAGCCAATTGTCTATTTAATTTTGGTAGCAAAACTAATCATTGCACAATTTTGGGAATTTCTTGACAATCAAACAATAAATTTGTTTTGAAAAAGCTTTCTCAACTGCTTTATAAAAAAGCAGTATTTTATTACTAACAGATTTAGAAAAATAGACTTTCAGAAGCAAGTGTCCTATATTGGGTCAATCATATCCATTATATTAGTAAAAACAGGTGTAATATTATCATCATTCATGATATATAGAAATTATGAATAACTTTCAAAGTTTTTATGAGAGTGGTACCTTTCTATTTTGTATTTATTCATATTATTTGTATGTATCACTCCTTCTAGCACTGCACACTTAGTTTTTTTTCTCTTTATAGAAACAATTGTTTATACAATAAATTAATTATTCAATAAATTTAGAAATAAAAGGGTTTTTTTTTTTAAAAAACTGTAGATAACTTAAGGCTGTCTTACTTGTAGGCCTAGGGATCAGGTGAAGGCAATATCATGGCCACATAGCTGAAACCAGATGCCAGAAGGAGACATGATAGCAGTGTTCCAATATTTGAGGGGCTGCCACAAAGAGGAGAAGGTCAAACTGTTTTCCAAGCATCTGAAGGCCAGACAAGGAATAATGGATGGAAACTAACCAAGGAGAGATTCAACCTAGAAATGAGGAGGAATTTTCTGACAGTGAGAACAATCAACCAATGGAACAGAAGTTGCCTTCAGAAATTGTGGGAACTTCATCACTTGAAACTTTCAAGAAAAGATTGGACTGCCATTTTTCAGGAAGGTTGGACAAGATGACCTATAAGGTCCCTTCCAACATTTAATCTATTAAATGTTTGTGTCACAGGTATTAAGTGAAGAAAGGCCTATAATAGAGAACAAGAATAAATAGTATATTTCTGTTAACCACTATGTATTTATTTATTTACATTTTCTAATCAAAAGACTAGTTCATGTTTCTGTAGAAATAAGCTACAGGTCAAATAAATGAATAAATTGCATTCTGAAAAGAGACACAAAGGGAAAATCAAGCAAGCAAAGTCTTAATGAGCCTATTTGTGGCAAGGCACACAGAAGCCATAATTGTCAAGAGGCTCCCCTTAAACTTTTTTTTTTTGCAATCTTAATAAAATCTTGACATGGAATGACATCATGAAGAGTTATTACTGCAGTTTGTGTGGCAAATATAGTGATGCTGATTTATTCCTGAATTGCTTTTCTTCTTCTCCTTCTCCTCCTCCTCCTCCTCCTCCTCCTCCCCCCTCCTCCTCCTCCTTCCTCTTCCTCTTTCTCTTTCTCTTCCTCTTCCTCTTTCTTTTCCTCTTCCTCTTCTTCCTCTTCTTCCTCTTCCTCTTCTTCCTCTTCCTCTTTCTCTAGCACTGCCAGCTTCAATTGGCTTTTACATAAGTAGTCTTCTAAACTTTTATATCCTGCCAATATGCTACCAGGTACCTCCTCCAAGTCTGTTCCTATTTGTCTATTCATCTGCAGTTGCAATGGTTTTTGAAGTTTTAAATTTATAGTTTTTCAGCCCATTTGTTTGCGCTACATATATAATTATTTAGCCTATCTGCTATATTCTAAGATAGAAGGTAGAACCCAGAAATATTCTTCTGCATTTCACTGAATTTAAGTTGGCAGTAATCAGTAAAGCTAACCCTCCCCAGTCTCATGCCTAAATTAATGTAGCTTCATCTTATTTCAGTTGTAGTCAAATCACACACACGTAAAATGTGCATGTACTCATAGCATAGCAATTAGAAATAATATCATCATCAAATGATAACATTATAAACCAGGGCTGCCCCAATGACTCTTAAGTAGTACAAATATTTTTTTTACCTTTAGACAGGTTGGACATATACATAACAAATAGTCATTCAGGTGGTAAAGAATCTATCTTTTTTGGTAATATATCTGGCTGATATTGGTTGAGTTTGGAAGCTAATCAGTGCTGTTCTTGGTTAGCACTTGGCTAAGACCATTTGGAAACTCAGATGCTGGTACTAGACTCAGAAGTTGAAAACAGAAGTCCCAGAAGAAGGTAAGATAAAACAAACAATTTCCCTTGACTGAAAAGAAATACTTTTACTGAAAAGTAAAAAATAAATAGATACTGCTGTTCTCTGGCTTCCGTATATTTTTATCTTGACATGGAATTATATATGTGTATGAGTTTCTCTATGCAAGAAATAGCACATTGTATGCAATTATCCATATTTCCAATGAGCTGTACATTGCCATTTTGTGATAAGTATATGTTTTTTTTTATATCTTTTCTCCCCAAAAAAGCTAACAAGGGCATTATATTGAATCCAACTAAAAGCTGCTCTAGCATTCTGCAATCAGGTTAAATGGGTATACAGTGAAAGACACCTCATTTTTTAAATAAATTTCTAAAGGCAGATATGAAATACAAAACTTTGTTATTCCAGATCCACGAAATACTGTTTAATCTCCCTTTAATTTCTTTCCCTGAAGAAATTAAAAATTACCCTGAGAAACCACAACTGTAGAAGGAATTGCATCCTAGAGTTTAAAATATATATTGCAAACCTGAAGTGGAAAAAAATCAATAATTGAAGTGGCAGATCAGTGTGACGGCCTTGACTGAAAACATGTTGTCTCTAAACACAGTATCATATTCAATACACAGCAAGATATTGTGCAGATGCCTTTAAAATTTTATAATGCATGATTTCCAGGGGAACAAAAATTTTATACAGACAAATTTGTGAACCATGTATCAATTGGACTGTGATCTTGGTGTTAATTTTTTGGGGGAGGTGGGGGCTGGTGAAATACCAACTAGAAAAAAGAAGAATAGTATTCCTTTGTATGCTTTCCTCAATAAAATTAATTTGTGCAAACCAGGAAATCATTGCTTAAAAATGCCATGCAGATATTTTAGAACTGCTTTAAACGTATTGCCATTTAGTTGCCATCAGCATTGAACACTTGAGAGTCTCCTTAACAAATTGATCTTCTGGCAATTTATAGTAACACATTCTTTTCTCAAACTCACATTCTATCAAGAAGTATAAACATTTTCATCCCTCGTTGTGAAAGGGATAGTTTTTCTACATGATCCTCATGCTCTGATGTTTTTGTTTTCATCACATGTCACCACCTCATTTCCAGAGATCCCATGTCAGGACCAAAGGTTTACTTAAATTAGCTAAATTTAAGTTAGCTAAAATTTTACTCATATGCAAGTGAGATGGATGGCTGTATAATTTCAATTAACTAACTATCTAACTAAATATCAATATCTTTTAATCATCTACACATAGCAGCTGTGTTTAACTTTTAACAGAAGTGGGCATAGAGGTCAGGAATAATATCAAATAAGGAATATACTGGAATCTAAATGCCTGCCATTCTAAACTCTTAAATTGGCACTTCTTAATTGTCTATACTGAACCTTTCAGCAACATAAGTATTAACTTTGGATGGAACTATTTCTGTACTAAAAATTCCCAAATGCTGTATGACAGAACTTTGAGGAACAGTGAAAAGAAATAGATATTGTGGCAGGGAGAATATGCATGAACCACAGGGTAAAGAAATAAATGAGGTGATGATGTCTTGCCAGAACCTGAACTTAAACACAGAGATAAATTACACATCTGATCAAAGTACTGATTTGAGTTAGTGAAAGAAATCAGGGAGGAATACAAAAGAGGAATTGTTGGAATAAATGTTATATAAAGTGGTCTTCAAAGCTGCCAAAGTGATAATAACCATACTAAGTAGATTACCAAAGTTGCAATCATAGTAATACAATTATTTGCAGTACTTCTTTCAGAAGTCATGTCATTTGTGCAATCATCACACATAAGTATGTCATTTGTCTCCTTTGGATTCTGTCCCCACCTCCATAATAAGTCTGGATTTATTCATGCTCAGGTATGATAAAGAAACCATGTCCTAGACCAGGGGTGTCAAACTCGTGATGATGTGTTGTCACGTGACATATCACAACTCCCCCCCCACTAAAATGGGAATGTGCGTGGCCAGCGTGTGACGCATCCAGCCCATAGGCAGCAAGTTTTACTCCCCTGTTCTAGACCTAATACATCTTAAAGATGGAAGTAACCAGAAGGGAGGTAATTGTAGCCTTAATTCCATATTAATTCCAAATGGGGACCATAATCTAATGTAAGAAAGAAGTGTAAGAAACCAATATAATATAGTGAACATAATATTAGTATTTTCAGCATTCTTGTTGAAGATTGCCAGCAAGGTCCAACACAGTAGCATTTATTTACCAATAAAATCCATCCTATGTTTATGTCTCGTTCTAACAGACATCCTCAATACATATCAGAACATATCCATGTTCTGTCCTAGAAGGCATCTGAATCCAATCACGAGTGTGGGGTGTTCAAAGGAGACTAACTTTAGCTTTTTGACCAAAGCTTTTTGGCCAAAGTCTGCCATCCATTCTAAAGAAGTGTCCCCAGTGGCTTCTTTCTGCAATAAACAAACAAACAAATAAATAAGAGTTGCTCAGTTTCTTTAGGGAGAAGAGAACAATGGGAGCTGGACCAATTTCATTTTCCAAGCAATATCTTATTTGGCAGCAATAAATGAGCAACTTTCAAACCTCAGAAGTGATTAATTTCTTGCCAGAGCTGTCAGCAGAGTTGTCACAGCCTGGCAATTCTGACATAAGTGTCATTTATAATGTCACAAGTCTATTACACAGAAATGTCATTACACAATTAAACTGGGGAAAAGAGGGACTCCTTTACTATCAAAGCTGGTATCAATTAGGAGCCTTAATGCTATTGTTTCATTGTCCCCTTCATACAATTATATCATATTAGATATATTTGTTATCCCAAAATTACTACTTATTCATATCAACTGTGTGATAGGTGTGCAGATAGAAGTGTGTATTATTGCTAAAATGTTGGCACTGTGTGCTATGAGTGATAATAATGCCAAGATCATAGCATAACAAAAATCTGAGAGTTTTCCTTCTGTGTCTCTTTCTTTGAATGTATCAGCATTTGGGCAAGACCATTAATCTTTAAATAATAAAAAAAAATGACTGAGTTTAACAAGGTTGAATTTTTTTTTGTACAGCTGCCAAAAAAGGAGAAAAAGCCTCTGCATTAGGAAGATGAAATAATAGTAGCAAAGTCCCTATTGTGTCTTCTCTATTATTCTTCCAAAATGGCACAAGAACACTCATCTTCCATTTAATTCTAATATGCCTTTATTCTTTTGGGGGTAGGGGTGGAGGTGGGGGTTAGAATGTAAACAAGCTTGCCTGTGCTGGCTTCATTTGAACATATTATCAGAGAAGTTATTCTTTTTCTGCACTGGCTTTTTCTTTTGAAGACAAAAGGCACTTTGGGGGGAAAAAGAATGGGGACAACAGTAGTTGAACCTGATACTGTAGTACAACCACTCACTGCCTATCCCTAAATGAACTTCAAAACTTTTAGGGACCCTCCTCCTCTTTCAGTCAACTAAAAGGTCCAGGTAAGTGTCTTTCAAATCAAAATGCTGCTGTAACATTAAAGTACACTGAATGTTAATGATTGCTCTAGAATAGTGATGGCTAACCTTTTTGCCATCACATGCTAAAAGTGGGGGGAATGTGGGGGGATTGTGTGCATGTGTGCCCACACCCATAAGTCAATGCCCCCCATGCCCAGCCACCCCGCACATGCACACGTAACCCCCTGCACTCCCCCTCCCCTGCTTTTGGCACATTACAGCAAAAAGGTTACCGGTGGGCCTAGTAGGCCCATTTTTCGCTCTCCCCAGGCTCCAGAGGCTTTCCTGGAGCCTGGGGAGGATGAAAATGGCCTTCCCCACACTCCACCCTCCGAAGGCCCTCCAGAGGCTGGAAACGACCCATTTCCCAACTTCCGGTGTGCCTGGAAAGCCCAAAAATCAGCTGGCTGCACATGCATGCATGTTGGAGCTGAGCTAGGGCAATGCTTGCATGCCCACAGATATGGCTCCGTGTACCACCTGTGGCACACGTGCCATAGGTTCGCCATTATGGCTCTAGAACTTTAGAATTTTTTGGAGCTGTCTACTGACTTTGCTTGCATATATCAGGCTTAAATCTGCCTCAAGGAAGATCAAAATATGGATGTCCCATCTATTTGCATCACCACTTGCTCAGATCATTAAATATTATGCATATTTTCAAATGGCTATGATTTACTGTGGTTAGTTGTAAATATTTCATCATAAAAGCTTCACCTCTAGTGAATGCCAGACAGTTTGCTAGCTGGAAGGAAACTCTGAACCCAGATAGAGCAGAAACAGAACATAAATCAGGAATGACTGGAAGAAATGCTTTGCCGTAACAAACAAAGTCCAAGAGTGCTCTGCATCTTGTTTTGCTTGGCTATAAATTCCATACATTACAATGGTCCTTGTTCACAATGAATGCCATTAAGATTAGATTTATGGTCCATCTTTATATTGAGAGGTAAGATAGACTTCTGGTATTTGATTTGTATTAATAAGCCCAGAAAATAAGTTTATAATTCTGCAAGTAAATAGGTAAACTGCATAATTGCAGGGAAACCTTTCACCCTACTATTCTCATGTGACAAATCACATTTTTCTTCTTCCAGATTTAAAAGTCTGCATGACAGTTTTAGAATGATTTCACCAAGACAAATTCAGAATAACTGAAATTATTTTTTAAAAGGTTTAAAAGTCACAGGGGCAGTCTGGGATGGGACTGTGGATATTACTCTTTTTTCTCTATTGGTGTTCCTGTTGGCAACCTCTCTAGGAAGTGTCAGAGATGAGCCCAAAGGAATGTGCCACTTGTAATGGCACATAGGCTTAGAACTTCTCTTCAGATGAGATCCTAATTAATCCTCTTAAGTCACCCATGAATGCACATCTTTGAACAGAAAGTTGTCCATGCATTGTTTATAGAATCAAAGAGGTATACTGTTCTTATTAAGTCTTCCTAAAGAGAATTTGCTTTAAAATTAATTGCAAAGAAAATAATATTTTAATGAAATTCTTACAGCATGGTGTTGCACTCATCTAATTACCAGGTGGCCAAGAAGATATATGAATAGCTTATATTTTTACTGGGTGTACAAAATCAATATCTATTTTTTCTACCTTCTTACACTTTAGTAAAGAATTCTTCATATAGATTTTTTTTTTTGAATTGGATGAATGGGTAGCCAAGAAGTCCGTAATACGATGGAAAGATGCTTAGTAATAGTACTACTAGTAGTAGTAGTAGTAAAAGTAGCAGCAGCAATAGTTGTACCACCTTCTACTATTTGCAGAATAAAATAAGCTCAGAACATCACCAAGGTAAATTTGAAAGAAATTATCAAGTACCACAGAATATCAAAGAAAAGCCAAAACTTCTTTCGCAGAAGAAGGAAAAGTTTTAGAAATTATAAATCAGATTCTGGCAGTATTAATTTATATATATATATATATATATATATTGCTTCTCTATATTATGGTTTTTTTTCCAGTTTCTGGTGCCATGTTAGCACTTATATCAAATAAAGAATAAACTTTTTTTTAACTTTAGTTATCTGAACAGATATATATATATATTATGCAATGAAAGCATTAAGTCCTGCACATACATATACACAAAGCACTTGTCAATTTGTTTTTATAGAAGAATGTGCTTTCTACCTCCCAGCAGTTGCAAAGTGGGTCCCAGGTGCTTTGGGAAAATTGAAGTGATTTTGTGTTGATATTTGGACTAATACCAGAAAATGCTAAATTACATTTTAAAAGGAATCCATCCTTTTATCTTTTAACCTTCTGCCTTCCTCAGTCGTGTAGAAAAATCAATCTTGACTAATCCACTGACCAAGAAAAAGTGAAAAGCAAAAATGGAAACCTGAATAAATGCCTACTTGATTTTCTTTAAAAGGTTTTCACAGGAAATATGATCAAAGCAACCCAAAGCTTCAATTGAAGCCATGGGATTGAACTCGGAAGCAATGGGAGACTGTCTTTTACAACATTTCATTTGTGAGACTTACCCAGGGGAGCTGGGACAACATACATGCTGACATAAAGCATGCTGAGTGTTGGATATATCCAACAGAATGGCTACAGGAGCAAAAGTACATGACAGACCTTGGTAGTACATATTTTTTAGCAGCCCTCAGGCAATACATTTTCAATAACCACTTTAGTCTAGAATGAGTTGGGCAAGCAAATGAAAAGCCATCTCACACTGTCTTACAGAAACTCTGCCACCAATTTGAAGCAGTAATTTTCGAAATGATGTTCTGGAGACTGCAAAACAGGAAGTCAGGAACAACATGCAGCTCTCAGATTACAGGTTGTCCAATCCTATCATTGTGTTTGAGTTTAATCAGTTTCTGATAGTGACAAATAAGGTTGAAAAAGTTGCCTGAATGAGCAAAATAGAACTCTTTAACTAAGTTTATAAGCTCTTATCACCACTCTAATGAGTCCATCCATTTTGCTGTGTCCTCCTCCTCCTCCCCCTCCTAGCATTACAGTCTTTTCTAAGAGCTAAGTCTCCACATAATGTGTCCAAAGTAGTATCATTAACTTGTGCCTCAAATGGGAACTCTGGGTTGATTTACTCATTGATCCATTTATTTGTTATCTTGGATATATATGGTATTCTCAAAAGTCTTTTCCAACACTAAAGTCAAAAGTATTAATATTCTTGTCATTTGGCTTCATTCAACTTTCACTTCCCTGAAGACTCACAGGAAAGGGTACTGCTCGTATGTTTTTTTAATCGTTGTAGCTATAGACACATCCCAGCATCTGAATATATTTTCCATGGTCTTCGTAGCTGCTCTATGAATGCTAATTTGTGGAATTTCTTGACTGTTGGTTGCTTTATTTTTAATAGATAATCCTAAAAGTTAGGAGCATATAGTCATTGTCAAAACCTTGTATTAGTATTAATAAAATATTAGAAATAGTATATCAGTGGAAATATCCTTCCATATAAAGAACCACCTCATCCCTTCTCTTTGTTAGAAATGCAGAGGATACCTTGTGGTATGAATATTAATATATACTGGAAATATTCATGCAATAAAAATGGCCTTAAAGAACATTCAGTAGAGGTATGAAATTATCTGTGTCAGCTGGTAATCCCTGTGAAAAGATTGCACATAAGCTTCAGCTGGTGAAAGGAGGTTGTGAACACTCTGTGCTAATGTACCATATGTCCTTTTGGGGTACTTATTCTTTGCAAGTGAAAAGCCAAGCAAAGAAGTCTTTTTTTAAGAAAGATGGACAAGACATAATCTGTTACTAAGCAGATCAGCTCAGTGTCTGTATAACAAAATAAGGAGCTGATAATGTAGGAATTAGTTGGAGGGAAATGAATTCTTTAAAAATGATATAAAAATCATCTAGGCATTGCATTGGCATATAACAAGATGTTGCAGAAATATTGGAGCAAGAGAGAAGATTATTTAGAGTTTATTCTTATTTTAGCTGATAATTTCTAATTAACTTGCTGTAGTTATCTTGTTAAATGTCAATTAAATCTCAACGCATTCCTTACAGATTTCCTGTATTCATGGACTGTAATTACGCATCTGTTTCTTTAGCAGTTTTTATTGCTCCTATTATCTATAGCTAAATATGAAATAATGATGCTGTTATATGTACTTATGAAATACTTTAAAAATAATCAATAATTCATTTCTCAAAATAAGAATAATATCATGAAATATATTGCCCCCCAAGGAAGTTTCATGTCTGTGTCCATATCTAAAAATGTTAATAATAATTATTAAAATAAATGTATTAAAATAAATGATGAAATGTATGTATCTTTAATCAGATGTAGGCCTGGTAAGTGTGACTAGAATTATAGTCTAACTTCTCTGATTAGAAGTGGTCTGGAGGCTTAAACTAAAGGAAGATCTATCAGTAAGGAAATCACTAAGACCAGTCTTGATAGGAACAACTGTTGCAGTGAGCAGTTTGCCAAGGGAGAAAGGCATTGTTAACACCTACAGCTGCTTCTGAACTGTACTACTCATCTATTTTGAGAGAGGATAATCTGCTACATCTGAAAAAGCTTCCCTCAACACACAGGGAGATTGATTCCATTTTGTTCAATAGGTCTGTAGTATCATTCTTGTTCCTGGGTGACATTGCCTGAATATCTATAGGGCAGTTGTTTCTCAAATGCAAACAGTAACGTTCAAATATTTTAATATTTAGAAATTGGACATTTCTTATTGGATTCCCCAAAAGGGAGAGAAATCATTACGGTACCCTCTATCAGTATAAGGTTTAACAAGAGGTTTGTTTGAAATAATTCTGAAGAAACTAGGAGCTGTTATTGGGAGCCATTTTTTTATATCCCAGACTAGTTTCTATGCTATAGCAGGAGCTTTGCACATGTTCTAACATTTGATATCTTATATGAATATAATAAACATTTGGTAAATTTCTGATTAGATAGAAAGATAGATATTTACAGTTATACTGATGTTTTACCTGACTATGCCTTTGAAAAATCTACAGAGATGTTCTGGGGACTGACATAATGAGAATCAGGAGTATTTGGGAGCAATAGTACTTGTATAGTTTAGTACTTTGTGTATAGATATACAGTAAATGAAAAAATAGTTCATCAAAATGGATTTATGGACCTTATGCCATATAACTAATAACATAATTCAGTACATACATCATATACAATGGAACAGCCTCTGTCACTATTGTTTCCTAGAGTCCCCCCCCCCCCCCAAATGATAACAAATGAAAATGAACTCTCTTCTTAGATACCGTTAAGGTGAACAGAGAACAACAAACATCTGGTTTGATCTGATGCTCAAAATTAGAATGTAAACACTCATGTTAAACAGGCAGCAGGAGAAGAGTTCTCCTTAAGCTCATCAAAGTCAAGAATGAGCAGTGTTGGATTGCTACTAGCATGCTTATGCTTATTGTAGATTCTGTAGTTTAGGGCATTCAAATTTCCAGTGTCTTTGTGCTTGTAGTTCTAAGGATAGATAAGAGAGGGGGGGGAGGGAGGGAGAGAGAAAGAGAGAGAGAGAGAGAGAGAGAGAGAGAGAATATGTGCATAATTTTATAGCATAATACTTAGGGGATGACATATGTTACCATGATGTTGCTTGCAGCCATATCACATTCATGTACTGTGCCAAGGAATTTGCAAATGGCCTGTAATTTGTAAAAGTACCATTCCCCCCTGTGAAATGACCTTACAACTTAACCATATATCAGAATTGTCTGCAACATACAGGGCTTCAGTGTGAGAGATGTACTGGTGATTTGGTGTATTGAAATCAATATACAAAAAAAAAAGAAAAATGATAAAAAACCACTGTCTAATACACTGTAGAAATTTCTTTTTCTGCTTAGCCTTGCTTTCAAACTTTTCCAAGAGTCCTTAGAGATGCATATGGATTTATAGAATGAAGAGAGAATAATGTTCCTTTCAAATTATTATTTAATGCAAAGCTTGATCTAGTCAAAATAAAGTACATGTGGAGGCAGTAACAGATAGCTGAAATCTTTCAGTCTCAGTGGGTGGCAGCACCTGAATTACTTTTTCCCTTGTCTGGATTAAGAAACTAAGTAGGGTTAAATTTGATTAGGTTTAATGGGGGATCTAGTTTAGTTTACTTTACTTTACTTTATTGTCATTGCACATGGTACTACAAAATTAAATGCCGTCTTCACTGTACATTATAACTTTATATTATAAATTTTATAATATACTTTATAACATTATATCTATAGGAAATATCAGAGCTGTGGCTAGACTGGGATTATTGATTTTGTTTTTTGTTTTTTTGGTAAATTATATATGATTTTGGTCATTGGTTTTTTTGGTGTCATATGTTACAAATGAAAAGGTAAAGGTAAAGGTAAAGGTAAAGGTAAAAACTGGAATTTTGAAGTAGAGATGCAAAGCAGTGAGAGTGTGTATCTGGAATTCCTTCCAACTCCTTAAAGTAGCTCTGTTCTAAATCACATGATATGGAAAAGAGAAGAGCAGATTTAGAATGCAGAAGTCAGCAGAATTTTGAGCCATTGCCCAGCTGCTTCTCTTGTACTATATGTATGCTTTGGGAGAGTCTTCTCTAAATAGCATGCCTCTACAGCAGGGCTGTCAAATTCCCAGCCCATAGGCTGGATGCGTCACGTGCTGGCCACACCCACACCCGATTTAGCAAAGGTAAAAAAAAAAGTCCTGATACGTCACATGATGCCGATGTGACGACATGAGTTTGATACTCCTGCTCTACAGCCTTAGCTCCATCAGGTTGATTTTGAACTTGAAATTTCAGTTGTTGCCTTCTCCTGCCACACTTCATTCATTCCCATTTTGTGATACTTTCAGAAAGTAATCTTGCTGATGTATTTGAGGATAAATAAGATCATGCTACTCCAAAATGCTGGTACATCAGATTGACTGATTATAATTCTATTAATTGTTTTTTGTTTTTAATCTTATTACATTAATACTGTAAGTTGCTTAGTCTCTGAAGAGTCTTTGTAACATACAAAAAAAAAGCAATAAAGGGCTGTGTGCCCCTCTTCCCATCCTCCTCCTTTATACATCTTCTATTGGGTTGGAAAGAATAAAAACACGAAGAGGTCAATAAAAAATCAATTCTGCATTGCTGTCAAGAAAACTGAGTGAAAGTGCCCATGAAGATACTAGGAGACTTTAAAACCAATCAAGTACAAGAGTTCATGTACAGGAAAATGTAGCTTAGTCTACATGACAATTAATTTAGTGCATTCAATTTCTGCATTAACTTTTTCTTCCCAAAGTAAACTCTCTCCTTGTTTTGATTCTCATTTATTTATTCCATAATTTTTATTAGGTTAGTAGTTTGCTTTCTGTCTGTTGTCATTTCTGCTTTTAAGAGGACCTTATCCTATAACTGATCCTTCAAGGTTTACTTCATTTCTTCTGATGGTTATTGATTTCATCTACTCAATTATCCCATTGTATGTTGGGGGCCCTAGACTAGAGTCCTAATGAGTCCTTTCTACACACAAAGAATAATTAGCCATGTTTTGTTTTCTGAGATCTCAAACAAAAGGATAGACTCATAATTTTCAGTGTATTTACACTGATTTTGTCTAGGACTTGGGGCAGCAAAGTTGCCATTCTGAGGATATTTACGGTACATCATGTTTCAGATCATTTCAGAGAAACAATTGTATAGTATCTAAGCAGCTAGAATTATTTTTCCTTTAAGACAGGATGAAGCAAAATTCTCATTCAGATTAGTCTACTGATCTTTTAGCAGCCTCAATTATTTCCTATGAGGCATCAGAGAAAATCTTATTTTTCTTTATATTTTAAAGTTTCAACTTTTTGTTCCAGTAGTTTTGCTTCTTTTGACAGTCAAAGTACTATCACTTTCCTGCCCAAGAGAATTCTTGTGAAAACAGTCTCTTTCTTCTATGTTATTATTGAATAGGTTCTTACTTTCCCCCCATATCTTTGTATTAGGCAAATACAGGCAGGTACTATACCCCATCCTGTTAATCAATTTCTCTCAGGCAAGATTTCAGCTCAATGAACCTCCTTTTCTGCTGTGTTATCCTTGTTCTCACAAGAACACAGGTCTACTCCCAACACATACACACTCCTTTTCCTCTTTTTTAATACTGTTTTTACTTCAGGGAGAAATTTGGGACACTGTAGTTTGCTTACTTTTAAAACATAAAATAAAATAAAGAGGAAAGTTTTAGAATAAGCCTTCTTTCGGCTATTTGAAAACTAAGTTTAGGATCAAGTAATCCCTCAATCCTGTAAGAGGCAGAAATCTCCTTTTTTTAATGTATTGTTTAAAAAAATACACTTTCCAATTGGAATGTTTCAACATTCCAGAAAGGTATTGAGCCTGGTGGCATGGCAGACTAAGCACTGTAATTAACATTCAGCTGCCTGCAATTATTGCAAGTTCAAATCTCACTAGGTTCAAGGTTGACTCAGCCTTCCATCCTTTCTAAGGTAGGTAAAATGAGGACCCAGATTGTGGGTCAATGACTTTGTATAAATATACAAAAGTATGAAGGCTATTGCTTAACACCTTGTAAGCCGCCCTAAGTCTCCGGAGAAGGGCGGCATATAAATCTTTTTATTTTTAAAGGAAATTCTGATCTCTGCTTTAAAGATCAGTTAGGTTTTCTTTTTCTCAGGTCTTCCTCCATCATTTTCTACTGTAAGTAATATTTTTCTTGTTTTCTCAAATGTTTCTTCCTCTTTATATCTCAAAATACTGATTCAGTCCATGTTATTCTTATCTTCTTCCACTCATTTGTAAATTGAAGCCTGAGCATTTTCCAGATTCAACTAGAAACCTCTTCAGTGCAAAACTTTGAAGGACTTTTTCAGTCTTTTGTTAGTTTGAGAAAATTTGGGAGGCTCTTTGCAGACCAATTGTGCACTTCTAAAAGCTAAGGGATGTGGTCATTTTATTTTCTTTGCTAACTCGAGCTTCCAAGAACTTCTAAATCTAAATTAGCTCGCTTGCTATTGGAACTAAATCACTTGCTTTTGGAACTGCTACTAAAGACTTCCAGTTGATGCAATGGGAAATCTCATTGTACCGTCATCTCGTAAAGTAAAATTACAATACTTTCACTCACTGAGACAAAGTACGGGCATACTAAAGGAACATTCTTCCCTGTAGTAAGAAGGAGCAGGGATTGGATCAGGAGGTTGTGGCTGTCTTCTTGACATTTTTTACACCCAGTCTATTCCCCCCCATCCCTAACTCCCCAGCAACAACTCCTGCTTCTTCCTGGGTAAGGTTTTAGGAGATTAGTCAAATAATGTCATTATAAAATCAAATGGAAGAGAGGTTGCCATCAAATCCAGCTTTGTACTCAATATAAGAATCCAATGAAATACATCTTAGATAAATAGTGGTCTTTATATGGCCGTTATTCTAGATCCATCAACAATTTGTTCTATTTTTCCATGGATTTAAAATATGCAACCATTCATATGAAGGGTGGGTCTCATTCTCTCTCTCTCCCTCTTCCTTCCTCCCTCCCTCTCTCTTGCTGTTGTAGGGAAAAGACTATAGCATAATTATTAGTGTATGTATGAAAGAGATACATTCTGTACAAAATACACAGTGAAAAGTAGAAAAACAGTAAAAGTACAGGTGACTACTGAAACATGTTTTTAAAATTAAATAAGAGTGAAATAGTATGCATAGCTTTTATGTCAAATTATATTATTAGTGACAAGAAAAAAGTGTCACAATTCAAAATCCTCCTGTCTCCCTGATAAGAGATGAAGCAGTCTTAAATGACATTTAAAAAAGCAATGCTATAATCACGCACAGTTCGTTTAGCAGTCCCTGGTTCTGCCAAAGAGGATCCACACGGAGAGAAATAATTGGTTTCTTCTGAAGGAGGGAGGAAGGAGTGGCATATTTTACTGACAAAATTTACCAGATTGTCAGCCCTAGAAGCTGGAGATCCTTTATGAATAGGTTCAAAGAATGAGATACTGACAATTGTAGTCACTATTATTATTTGTTTTTGTTATTTAGGACAAACAGAGCTAGTCTAAGATATTGAAATTTTCATGAATATCTTTCATGCACCATCCTTGAGATACATAGCATTGGAATATATTACTTTGCTAGTGGAGGCAAAAAAGAATTAGCACCAATTGCTCTCACTACCTCTGTGAGAACAAATTTGTGGCAATAAGGTAACAGCTTATAATGGTGTGGTGTAACTGTAAACAACTGTAACGGTGAGGGAAGAGAGATGTAATTTCAGGCTTTCAATATTCTGTTTATATATTCTTTTTAAAAAGTTTGAGCTAATGCTTCTGGATGTCTGGACAACCTTGCAAGGCTGACATCAATCTTGAAAATCTCAAGTACATCTTTCTCACCTTGTCTTTATAGTATAAGAAACTAGGGAAGATCAGAGACCTGCTTCTGGGGACTCAACATCCACTTGTCTGACTGCAGGTCTTCCATTTGTCTCCCAAGGTCATTCCCATATTTCATTATACAATTGAAATTCATTAGAAAGGTGTCCTTTCAGAAAATTCCAAATCTGCTGCCTTGATAGCAAAATCTACTTTCCATGACATGATAGATTTGCAGACAGACACTACTTAGCATTCCACCCATCTGCACCAGAAAACTATTCTTAAATTTTATATACTCCTGTACATGTGTCTCTATGTGCACATTGTTCATAGGATTGCTCCTATAATTTCTATGCACTGACTGGGTATAATGCAGAGTAGCAAACTGGAGCCAGGAAGTCAGAAACCCTACCACTGCACTTTATAATCCAGCAGAAGAAATAGCAGAAGAGAAGAGGAAAGGATGCCCATCAAGTTCTAAAGTTTTGTTTTAAAAATGACTCTGAGTTTTCATTAGACATGGATGGCAGCTCTTGTCCAAGTGACACATATGTAGTAAGTCTTTATTTAAATGCAAAAAGGCAAAAACAAAAAGGCACAATTTGGAATAATGGCATAAAAATAAAGTGTACAGTACTTCTTCCTTTCAAATGAGCTGATCTAGAATGCATGTCACAGCAGATTATATATTTAATGTGTCACATATTGCTGATTTCCCTTAGTTACATCCTAAGAAAGCAGTAATGGTAATGAACATTAAGAACATCTGGAGATGTTTTGCTGGTGCTGAAAGGTCAAAGTAATTCATTAAATATTGAGAGCCTAGTTGTGAATTCCTTCAAGATAGTGTTCAGAAAGAAACTGTCAATGTCCTTACTCATGGGATGGAAAACTATG
The DNA here is from genome assembly GCA_012654045.1 of Ptyas mucosa. Taxonomy (NCBI): domain Eukaryota; kingdom Metazoa; phylum Chordata; class Lepidosauria; order Squamata; family Colubridae; genus Ptyas; species Ptyas mucosa. Next base: position 5,215,426 of record WNWU01000004.1, read on the forward strand.
AGAACAAATGAAGAGGGAAACAAGAGATTACTTGCCCATACAAAAAATATTTTCTTTATCTCTAAGAAAAAGAGAACATTAAAGAAGCAGCGCTGTGGAATTTTGAATGATGGTCTTTTGAGTGAACTGATTCACTAGAAAAGTCAATCATTCTGGTCAGCAGAAAAAGAGAAGGACTGTCCTAGTACCTGGGCGCTATAAAGGATGACACTAGGATGACTATGGGGCATCTGAAAGTGGTGTGCAAGACAGAAGGGCATGGAGAGTACTGATCCATAGAGTGGCCAAGGGTTGGACATGACTGAATTATGGATGATGACAACAACAAGAAGTTGTGAGTTAGCTTATTCATTCAATTTTGATGCCACCTGCCTTAAACCAACTTTGGGCATTGGTATGGTAATCCTTAGAAATACAGAGCTATAGATATTAAATCATGGATAATGATCGTGGTGGTAGTGGGTTATATATTAGAAAGGTATTTATTGGGTTCTTAGAATCATGAACAAACTTTTAAATATTCATATTTATTTCTATGTACAGTTCCCACAGCATCTAGAGTGTTTCTATATACCTTCCCCTGATATTAATTTGAATGGATGTATAGTTAGTCTGAATTCCCCATGCAATCTTGTTTTGCTTTTTTTTAAAAAAATAAATAAATAAGGCTGATGCCATACTTCTTTAAAAAAACATACATAGAAAAGGTCAGACGCATAGCACAATTTTTGAAACTCCATCTATTGCACACAGAATCAGTCTGGATAGATCTTGCATATCTATTTTAATAGAAATTTATAATGGATTTATTTTACTTCTTTACCATACAGGAATAACCTATTTAATGGAATAAGGAGGAAAGATGTGATACATAAGGATACCAAGTAGACAAAATATATGCATATTCAGTAGGGTAAGGCTAAAATAGCTCCGAGTAGTTCTCTTTTATTTCTTTTTCTTTTCTTTCTTCTTTTAGGAAGGCAATAATGTTTGTCATTTCCTATTGAATTGTTACTGAATTTCAGATTCCCCATGGAAATCTTTAGCAACTGCCTTTCTCAGTTTCATCATCTGGAGGGAAAAAAAACTTTAGGTCCAACTCTCTAGGACTAAATCTATTTAAATATAATTGGAAAAAGCAATATGCTAGATTCTGTATCCTTCCAGGGTTTTTTCCTCTTAACCCATTGCTTCCTTAAATTCAACAAGATGAATGAGAATATGATTATATTCAATTTTAATCCAAATGATTAAATGATTGTTGAAAGTTTTTTTCCCTTCTGAACTAAAAGCAGGAAAAGCTAATAGTTTCTCTCCATTACATGATTTTATTTACTCCAAATATGCAAAACAGATTTTCATATGCTATATAAAAAACAAAAGATCTATCTATCTTTTCTTTTATGTACACTGAGAGCATATGCACCAAGACAAATTCCTTGTGTGTCCAATCACACTTGGCCAATAAAAAAATCTATTCTATTCTATTCTATTCTAACTTTGTCTGATCGTATCATTTTTTTCCTTATTATGGACTGAAGGCAGCAAATCCTTCTATCAGGAAGCATTTATTGACCAAGCAATAGTATCAAAATCCACTGAGAACTCCAGAAGAGTCAGGATGAATACACCATCCACCATCCCAAGCCCTCAAAAGGTCATCCATAAGTGCAATCAATGCTGTCTCATTATTATAGCCTGGCCATACTAAGTACTCAAATTAACTCAAAAACTCAATTTAATTTTAACTTAAAACAGGTTTAGTTCTTCCTATTTCAACCAACTTCTTCTTATCCTATCCTTCCATGATATAAAAAACCATATATATCCCTTGATTAAAAACAACAACACCACCTAGATATAATTGCTGTAGGCTTTGGGAGAAATGGGTTTCAGAAACTTTTATTGATTCATTGAAAATTGTACTTGAAAATCAGCAGTCATATATGCACGATCTTTCATTCAACTTTTTTTTTCTTGAACCATTGGATCATTGGCATCAAAACTGTCTGTTTCAACTGGATGAAAGTGCTGCAAGTGACTATGGCAGAGAAATAATCCTAAATCACTTTTGTCTCTCCTTGAGAAATAGAAGGATTAGCCTTGGGGAAGCCCTTCCATAGAAGCAGAGATTTGATAGCAGTGATAGCAGTGTTCCAATATCTCAGGGGCTGCCACAAAGAAGAGGGAGTCAAACTATTCTTCAAAGCACCCGAGGGTACAACAAGAAGTAATGGGTGGAAACTAATCAAGGAGAGAAGCAATTTAGAACTAAGGAGAAATTTCCTGAAAGTTAGAACAATTAATCAGTGGAACAACTTGCCTGCAGAAGTTGTGAATGTCCCAACACTGGAAATTTTAAAGAAGATGTTAGATAACCATTTGTCTGAAGTGATATAGGGTTTCCTGCCTGGACAGGGGGTTGGACTAGAAGCCCTCCAAGGTCCCTTCCAATTCTGTTATTCTATTCTATTCTGTTCTGTTCTATTCTATTCTATTCTATTCTATTCTATTCTATTCTATTCTATT
>WNWU01000004.1:5217964-5261589 GCA_012654045.1 Ptyas mucosa
TTCTATTCTATTCTATTCTATTCTATTCTATTCTATTCTATTCTATTCTATTCTATTCTATTCTATCCTATCCTATCCTATCCTATCCTATCCTATTCTGGCATAGGAGGAATGGCTGTAAGAAATATTCTTGCCAGATATTAAGTGATACATTGTGGCAAAAAGCAAGAGGAAATCTGAGCAGGATATATATTCATCTGCCATCTTCTCCTTTTATATATAATAAATGCTATTACATTCTTGTTGCACTTTGACAAATCTAGTTAGATAGTTACTGGTTGTAATATTTCACATTACTTTATTCTGGTGTAGAATATCACAGAACATGTAATCAAGTTTCTGCATATTAAATACTAACTTTATTATACTTCTGAAATTGTATGCATGTACACATATTCTTTAACAACTCCCTTCTACAATATCTTAATCTGGGAATCATATCCCCACTCTCCCTTAAACTTACCTAGCTGCATAATAAAATGTCCATAAGCAAACAACCAAGTTCAGAGAACACAGAGAACCCAACAGTTCAGCCATAAATGAAATCTTTTGAATTGAATATTCCTTTCCTTTCATCTTCTTCACCTTTGGTGAAGGACTGCACTTTAAAATGAGGCAGCAGTGACTAGCTGTTTAATATCTAAAATTAAAGGATAATTCTCCTATATCCCTTTTATTTGGAACTCAATATATTGTACGTGGCTTCCTGTAGTTTTCACTGTCAACTTTTCTTACCTTTCTGAGTTTGCTTCAAGTAGTAGGTACTATAGGCACCTAATGGCCACAGTACAGACAGTTTTCATTTGCTCTCCAAAGTTTCACTGCATCATACAAAATCATCAGCTCTTTCTTTTCTATTAGTAATTTGTTAATCTCTCCAATTTTTATAACCAATATCTGCCTTGCAGTTAAGAAAATGACCAGAATCTCAGACTTTTCCTTGTGAGGCAATTCTGCCCAGATTCTATTTCCAAACATCCCTCTGAACTCAAGGCTAGACTCTATAATAGAGCAGGAGAAGGGAAATGATTTGCCACCTCTTTGCAAACAGAAGGTTCCAATTGGTTGAAACTCTTATTATATGCTTTAATGGTTCTTAGAACAACAAGAGAAGATGTGACTTGATGAAAAAGTAAGCAAGCAAACAAACAAATCTCATAGGTGTTCTTCTTAGCAAATTTGTTTTTCTTGCTCCATTTGTCTGCTAGAGATGGTCACACAGGAAACTGTTGCTGATGATGCATCCTGCCAATTATAGATCCATGGCTCTTGCCAGAATTGATATTAGCTTTGTTCCCAACAGACATGGCTCTCATAACAAAGACAGAATGCATGGAAGTTTTTGAGACCTTCCTTTGACAGTAAAATAAGTGAACAGAGTAGCACAGACCTTCAATGAAGATAACTAATCTAGTCTCTTGTTAGGAGTTTAAGTGTCCTGGAAACACTTTTGTGATACTTTCTGGGGTAAAAAATAAATAAATTTATTGATCACTTATTCCAATATAAAGTCAAAACAAATGTAAACCAGCTTTTCTTTAAAAATCGGGGATTCTACCACTTGAAACCGTAACTAAAATAAATAAAATAAAATAAAAATTGCAACAGAAACTGTAAATAGCATAGAATAAGTGCAATAAGCACAATGGCAACAACCCTCAGTCTCCAACTGCCTTCCCCCCCAAAAAATATTGGCCTTCCAATTTCTGGAAGTATTAACCTGACCTTTACAGAAAGACTATTTCACAGAATAGAGCAGGGGTCTCCAACCTTGGTGACTTTAAGCCAAAGCTGGCTGAGGAATTCTGGAGTTGAAGTCCACAAGTCTTAAAGTTGCCAAGATTGGAGACCCCTGGAATAGGGGATACAACTCAATAACATTACTTGAAGGCCTCTGACCCTTCACCTCACAAATCACCTGAAGTTGGGCATTGTTTTCACTAGCCTATGTAGCTGTAGCTGTGAATCCAGAAGGACTTGTAAGTATCCTGCTTTTTCAAGAGGCAACATCATCTTATAGAGAGTTATTACCTGAGATAATCAAGAGCCCTTTACACAAACAGGAATTCTGATTTGCTTCACTTTAGCTTCAGTGGTTTTCATACATCCATTCTTTAACAGCCTTCAAACGTTGAGTCAAGAATTCAGTGCAGGGGTGAAATCCAGCAGGTTCTGACAGGTTCTGGAGAACCGGTAGCGGAAATTTTGAGTAGTTTGGAGAACTGGCAAATACCACCTCTGGCTGGCCCTAGAGTAGGGTGGGAATGAAGATTTTGCAGTATCCTTCCCCTGGAGTGGGGTGGGAATGGAAATTTTGCAGTATCCTTCCCCTGCCACACTGACCAAACCATGCCCACCAAGCCACACCATGCCCACCAAGCCACAGCCACAGAACCGGTAGTAGAAAAATTTGGATTTCACCACTGATTCAGTGGCATTTCTAGATGTGCCTGAGGGGAAATGTAAAAATGTGTACCATCATTGTCCTAATATTATCTCACCCCCCAAACTGATGGATGATCTCTCTCAAAGCATTTATAAAATAGAATAGAATTCTTTATTGGCTAAGTGTGATTGGCCACACGAGGAATTTGTCTTCGGTGCATAAGCTCTAAGTCTACATACAAGCAACAAGTGATAAATCATGATCATCATAATAAAATACAATCATTATAAATCATATGATACAAACTCAGTGATAGTCATAGGATACTAAACAAGCAAACAATACAAATCACAATAGGATACTAAATAAAGGCAATCAACAGAAATCATGAGAAAGAAAAAAAGTTACAGTTGTAAGAAGCTAAGGAAAAGGTAATAGATGAGATGAAAAGAAGAGAAAGATGAAAAGAAGAGAAGGATAACAGGTTATACAGCCCTATTACGTGGTTTGACTTTTTATATGGTTCTTAAGCAATAGCAGAGAGAAGATCAAACTCTAAGGAACCTAAAAACATTGGTCTACTAGACTGACCCCTCTTTCCACACTGACATGAATAGTTTTTATTGGAAGATGTTGCTACAGGCATCGTAATAGAATCTGTCCATGAAGAGTCAAAATGTTATATAATAATTCATAATGACCAGCACCTTTTCCTGCCTGTCCTTCCCTAGTAAGTAAGGTTTAAACATTAAATCACCATTGAAAAATTGAACTAAGTTATTTACTGTACTTTCCACTATCTGTCTTTCTGATCTATTTGACTCCTTCTGTGATTTATAGCTAGAGATGATATAAAGATGTATTTTTGGCATTTAGATGTTTTGCTTTATTACATATTGTTCCTTACATATAATATTAATACAGAAATAATAATAGAATTAGCAATATTTTTCAGTTTGCACTGTGTTACTGTGGGCATCCATTCAAAACACATTACTGCAAATAGGAATTAAAGGAAAATTTCACCTACAATTCAAAACCTCCAAGGTTATATTTGACTAATGGACTGTTAGAAGAGTTGTAATAAATTACTATTCCATAAGGTTTGCACACACACACACACACACACACACACACACAATGTACAAACCTATGTAAGTGGCCATGTATTAATGAATTGCTTCCTTGTGAATACAGGTCTGATTTAAAAGGTAAATCCATCTTGCTTGTGGAAGTTAACTTGGCAATGACAGCTTGAATTTTTTCTAGCAGAGTTTGGCAGAACAGTCTCGTTATCTTACCCAGCACCTAATAATTAATTGACCTCAGCTTTGGAATCAATTGGTATGATTGGGTAACTGGAAACTTATCTCTTTGGAATTGGTCTATTATAGGCTCATGGAAAGGAAACTTTTGATATTGCTCACTTTTTTATGGTGCTCCTTCACAGAGAAGATAAATATCACATATCAAAAGATACATATTTATGATATGGCTTTTTGCTTTGTTTTGATTGGCATAAGGATGATACAGAGACAAAAGTGATATTTGTTTGTTCCTCCCATTTCTTTCCTTATTTTGTTACGAGAAAGTGGGGATTACTGCCAAACTGTAATTAAACTAAAGGACCTGGAAAATGGGGCACATTATTTAGGCATTCAGACTTAAAAGGAAGAAAGGTTTCTTGCCAAACTGGAAACTAGAAATATGGAAGTAAAATGCTGACAGAATTAGGAATAAAGGAAACAGAGAGTTTATATTTAAAACCCATTCCACTGTTAATAGTGGAATTCAACTATCAGAAAAGACATATTGAATGGCATTTACAGAAGTGTAATAGAAAAGGTGTTGTATTCATTGTTTACAAGCAGTGAAAAGGATGAAGAGGCAACTGAAGCAATAGCATCTGCAGTGATTGGGGAACAGTTCAAGAAAGGCAAGATGGAGGAAGCAGTTTCAGTATATAAGCCCTGCCCCTTTTGTACTTGTACTATATATGCAGGTGCTACTTGGGCCATCTTGCCTTTTGTAACCACCTCCATCCATGCCAGGTGTTACTGATCTAAAATATATACTTCACAAGAAGCTAGGATTACCAGTAGTCTGCAGATCCAAGACTCATTTATTTGTTGCTTTAAATTGGATTAAAGGCAGAACAAATCTACCTCAGGCTACCTGTTTTAGAGATGAAATTATTAGCTAGGCCAGCAGAAAACAAATAATAGCAACACTGACCTCAGCAGGAGGCCGTTTCCTTTCCAGTGCTCAAGTAAATTAGCAGCAATGTATTTAGTGCTATTTTCTAACACTAGATTTAATTCATATAAACTTATTCCCATTCCATACAAAAGAAGCACAAAAGGATAAATTCATGAGGATAAACTGATGAACAAAATGCTTTGATACAAAATAGTGCCTATTTTTAAAAAACCTGAACAAGCTCCAATATATTTAGGAAGTGATGTTTGACTTGGATCACCATTATTGCATAATGAAGATGAATCTTGAGGAGGAAGGAGGATGGAGGATGAAAACCGCCAGTGATTCAGATTATGTTAAAACACAGTAATGATATCGCATGCTACATTTGATTGGCATAATCTGTAATGATAGTTTAGTTTCAGACGGTGGCAGCATCCAATAGAACTCAGAAACTAAGCGGGGTAGATTTGTTTGTTTGTTTGTCCGTTTGTTCATTCATTCATTCATTCATTCATTCATTCATTCATTCATCTCATTTTGGCCCTGCCCATCTCACTCAAGTGACTATGGTTAGTACTTTTATGGATCATTGCCAGGGAATAACAAGGCTGTGGGTTACAGTGAAAATTAGATCATGCTAGAAAAAAGCAATCGCCAATCTCTTCTGAACCATTGCCAACAAAAGTTGTATCACTACTCTGTTTCCCCCAAAATAAGACATCCCCTGATAATAAGCCCAATCAAGCTTTTGAGCACAGCAATAAGGCCAAGTGCTTATTTCAGGGTTCAAAAAAATATAAGACAGGGTCTTATGTTCAGGGAAACACGGTATGTCTCTGAGGTTACCAGGAAATTGTACTGACTAGAAAAAGTCTCTCTCTGTTTAATGGTAGCCAAATCCAACAGGCTACAGGTATTGGGCACATATTTTTGGATATTTATTCTATTTAGCTAAACTGGGAAAGTTTCCTTTTCTATTTTCCTCTCTCAGATGAAGGGAGTATAAAAGTATAATGTTAAATGTTAGGTCAGTGCCCCCAAATGACTTGTGGTCTATGGGGTTAAATCTTGTTAATAACCCTGTAAATTCTTTTATTCAACTCAGAGATTCTGTTAGATTATTTTTATGAATAAATTGTATCAATTGTTGCAGTAGTGGGTTTCAACTTAGTTTGCTACGAATGTGCAGAAGCGTCCGGGCGGGTGGGCGGAGGCTCCTCCCACTACCACTACCGGTTTGCCTGATTCAGGGCGAACCGGTAGCAACCCACCACTGAATTGTTGCAGTATAAAGTTAATATTGCCAGGAAAAAAAGAGACATTTGGCATTTTTCAAGCAAAAAGTCATTATTTCTTCTGAATTCTATGCTTCTGCTCTAAGGAGAAGACTTCCTGGATTCTGCATTTCTATCCTAAAGAGAGAAAATTGCCAAAGATCACTGAACATTATAAACAATATCACAGTATATTTATTTCAACAAACTGTTGCCAAAGGACTGAAATAGAATAATCTTGGTAAAACCATTATATTATGTTTAAAGGTAGATTTCTCAGCCACAAAATTACATTCACTTTCCTGAATATAGAGAGTTTGGCAAAAAAAAATATCCATTTTTGAAGGTGTACTATATTTTTAATCTTAAGATTATGAAAAATGCTCCAGGAACATTCAAGTTCAATTTAATATGCATCAATTAACATCATTTGGCTGATCCTATCTTTTTACAAAGAAATCCAATTCACTCCAGGGTTTAGAAATTAGTCAAATCCAATCACATTCCTATTACGGGCAATTCATATTCATGAACATTTTATGAGAACCTATATCCCAAACAGGTGAGGAAAAGGAAAAGAAATAATCACTGAAGCAATCAAATCTAACCTGTGCGTATAAGAGGCTCTATTAAAAAGTGACTTCTAACGCAGACTGGGTTTTTTTTGGGTGGGGGGGAAGATCCAGCTTTATAGCTCACCCATATGTAGGTCATTCCATTGAAATATCAAATGCTGAAGCTCAGATTGGGGTGGGAGTCAGTTTATAACATGATAATAGGAAGAGACACTAAAATGGTTTCAAACAAACACAATAGAAAAGAATTAACCTAGAATAAATACTGATCAATATACATCAAATGGGGATCATATCAAGACCATTTTCATGATTCCCTATGACAGTTATATCAGCAAATTCATTCTTATACAGTGATCTATAATAAAAATAAGCCAATGTTCTTCATACCATAGAGTCCGTGGGGAAAATGTCCTGTTCTTCTAGTTAATATCATATTAGTATCCATTAAATGGTTGCAGTACAGTTATTTTTTCCTTTTCTTAGAATAGGGTAATTTTTGTGCTTTGTGCTCATTTGTTTTTATGAAAGAAACAAGAAACAAATGTTAAATGTAAAAAAAAAGATATATCTAATCATCAAGGAAACCAACAGAAATAAAAACATGGAAGTTGGAATAAAATCTTATGATCAGCATTAATAACTTATGATTCTAAACTTTATTTTTCAACACATATGTTTGTCTTTCAGCACATGAGCAGTTTCATTGACCTCAACTTAGCCACTTATATGAATCTAAATTAAGCATATGTAGAAGTGTCGATAAGGCTGGATTTTAAATTATCGCTATTATAGCCTTCATAGCAGGGAACAAATGAACAGTGACCTAGAACAGGGAAGTGGGTTCTTTTATCTCTGTATGTGCCACATAAAATCTATAAAACAAGGAAGGGAAGGCACAGGAGTTTATTAATGGTATTGATTCAATGTATTTTTCATTAAAATAAAAATGAGAAATACCGCATTTTGGTTTTCATTTTATTTTTTCTGCTCCATTTCCTTAGAATACTTCATGATCTAATCACACCATAACTTTCAGCATCTAAAATAATTCTTTGTTCAAATTCATGTGCATGAATCACTATGCATTTTTTCAAGTCTGTACCTTCCATTCAAATAAACTTATGATAGTCAGCCATGTATTTTCCAAAAAATTCACACCTGTGTTCAGATATATATGCTAACCTACATGCTTTTATGTTAACCTACATGCTTTTTTCTTTCTTTTATTAAAATAGATGTCAAATATACACTTTCTTTCCTTAAAAAAAGCAATATTTAAATGAAATGTTCAAGATTCAGTTTTCTTATAAGCTTGGCTTCAATTTTAAAAATTAATTTGTACCAGGCATTTTAGTCAGTATGATTGTATCATGCCTTTTCTGTTTCATGAGACACCTTTAAATCACTTATCCCATTTAACAGTTTTATGCATGCATGAGTAAATGGTTGGGCTACACATATTACAAAAGTGATTTGGAAAAACTGCTCCAGACCTTGTGTGATCATGAGCACATCATCTCTTTGCTATTTATTAAAGCAGCACATCATATCTGACACTTTCAATGAGCCTGAAGAAAGATGGGGATGCTATCAGAACAAATATGAATGAGCACTATAAAGCAAAAAAAGAGTCACACTTTTTTTGCCCAGCACAGTTCTGAATGAACACCCATCTTAATGCCAGACTTTCATAGAAAATTAAAATACTTCATCATAGAACCTTGTTTGGAAGTGTTCACATATTCTGGGGGGAAAAACAGAAATGATAGGAATCATCCTCAGATTTTATGAATGTGTAAACTCTCACACCAAGGCAGCCATTTTTTAAAACATACTGGTGTGCTTTCATTTGTAACCAGTAGAATCGTCCTATAGAAACTGCAACTGCAAAGAGTCCTGGTAGCTCAGTGGACTAATTCACTGTTATTAAGATCAGCTGCTTGCAATTACTGCAAGTTCAAGTCCCACCAGGTTCAAGGTTGACTCAGCCTTCCATCCTTTCTAAGGTAGATGAAATGAGGACCCAGTTTGTGGGGGCAATAAGTTGACTTTGTATAAATATACAAAAGTATGAAGGCTATTGCTTAACGCACTGTAAGCTGCCCTGAGTCTCCGGAGAAGGGCGGCATATAAATCAAATTAAAAAAACAAACAAACATCCAAATAACCATAAGATCATCTAATGCAATATTTCTGAAAGAATAGTCGTAGGAACCTTAGGATTCTCCCAAGACACTCTCAGGGTTTCACAAAATCAAAATGATTTGCCAGCCAATATTAAAATTCCATCAAACAACCATGAAAAACAATGTTGGCAGCAAATGCATCCATTTTAATTTTTAATATGGTAAATATTGATAAATATAACTCATATCAACAAAATATTTGGGGCTCTCCTTAATTTTTAAAAGTGGGAAGTGATCCTGAGAAAAGAAAGTTTAAAAAATGTTCTCATTGATCTTATAATATTTAATTGTCTTCTGGATTATTGCAGTCCAAATACGGAAGTCTACTTCAAGTTAAATGATCAGAAATAAGAATGAATAAACTCTGACTGTTTAAATGGTAACAGGATAAAGCTGGGTAGTGAATACAGTAGATAAAGCAGATATAACATTAGTCAGAAACAATAAAGAGGCAATAAAGAGTTTTAAGTTGGGCCCTTAAAACTCATTTCTTCCAGTTAGCTGGGCTGGCCTGACCCCATGTTTTGATTTTAAAGTTTTGATACCAATTTTAAATTTGAATTGTTTTTAAATTATGGGCTAAATTTATTTAAATTATTTTAAAACTTGTCTTTACTTTTGTATATAGTGTTTTTTAGTTGGCTGTTCACCGCCCTGAGTCCGGAAGGAGAAGGGCAGTATAAAAATTTAACCGAATGAATGAATGAATGAATGAATGAATGAATAGCAGATATGTTGGACTCTTCCAACATAATGAGATAATGAACCATAGTGGCACAGTGGTTAGAATGCAGTTCAATTCTCACCAGCTCAAGGTTGACTCAGCCTTCCATCCTTCCAAGGTTGTAAAATGAGGACCCAGTTTGTTGGGGGACAGTATGCTGACTCTATAAACTGCTTAGAGAGGCCTGTAAAGCACTGTGAAGTGGTATATAAGTCTAAGTGCTATTTCTATTGTAATGTGGTATTACTACGTGTGATCAAAGAAGTTACACATTCCATATTTTTCTGATTGTCCTAAATCTATTTTAAGTGAAGCATTTTAAGTGATAAAATGTTGTCTTGCCATTTTATCATTTGATTTTAAAGAAATCTCACTTGATGCCTGTTGCTCGAGCTGATGGAACTATTATACTTAGCAGATGTTCTGGTGATATTGAGCATCCTGTTCTAAAATATTTAATCTCAATGTTTTCCATTTTTGATATGAATTGCATTCTAAATTGGATCAGTCATAACCTCTCGGTTTAATCTACCTGAATGTAATACAAGTGGAATGTGATAGAAGTAAAGTTAGCATAAGAATAAATGGAATGCCTAATGGAGAGCTTAACATTGAACAGGGAGTAGCACAAGGAGGTTTTATGTTCATGGATAAATATGAAATATGAAGAGAGAGGCAATTTAGTTAAAGGTGAGATGCCTACCTCCTTTTGAATGCAAGATAGTGCCATGTTGTTGGTTGAAAGATTTATGGAAAAAGTTAAATAGATTGTATAATGCAACAAAATGTATAAATCTGAAAATTAATGGGTATGCAGGTGGGTAATTCTTAGGTTTATATCTTAAGAAATACATGTAATAAAACAAATAAATAATGGAAATTATGAAAAACTACAGAATTACTAAAGCCAACACACTGTGCTTTGTTTATCAGAATTATGGGTTTGTTCAGTGAAATTTGGTCCACTTGAAAGTTAATTACAGCTGGCTGCGTTTTAATATTAAGATTGAGAACACTGTTATTTTCCTCAGTTTTTGCTGATCAGATTTCAGCATACACTGAAGACATTTGCCAATTTTCTTGAAGGATTCATTTTCAGTATGTTTCTGTGCACGTGAATCAAAGATTCATAGAGCATCGACAAATGAAACTTGAGTACTAATCTTCTACAGCACCTATGTTGTTTCTATCCTTCTTCACTAGCAATGATTGTAAACAAAGCACTGAAGGGAAATAATCAGAACAGTTGGAAGTGGGATAAATATATTCACCTTGACAGTTTAACTATAAGGTGACCATTCGCAAGAAAGGTCCAGATGGCTTATAAAAAGTAAAAGTACTGGAGCACACACTAGAGGGTGCTGTTAGATAGGTTAGCAGTTAGCAGCTGAGAAAAGAAACTGTTTTTGCTATTGTCAAGAGTGCAGGTCTGTGTGTCAGTATGTGATTCATGTCTTAGAGCCATTCTGTAAATGGCTTTTATAACATTATTTGGTCTTAAACAAACTTAAAGTTAAAGATCTCACATTTTAAGTTCAGATTACATATCTGATTGGGGGGGGGATCTATTTTCTTTTGCACAAAGTTCTGTACACATCGCTTGACTGCAGAAGTTTCATGGATTTTACTATAGCAGATCCAAACGTCACTAGTCAAGTATGTAAAAAATAGGAGGATTATGTGTAAGCAGACTCAAATGTTATCTAGGCAGTTTCAGATACAGTACAGAATTATCAATGAAGATATGATTACTAGCACTCTATATAGATCTCTCATCATAGCCTGTATTGAATGGCTTGATTAATGGCTTATATAAATATATGCATCATAGATTAACCATCAGCGAAATAGTATTTCTGCTTAGCAAAATAAAGCATCATAGCTAATAAACTGTACACACCATTTTAGAAGAGGAGGTAGAGGGAGAGAGAAAGAAAGGAAGGGAGTAAGGATGGACGGCACATCAATCGGCATTTGGGGCTGTACTATTTCCCTCAGGAATAGAAAGACAAATTGGGATGGGTTCCTGTTTCTTCCATAATTACACAGTGGCCTGTTGGGGCAGGTAAGCCTTCAAATGAGGAAAGATTCCAGAATCCAACTTGGAAGAGTTTGGTGCTTGTAGGTACTTCCATTATTGTGGGTCCTGAGAACTTCTCTTTAAAATGCCAGTAAGAATGAGCAGTTACCCACCATTGCTACATCAATACACTCAGCTTGGTGGTGAAGATATGATAGTTATGATGAGAAATAATACAGAACCCAATAAAGACAACTAGAGAGAACATCACTGCAACAAGATGGACTTAATGCTTAAGACTCCTACAATCACACAAAGACAAGGCAAATGGCTTCTCAATTTACAGACTATGGAGTGATGCAGACACTTAGTACAAGGCTTTTATTACATTAAATTGGGTGAAATTGTATGTTTTACATGTACAGTGAAGTTAATATTCTTAGACATGCTTTAATTACTCGAAGTGTAATCTAAGAGATGTTCTTCTGTATCATTTTTAATCTTGGCACACTTAACCATACTGACCTCATTCCTGTCTGAGAGTAGAAAGTGAAGGTAGATGCTTATTTGTACAGAAAACTCAAACATGGAGAGGAATGGTTAAAATGATGGAGAAACATTGGAATAGTAAAAGTAAAAATAGAGGATTTTATTAAGAACATCAAATGAGGAATTTTTTCCCTTTCCACAGATCAGAGGTGGGTTTCAACAGGTTCTGACCAGTTCTGGAGAACCGGTAGTGGAAATTTTGAGTAGTTCAGAGAACCGGTAGTAAAAATTCTGACTGGCCCCACCCCCATCTATTCTCTGCCTCCCAAGTCCCAGCTGATTGGGAGGAAACGGGGATTTTGCAGTATCCTTCCCCTGCCACGCCCACCAAGCCCCGCCCATCAAGCCATGCCATGCCCACCAAGCCACACCCACAGAACCGGTAGTAAAAAATTTTGAAGCCCATCACTGCCACAGGTCATAAAATAAATGGAATTATGGAATTTTCCATACTACTTGATCAATAAGACTAGGGCCTTGTGGCACAATTTAGCAGTTTAACTCATAAATTCTATTGCAATATGCAATATGAACTATTTCTATCTCAAAAAATTTAAGCAGATATTTGGCAAAGAAACAAGCTCAGAAAAAGCTAGTTATCATTCTGTTCATTCCCAGGTTTGGAAAAAGTCTGACATGAGAAATTCATTTAACATCTTGATAATGACATCCTGCTTTGCCTATATGAGGAAGTTCATTTCTAAGCGAAACTGTCACCATTGCAGACTGGTTGTGGCAGAATCTCAAGAAAAGGATTACACTCAGGGGTGGGTTCTACTTACCTTTATTACCAGTTCTCAACGGGAGCGCACATGCTTCTGAGCATGCACAGAAGCTTCTGCACATGTGCAGATCATCAATTATGACATCTGGGCGGGTGGGCGGAGCCTCCCGCCGCTTTTACTACCAGTTCTAAAGAACCGGACAGAACCGGGAGCAACCCACCACTGATTACAGTGCAATTTGAATAAGCACCGGACAATTTGGTTTCGTGTAGATATAATGCTGTGATAATTGACTCACTTGCACGCCCTGACAAATTGCTAGAGCCAAGAAAAAGTTTTCTGATTATGTGACTTACTTACAAAGAGCTTTAGGAGATGATCCCACCAGTAATGTAGTCCTGACTGGAAGTAGAGATTCAATGTTGTGAAAAGCAGGTTTGTAAGACTTGTAGTATTATTTAGCAAAAAATAACACAGAAAAATCAATTTCCTTATGACATGGGTAAGCAATAACTACATTTAATGTACATTTTCTTTTCTTTCTTTCTTTTTGGGGGGGGGGATTGTGCTGTGAATTAAGGGAGATGAATCTTTATATTTCATGGTAATGTCAAGATTTTCTGGAATTGTTTCTGGATTTGGGAGTGGATAGTTGTGTGGGGAGATTTTCTTTGCTTTAAAAAAAAACCCATACTGTTAATCCTATTTGGTACATGCTACAAGTTTTGTGTCTTTCTGCCTTAAAATGGTAGGGAAATGGAAAGTGACAATACAGCTGAAAAGACTCTGTGGGCTACAAATATCATTTTGGAGATGCCAATGAGATGCATGTCCTACTTTTTTTCTTTCTGTCTAATAGAGTAGAAGGATTGTTGTTAAACACAAATAACAAGGGAGCACTGGGCTGGTAGCAGAACCAGTATTAGAAAGCTAATCAACAATTTGTCTGATCTATAGATAATCACAACTGAGGTTACCACTTCTCAAATGATTAGAGATACAGCTGAATAAATTATCAAATGATACTTGAACAGAACACCGGAGAACAGAACAGGCAACAGTATTTGCTTAGAACTAAATTGTGAGAAACGTAAGAAAGCTGACAAGCATTATGTCTTCATGAGGAATGAGTTCCTGAATCTATATTGTTAGCCACCCAGAGTCATTGGGCACAAGATGGGTAGCAAATACATGTTATAAATAATAAATGAATAAAATGAGGAACTCCATAAGTTAAAACTTGCTTTAAAAACAATTTAGGTTAGGCTTGAGCCAGAAACATCTGTTCTGAGGAACTTTCTATTATCCAAACAACAAAGAATATGAAGCCGTAAACTGAAGGAAGCTGGGAAGCTTATGTGAAGAAAGCCAGCAGCTAGAGTTCAGAGTTTCAGTTTTAGATTCTTCACCACCACAGTTAGAGTTGATTATCCATTTAGTAACCTCACCTGAAGTGAAAAATAAAAGATATTTTAGAGAATTTTGCTTAGGCAAAACATCTGAAGAATTCTAAGGAAAGCTAGTGATTCCATTAAGATCTAGTGTTTTAGTTCAACAAAACCTAGGAACAATATTTCTTCTGAAACATGAACTTTAATTGACTTGGCTTCCGAAAAACCTATACAAGCCTCGTACCATGTTATTTAATTCAATTTTGTGCCTACCCTGGGCAACTTATAAATGGAAAGAAAATGACACATGATCAAGAAAAGAACACACTTTATCAGAAGATTAACTCCATATCAAAACCGTAGGGACTTGATAATCATCCTGTCCAGTGGTGGGATTTAAGTAATTTAACAACCGGTTCTCGGTCCTAATGATTTCTTCCAACAACCAGTTTGCCAAACTGCTCAGAAAGTTAACAACCGGTTCTCCTGAAGTGGTGCGAACTGGCTGAATCCCACCACTGATCCTATCCCAAGAATTAAGAGAACAATTCAATTTTTAACAGTTTACAGAAAGTCATTAAGGTGGGAGCAGTAGGAATATCTGAAGGGATGTCATTCCAGATGTCCTTTGGGACCCTAATGACCTAGTCTTCAGATTACCATAGCCCATGCATGTAGAAAGGGGCTAAGATCTTTTCACTCTTGAAAAACTAAAGCCATGATTGATCTGAGTCTGGAAACCAATATTTCATGTTTTATACAGTAGAGCTGTTTCAAATATATTGTCTTCATTCAAGTAATGTGGCTTGTTTCATTTTGCAGCACTATAAATATTTCAATCTATGAGGTGATGTAATTGTATAGTCTGGTTCCTCAGATCATAACAGGTTGGATCAAAAGTATATATTCCCTTGAAACATTATTAAATTAAGTGATGTTATGCTTTATGGAAATTTTTTATTTTTAATTTCTATAGGAAGGAAAAATATGTCAGATTCAGATTAATATCAGGGTTCCAAATAACACCCCCAACAAAAGAAAACTCCAAGGCTTGAGTTTCCTCAAAGTTACATTTTATTAGAGATGTCATATTGGCATATCTGGGAAAACCTGAATCTGAAAGTTTCCAGGTTTTCCCCACCGAAAGAAAAGTTCAAGTCCCTATCCAACACCCAGAAGTCCATAACATGGTCCAATCAAACATCATCCCAACAGGAGCTGCCTCCCAGTTCTAGCCTTCCAGATGCAGGGCAGGTTGTCCTTGACTTTCTGAGAAAGGAATGTTATTATGGCTATATAATAAACATAATGCTCCATACAATCCCCCCTCCCAGTTTCCCACAGTAGTAAACATGGCAGGTCTGAAGGCCTAATGCAAAAGATGTAGAAAGTTGTAGAAAATGATACATCACATTACAGCCTGGAGTTCGATTCTGATGGTGCTCGCAATTCTCAGCCTTCTATCCTTCTGAGATTGGTAAAATGAGGACCCAGATTGTTGGGAACTATATGTTACATTGTAAACCATCCAGAGAGTGCTGTAAAGCATTATGGGGCAGTATATAAGTCTAAGTACTATTGCAATTGCAATTATGAATGGAAACATTTTATATTTAAGACATACTTCCAGTACTTCCGGTCATGTATACCTCTTAAATAAGAGAGATGTAGACAAAAAATATCAGGGGAGTCTTTAAATCCTACTTTCAGTCTTTAGATATGTACTAACTTACACTTTCGGTCATGTAACCAGCAGTAAAAATAGTTCAACTGCAACATTGTTTAGCAGCCTTATCCTTAACTTTGCATGAATAACATCAGCGTTATACATTCTTCATTTTCATGAGTACTAAAATGAACTCTAAATTTCCTTTAGGAAAAAAAGAGAGAGAAAAGCTTTTATCCCTGACTGATAATAAAGCATGTGCAAGATGTAAATATATGCAAGTGTCAAAAGCTTTCAGAATAAGAAACTGGCAACTTGTGTGCTTATTTTTATTATAAGAAAGCAAGAGCTATTTCTTTCAACTAGATAGATACAGCAATGGAAGTGTTATTTTGACAGTCAGTGTAACTCTAATGACTAATATATTTTTATAAACTAAACATTTTTATGCTCATTTCAAACAGGTAACTCATAATTTGTATCCCAATATAAGGGAGTTAGCACTAGTGGAACACTTCATTTCATAAATTCCTGCTTGTATCAACAAAATCACAGATTAAAAAAGGGGTCTTTTTTTTTTCCCCAGAAAACTGATATAACAATTGCAATTTTCTGCCAAGCTTGTATATTATGAATTTTGGGAAGTTCAAACAGCACTCTTTTGCCTTTTGATAAATAGGAGATTCTGGATGCTAATAAATCCCTCAGGGATTCGACTTTCCTATTCTTGAAGACTCCATAGGGATATATCTCTTCCTTTTAAATTATATTGCCTAGAAACAGGGACTGGATTACCAAGAAATCCAGGTTCTGGGTTTTACAGTTTTTATCTGGTTTATTTTATTTATTTGTATCCTGCCTTTATTATTTTTACAAATAATTCAAGGCAGCAAAAATATTTATTTATTAAATGTATTTGCCGCATATCATAGCTTTCTCTTCCTATTTTCCCCATAACAAAAATCCTGTGAGATGGGTAGGCTAATAGTGACTGGCCCAAAGTTATTCAGTTAGTTTTCAGGTCTAAGGTGGGAATAGAACTTTCAATTTCCTGGCTTTCAGGCAGCACCTTAACCATTAAACCAAACTGGCTCATAAATTGACTTATCTAGCTTATTAAGGTAGTGTCTAGGAATACAAGTGGTTCCAAACAATATGGGTATTTTATTTAAAATTTTCTTTAACCACCTTGGGTATATTGTATTTACCACAAGTTAGAGTTCTTACCCAGTTAAACAAATACCAATATATTATGAAAATAATTATGTTTTATGTCATTTCAGTATTTTGCATATAATCTTATAATCTTCCATTAAGTGGAATTTCACAAAATAATAATTTAATATGATTGGTAAAACTAGTATCACTACTACATTCTGTCGGAAGCACCTACCAGGATGTTTCTGAGTTGAAAAGATAAGCTGGTGACATCACTGTTGCCCACAACATCCTAAAAGTAAGGGATGCCCAAGAGGGCTTCGTATCCCTGGTATTTTCCCACCAAAGTGGTACCTATTTATGTACTTGCATTTGCATGTTTTTGAACTGCTAGGTTGGCAGGAGTTGAAACAAATTGACAGGAGCTCATTCTATTAGGCAGCTCACACTTTTGGGTTTTGAACTGCTGAGCTGCCAATCTCTCAATGGTCTTCTGGTGTTCCAATGATGTGCCGATTATGTGAACCACAATGGCCCTTGTAAAAGCTAGTAGAGAACTGATTAGCTGTGACATTCCATTCCTGTCTTTTGTTGTCTTTCTTTGCCTGGAGGAACACATATTCCCATAATGGCAGTAATAGAGCGCAACTTTATTTATTGCAGTTTATAATACTTAAGACAGGAGTTGACTGCTGAGTGTGCAAATATTGGAATCTTTTTTATTTCACATTTATAGATGTTGGCTTTATTACCTGGCTAATGGATATCTACATGTAGTTGACTTCCCAAAATATGGAAGTGGTTTATTATTGTTTCCTCCCCTGCTCTTCCTCCCTCTTCTTGACTTCCCAGTGTAGTCTTTTCTATTAATAGAAATAAAAAAATCCCACAAAAGAAACTACCCTAAAAAGCTAAAGGTTACAGATTTCCCAACATAGCAAGAACACTTTTAAACTTTTCCTCAGGACTTGGGACCAGGATGATTGATGAGCCTGTCTTCTGAGAGACATAGTGTATTATGATTGGTGAAGCCTCTTCTGTATTGTTTATATGTTGGCTTTCATCTTACTTTTAGAATATTGTATGTTTTTATTTGCAATTTTATTTTGAGATTATTTTATACTACTGAGAGTCACAATTATTTACATACATCTTCAAAATTAATAATAAATAAAAACATGTTTTCTCTCCTTTTATTCTGAGCTTTCTTTGGAAGAGACATTGGAGTAATCATTTGGAAGAGGGAAAATGAGCCCCTCCAGTTTCATCTGCTGAAACTGCTTCAAAACCTTGTCATTTCAGTTCTACCAGGAAAGAAAGTAAGGGTAATGATGATGATGATTACCTATCACTTTCATATTGTTTCCAATAGGAAAGATTTATAATGCCAAGTTATGATTCTATAAATTATGGGAATACTTTTCTAGAATGATTTGAAATCACCTGTGCTCACACATTTACCGGTAATAGATAACAGTAAGAGTTATTCCCATCAATATGCTTTCAAATAAATATGTTTAGGAAAAAAAATTGATTATAACAATATCACACTTCATTTTTTTCCTGACATTATTGCCTGAGGTCTCAATATGTATTTGAGTTTCATGGATTGAAGAATATATATTACAACAGTACTTTGATTTTTATAGATCTGTTTTCTAACCTTTAAAAATAATAGGTTAGAAGTTTATGCTGTTCCCAGTTCAATCCTATTTCAAAAGTTATAATTGTGAAAAGAAATGGTGGACAAAAATAAAATGAAAATATAATTCCATGGTGTCAGACATGTCCTAGATCAAACTGGGAAAACAATGGAGCTGTAATAATACATAAGTTATCCTATTTTATGTTATATCATGTGTTTGCCTGTAGCAAATTCTGAAAAGCCATATAAACTGTTCCAAATGAAGAGATTAAAATTTAATGCCATTACAGGCAGATGTTTAGTGAGATAATCAATAGGATTGCATTGTTTTCTTATCTTTCAACAAAAAACCCTTTGCTTTTTAAATTAAATCCTGATTATTGTAATCAGGAAGAAGAAGGAGGTATTTTAAGTAGCTCTTCTGAGATCTAAGAGCGGGTGTGGATCACAAGGGCAGTGTATATTAAAATACTTGCATCAGAAGCTGCAGATGGGAACACCATCTGTCATTGCTGGTGTAGTAAGGAAATCTTCCAACTGATGTTTTTATTGGTTGACAAATTTTTATCTTTGTCTGATTGATTGAGTTGGCCTTGAGCTTTTATATACAGTCAGTCACATGAATACAAAAATGAATCCTCTAGCATATGATAAGCTTCCTTTAAATTGGTAAAGCACTTCTTTTTACTAACAATAGCTTTGCTGAAACACAGAGAAAAATCAGATCTATAACAATTATGTAAGTAATCAATTTCCCTAGTATCCAGTCCACTCCATGACATTGGTTCTGAATCGAAGATTATGTGGATAATCACACTTCCCTAAATCTGTGGCAGCAAGGACATAAAAAGGATTCCGTCTTCCTAGACAGATTTTTTTTATCTAAACCATGGATGCCCTCTGTAGATGCAGTCTACCCATAGTTCTGAAAGCCTTAAGTGAGGCACTTGAACTCCTATCAGTTTATTGTTCCATTAAAACTCTGTGGGCAATGTTAATTTTGTCTACATATTAATTGAATTAAAAATGTTCACTGTTCTTGTCCAAATTTTGTGGCATCAGAAGGCTAGTTACTTCTCATCCTGGAAAGGGTTGGGTGTCCCGGATTTACAGTTTTCTTGACTGTCAACTGTCTGGCATTCTGAGTTTTTGATTATATTCAAGTATTAATTCCACTGGAGAATAGAGTTTTCCTTTATATATGCCAAATTCCTATAAAAATTGGTAAATTAGTAATTCCAATTGTGTGATCCAGAGTTCATTGATAGCACATAAAGGTCCTATTGCATCATTATAGTATGGGAACCAATATTTATCTATAATTGTTCCAAATCACCAAATTGTTTGAGATTTGGCCTCTGGAAATCTTGTAAGAATTTTACATTTTATATTACAATACATAATCTATACTGTGGGAGTGACATGATAGGGGCACACTTCAAACTTTGAGCAGGGCCAAAATAAAATCTAAATATGATGTAATTTAATTCAACCACATAAACAAAAGCAGTATTGTTGTTCCCAATGTAGGTAATACCTTTATGACAAGGCTGTCACAAGATTTGGTTCATTTACTTTGCGTTTAATTTTGCTGTCCCACTGCTATCATCTGGAAAAATTCATTGATATCTTGGTGATCATCACTGTGACAGAGTTGTGCATCTGTAACTTATGTAAGATTCCTTAAGTTGTTGTTTCTTTTTCTTTAAATTGTAATTTTTTGTAAATGTAACTACAATGTCTTTTATAATCATTGCTCAAATTAACTTTAATTGGTTCACTTTTTTCACCAAGACAGACAAAAGAAAGGGGGTTTACCCAATGAAATAATCCCACTATATGCATAAATTCTAACAAGGAGCATAACCACTGAACTAAAAGCTCTCCAGTTATTTCATTGAAGCTTTGCAAACACACATACACATAGAGAGCATTTACAAATGAAGGCAAATATATGTATCCCAGGATAATATTGCTGGATCCAACAACAACAACAACAACAACAACAACAACTTTATTGTCATTGTACGTATATACACAGTATACCCATACAATGAAATTCACTTAACACCCAAAGACCAGGTCTAACACACATAACAATCCCCAAACACACTCCCATCCACCACAATCCCCCCCCCAAACCACCCAGACATCCACACAACAGAGCAAGTAATACTGTCCAACAACTCACTGATGGTGGCCCTTTAGTTCATTGTTGAGTGCAATTATAGTTCTGGGATAAAAACTATATTACTATCCAGAAAATGTGTAGTCCAAGTTTCAATTGTTCTGTATCTTCTGCCAGAAGGCAACTGGGTTCAGAGGTTCAGAGGTTTAGTCTTCCGAGCTTTCAGATTCGTGCTGGAGCTCATCCTCAGGAAAATTCTCTCCTGCAGAGGGCGTGCTTTTTAGTTGTTGATCGGAGTTTCTACGGCCAGTTATTAAGTCATTGGCTGTTGTTTCCTTGTGCTGCCAAGCCCTCACTTCCAAAGTACTTGATAAATTGGTGGTAAATCAGCATTCCTGTTGACTGATGAGGGGCCCATTTCCCAGGCTTCAATCACTTTCCTGGCTGTTTTTGTATCTGCTTATCCAACAATCTTAGTAGATAAAAAATTGAATGTGTTGTATATTCTTGTTCATTGCAATGTGAGGCTACCAATGAGTTTGGGTCTCCTTGTGTGATTGCTCTGGGTCCTTGCAATCTGGTAGTTAGCTTCCTCTCCTTCTGTCCTACAAAGTTCCAGGGGCAGTCCAGCACTTTTTTGCAGACACATTTGTGTACATAAAATGAAAGCACAATAAATTAAACTTTAATTTGGATAGTATGAATTATTGTGCCTTGTACTTTTTTACAAGAGATAATAGGGATCAGTTCTTTTCAGAGGAAATTCTGTATAAGTAATTTAAACAGTAACTCTAATTTTTATTTCCCACTTACTTGACAAAAATCTTTGCATAGTAAGTTATTAAGTCGTTGCTACTGAGCCTGACAAATGAGGTGTCAAAAACAAGAATCAAATGATCAAGACTTGTGAAACTTCATTTTGTTTTGCTGTCTCATCATATTACAAGGAAATAGCTCTTGTCCCATCCCTGTGTTCATTTTTCAAACATACTTGTTAGCTTGGCACTGCACTCAGAGAATCAAGAAGCAATTCACTCCGCCAATATTCCGCTCTGGCATCTTTGATTTTCAGTTTATATTTATTACTTTTGTGAAATAGAGCCACTATCTGATGTGACTCTTCAAAACTTCCTTATCACAATTATTTTCAGAAGAAGCAACAACAATAGCAGCAATAAACAAGATACATTGAACAATACTCTGGCTCATTTGAAAGAGTTTGAGAGTAGTTTGAATATATAGCTCCCTTCACCTAGTTATATAAATTTCAAATAAAATTGCATAATTAAATTGCATAAGTATCCATTGACCAATATTAAAAATGTGCAAATTCAAAAAAATTCATTCCAAATTCGCTTTCGTGCAAATAGCTGTATTACAGTAGTTTTCTCAGATCTCTCTGGTACTCTCTGTCCTAGCATGAACTGTACTAAAAACACAAACCTCTGCAAGATGATGATCATCCATGCGCCCATTAAATCATCAGCTAAACAAACAAACAAACAAGCATCCTTGTAGGAGAAAACAACTGCAAATGCTGATACTTGTTAACAATAGAACAAATTACAATGAAACAATAATCACACACTTAAGTTAATGGAAATATAGTTGATCTTGGTAGAAGATCATGTAAATCTTGGGCTTGAATGCACACTGAACATTGTGGACAGCCTGTCTGCATGAGGTCTCTTACACTTATTTGACAACCTGGATTTTTAGATATATGCAGGGCAGTGGCCCCCAACCTTGGGCACCAGGGACCAATTCTGTGAAGAGAAGTTTTTCAGCGGACCGGAGAGACATGGTTTTGTACGCTGCCTGCATCCTCTGGATGGGGATTTGCTTGTTTGCAAGGCCTGGTTTCTGGCATGCCAATGACCAATGCCAGTCCACAGACCGGAGATTGGGGTCCCCTGATGTAAGAGATTGATTTTTGGACATGGCAGTCTTATCCTGCAGGGTATTTGGTCTTCTTTGAATTTAGTTATTTGCTTGCAGATGTTTCATTAGCCAACTAGGTAACATCATTACTACAAATAAGTGTGGCATTTGCTCCCTGCTTATTTACAGTAACCTGCACTGCCAGTTTTGGTGGGAATGTAGTTTTCTCCTTGATACTGTAGTTCCTTGATTTAGGGTATTGTATTCTATTTGATTGTTTACATGTGTCAATCCATGCTTGTCTGGCTACAGGCTACTAGAGAAGGTTGCTGTGATCTTTTTTTCCTTCTTAGCTTTTTAGCATCTCTTTTGAATAGTGTGTAAATATAGTTCATCTCTATGTGCATATTGATGGCTAATGTCAAGCTTCCAGAAATTCCTAAGCATTTTTGGATTTAGTTTGGTCTAGGATGCTCAAGTTGAAAATATGGTTAAATTTGCATGAGATTATGGAGTTTTCATTATGTTTTCTGATATGCTCTGCTAGTCTTCTGCTATTTGGCTTACACAGTAGTTGTTATAATCCTTACTTACACTTTATGTTGCAGACCCTGGATCTCTTGATTTACTTAAAATGTTTTGGATGGCATTAATTGGTTGATATGCTACAGTAATGCCATATGGTTGTAATAATCTGATGGTTGTTTCTGGGATGTTTTTGATGTATGACAGTGTTATTCTTTTGTAGCTTGAATTGGTTGTGCTGTAGTGGGTTGATGGCTAGGCACTTTTTTAAAAAAGTTTTTTTATTTTTATTTTTAAACAAGCCATACATCGTTATTCAATCAGTGTGTCATCTGAGTACAAAATGTTTGTGTCATCATATTCAACGTTTACCACCATTTTCTTAATACACACATATATAGATATAAGAAAGGCAGTCACTTTCTTTTTTCTGGTGTTTTGGTTTATGTTTGTGTTCATTTGAATAATGAATCTTACCCAGTTCCTGTTGTGGGATGTTGGATTGTTACTTTGATAACTGTTAGTTTGATTAATGTTGGTTGCTTTTTGATAGATTTGTGTTTCTAATTTGTTGTTATTTCTTCTACTGATGAGGATATCCAGGAAGAGTAGTGTGGTATTGTTTTCTTCCTCTATTATGAATTTTATTCCTTTGAAAATATTGTTTCATGTCTTGCCTTGCTTTTCTTCATTCATTCATTCACTCACTCACTCACTTACTCAATTTCTATAGCTGCACAACTTAACCAAGTGGTTCTCGGTGGTTTACAAAACTAAAACTATTAAACAATTAAAAACAATAATATGGCGAAAACATCCAGAAAATACATACAGCAACCAAGGTAATTAATCAACTAGCAACCAACTATATTCAAGAAACAGGATGTTAAACATATTCCAAGTCCCAGTCCTGGGTATATAGACACATTTTAAAAGCTTGCAAAAGGCTAACAGGGTTGGGCTATTCTAATCTTCCAGAGGAAAATATTCCATAAAACAGGGCCCATAGCAGAGAAGGTCCATTTTATAGTTCCCATCAGTTGGCACTCTTCATCTGATAGGATCTGTGGCATGTCCAATCTGCTGGATCAAATTGGATAGGTAGAGACTTTTGGAAAAAAGATGGTCCCTCAGGTAATTATATATTTGTTGCTTAATGAGGGTGTCATTTACACACAGGAATCATACTTTGGGTTGTAAGTGTGTGGAAGTACTATAGTTTTTAGACATTGTCTCTGCTATGAATCTGCAAGTAGTGGTCTGATTGGTGTTCCTCTGATTAAACCAGAAACCTTCTTATCTATGGCACCTACCTAAATGATGTTTAGGACATTTTAGTGTAGATTGTCATTAATTTGTGATATAGGAGTGATCTAAGGAGCCATCGAATAGTATAGAAGAACTGATACTGGATCATTCATTACTGTCTCTCTTGTGTTTATATGCATGCATATGAATATCCCTTCTATTGCAATCAGTGGGCTACCTTTGTCTGGCTATTGAATGGAAAGTTGAGGATTAGAAAGGATAATTCAGATGCATAATCCCTCCCACCCCCATAACAGCCCATTTTTGCACAATTACCATCACAGTCTTTTTCAGAAAATAGCCTCAGAAGGCAGTAATTAAAAATTAAAATTATCACTAATTAGGCTTTGTCAGACAAACAGGTAACATTACATATTTTTATTTTGCTTTAGTACACTTAAGCAGCAAATTGATTTTCTTGCTTTCCACCACTCATTTGGATGCACTCAGACATGAACTGAATTATTTTCAAAACAAGTAGGAAATAACTCATCTGAGTCTTATAAAATATCCTACTTGCAAAGCAGTCAATATTTTTAACTGTTGCTTTGCTCTGATATATCCATTAGAAAAAAAAAGATATCACAATTTTTCTGCCAGTTCTGCCTATATTTCAACCATTAACATTGTCACCAACAACAAAGCAGGATAACAACAAAAGCAATGTATTATAGCTATAATATAATGATGTCCCCCCCCCCCCCAGTTTCTATAATAGAATGGAAAATATGAAATCTTAAGAAAATACTTCACTTATTTAGGCTAGAAAATGCACAGAGAATTAA
Source organism: Ptyas mucosa (assembly GCA_012654045.1). Lineage (NCBI taxonomy): Eukaryota > Metazoa > Chordata > Lepidosauria > Squamata > Colubridae > Ptyas > Ptyas mucosa. Next base: position 5,243,096 of record WNWU01000004.1, read on the forward strand.
GCCTTATCAAGACTTGAATATTGTTACTACTATTATTAACTATTATTTTAACTATGTCTTTTGGGGCAAGCAAGATTCATGTTTTTCTTTTATTTCATGGAGACCAATTTATTTGTAAGGTTACTCAGCATTATTTAGAAATATATTTGTAAGAAATTGTAGGAATGTTCTTGGATCGAGCCCAATGAAGGAAATACACAGGGAGTATATAATCAGGTTTCTTTATTTACATAATGTTTCTCTCTTACAGGTTTGCAGCTGGAGTGGAGCCCAGACCGCATGGATGACCCTTAAGTACTCCTGGGGCGGAGTCCAGGTGAGGAGGGGTCAATGGGTGAAGGGATCCCTGGGTAGTTAACCCTTACAACACTAGGTTTGGAGGGCAGGCATTTACACTTAACAAATCCCCCCTCTAGATGCCTGGCCATAAGACCACAAGTGGGTTGTTCATGGTTTATCGATTTGTGTAATATAACTCCTAGTTTGGATGTCAAATAGGTATGCTGTTTATTTAACAGAGGTTTGGTTAAGATGTCAGCAGTTTGTTCTTCTGTATCACAATGTAGCACTCTAATAAAACCCATGCTGGAGAGTTGCCTGACGTGCTTGTGTTTTATATCTATGTGTCTCAACCTTTGACCCACAGCATCAGCTCTAGATATTTCGATAGCTGCCTTGTTGTCTTCATGTATGTGGATGGGGTATGTGGGTTCAGCCCAGATGTTGGATAGCAAGTCATCGAACCACACCAGATTATTTGCAGCTTTGGATAAGCATATATATTCGGCCTCAGTAGTCGATGTAGCTACTAGATTTTGCTTACCAGTGTACCAGTGTACAGGGCTGCCGTTCAAGAAAAATATGTACCCGGATGTACTTTTTCTACATTTCACGTCCCCAGCCCAATCTGCGTCTGCATAACATGAAAGAACTGGCTTACTGGATGTTTCTGGTTCTAGACATAGGTATGCTTCTGTACTATGTTTTAAGTATCTAAGTATCCTTTTTGTGGCATCCCAATGATAATTGGTGGGCTTGCCGACATGCCTTGACAGAAGGTTGACAGCTAATGCTATGTCAGGCCTCGTCCAATTCGCTATATACAGTAAGGAGCCTATTATGGATCTGTATAAGGTATTGTCATTAAAAGGCTCTGACTCATCATACATGTTTTTTAGGAAGTCTGGTGTCATGGGGGTTTCACAGGGTTTGGCATCAAACATGTAACATTTATGTAGCAATTCCACTATCTTTTCCCTCTGTGACAGTCTGAAGCCTTTGTTGGTTTTGGTAATTTGTACCCCCAGATACTTGTCAACTTTTCCCAGTACCTTCAAGGTGAAGTCTTTTCCCAGTTCTTTAGCAAATGCTTCACACTTATGATCTTGGTCACCAACATATAGAATGTCATCAACATATACCAGAACATATTCTATGGAGTTACCCAACCTTTTGGTGAAAAAACAATTGTCGGCGGAGGTGGCTTCAAAACCCATTGACCTTAATGTTTTTGACAAGCATTCATACCACTGTTTTCCAGACTGTTTTAGTCCATATAGACTCTTGTTCAATAACCAGGTTTCCCCTTTGTGTGTGTTTTTACTATGTGGGGCTCTAACATAAATTTCCTTATCTAGATCAGCGTGGAGATACGCTGTCTGCACATCGAATTGGTGTACTTTTAAGTTCAGAATTGAGGCTATCACCAATGCACACTTTACACTTTCTGCTCTGACAGTGGGGGAATATGTGTCTGTGTAATCGTCTGGGAATCGTTGGGCAAATCCCTGGGCTACCAATCTAGCCTTATATAATGATTTACCTCCCTCTAGAGACTTTATTTTGTATATCCACCTAGTGCCTATGGTGGTTTTATCACTAGGGGCCTCTGCGGGCGTGTATACCTTTAGCTCACGCAGGCTGTTCATCTCTTTCTCCATCGCCTGTTCCCACTTTTCCCTCTCGTCAGTGGGTAAATTGAGGACTTCATCGTAATTATTGGGGGTTACTTGGTTAGCATGGAGAGATAGTACATAGTCCTCTAGTTTCTTGGGGGTTTTATTTCTGGAAGTCCTAACTGGCCTTTCGGGCGTGGTTTCCGTATCGTGAAGGTACCTGGCTTCCTTTTCCATGAGTGTTTCTACTTTTAGATCTGGATGTCCCTCTTTCCACTCTCTGATTCTTATCCTATGCTCTCTTGGCTTTGTGGCTTCTATGTCATTGTTTACTAATGTGCCCTGTTGTGGTTTGATATGTGTACAGTCGGTGTTTTCCCCTTCTGTGGTTATTTCATTAAGATGTATTTTGGACCAATTAGAATTTTCGTGAAATACTGCGGTGCGTGAAACTATGAAATTGTTGTTGCTGTCAATGAATCTAAAACCCTTGGTGCCCGGTTCATACCCCATGAATCTTAATCGCTTGGAAACTTTGTCTCCCTTTCTGCGTATCTGTTTGGGGATATGAACATCGGCGGTGACACGGAATATGTGAAGGTGTGCTATCCTTGGCTTCCTATTATACATGACCTCGTATGGTGTTTTATTTATTACACTACACCATAACCTGTTAAGCGTGTAATTTGAGTATAAAACGGCTTCTGACCAGTAGTGTTGTCCTAGCCCTGCGTCCTCTAGCACACATCTCATCATTGTCTGTAGGGTTCCGTTCTTTTTTTCAACTACTCCATTTTGAAATGGCGAAAAAGGGGCCGACATAAAACGCAGCATCCCTTGCGCCCTGAGCCAATTTGAGAATTCTTGAGACATGAACTCAGACCCTCAGTCTGTCATTATTTGTTTGATTTTGATATTATGTTGCAGTTCTATCTTTTTATGAAATTCTTTAAATTTCTGGAACACCTCATGTTTGTGCTTGAGTGTATATATATAACCGTAGCGACTGAAGTCATCTACGATAGTCAGGAAAAACCTTTTCTTATATTTGATGGATGGCCTTAAGGGCCCAACTAAGTCCATGTGTACCATTTGAAACAAGGAATTTGTGGTGCGTTCTGATTTTTTTGGTTTGGCTTTGGTCTTTAACTTGGAACATTTGCACACCGAACACTCCAAATAGTTTTTGCAATTTTTAACCTTTAATCCATCAGAACAATTGACCATTTTTTGTACAACCGGAAAACTGCTATGACCCAATTTTCTATGCAATAAATGTGCACACTCATCGTGAATGGGTTTGCCTAGCGATGGCTTCTCCTTTTCTAAAGTTTGGTTCATGTCTGGGTCTCTGGGCGTTGGGTCGTGATTAGCCTTCTCTGTCTCCTCGGTGTTGGGTGCAGTGTCTATCATATCACTAGTGTTGGTGTTTACCCTGGGGAGGCTGCTACAGTTAGGCTGGAAGTATGGTAAACCCCCGCTTATTATAGTTCTACCGATGGTCCTCTCATCTCTGGTCAAAAATACCTTCCCTTCCTTAAACGTTATTTTTGTTCCCGTTTCCTTGCTTAGCTTCAAGGTGGCTAGTATGTTATAGGGTATCTCCGGAACAAGCAATACCCCCTCTATTTCCCCTATCTCTGGGATGTTTATGTTGCCTTTTCCGGTTACTAGCACGTTGCTTTGGTTAGCCACTTTAATGGTGAATTTCTCTTCTGTGAATTTAGTAAATAATTTTGTGTCATAAGTGGTATGGTTGGTGGCTCCTGAATCTAGGAGCCATGCATCTTCGGTGTTGGTGTATCCTAGTGTGCTGTCCCTTGCTCTCAGCCCATATAGTGAACCCTTGTGACTGTCCCTGGAACTATCCCGGTATCTCCTCCCGTCCCTGGGTTTTGGTGAATCTCTGCGCCCATATCTGTTCTCATTTGTCTGTCTTTCAGGGATTCTATGTCTGTTTTCTGTCCTGTCTCTAGATTGTGAGTGTTTCATGTCTCTCATTCTCCTAGGGCAATCTCTTTTATAGTGTTCCCTGGAACCACAATTGAAGCATTCTATGTCGCTGTAGTCTCTGCTGTGGAATTCTACTCTTTTGCTAATCCTTGGTTCTCTGTGATTCTGGGATCTATCCCTCCTGAGGTTGTCTTCCGCGATAAGTTTACTGGTTAGCATATCTAAGGTGATGCGTTCTAGGCTGGAACTGTCTAAGTGCATGATGAAATCATTCCAGCTGTGGTCTAAGGAATTTATGATCACGCTCACCATGTTCCCTTCCGTTATGTTCTCCCCCCTCTGAATTAGCTCAGCTCTGGTGGCATTGAGTGACAATATGTGTTCACTCATTGAAGTTCCCCCCTTGAGTTTGGCTGAGTAGAATTCCCTGGTGATTCTAGTGGTAGTGGCTATACTTCTGCTATGGAACATTTTATGCAAAAAGGTTACTATTTCTGACACTGTCAAGTTGTGGCTAATACTGGGATACATACTGAGGGATATACTGGTTAGTAACATATGGTAAGCCTTATGATGCATGCAATCTAACTGAAAAGTCCAAGGCTTTTCTGGTGGGTTAGTTATAAAAAATAGTAAATGTTCCTTTAAGAGGACAACCTGTAACTGTTGGTTCCATTCAACAAAGTTAACCCCATCTATCCTAAGCTTGGGGAAGTCATTTGGAAGTGTCCCTGTATTGTGAGTAATATTACCTATTGAGGGTTGCTGTCCATGGTCCAAAGCAAAAGGGAACTCACAATAAGGCAGGGGAATGCAGGGAGTCAGTCTGAAGTGACTTGCTTCTATGGTCTGTTGTTTTTCTATTGCAGGTCGGTTCTGCGCATGCTCCTGGGCCATTCTGTCTCTGCCGCCGTTGTGGAAGGAGCTCGTTCCTGCTGCTCCTGGGTGGAGGCCCTGCCTCTCGAGTTGGACTTCTGGCTTCATCTTTGGAGGTCCTTGGGGGCCGAAGTTTGTTTGGGTCGTCGTCTGGAGCGTCGTGGGTCTCGTTGCGCCGCCTGGATATCGATGCGGGTCCGCGAGGCTTGGATGAAGGCCCTGAAGGTCCGGTCCGCTCTGGTGGCCGAAGTTTGGGTACGGGCCGATGCCTATGCCCGTCGACAACCCCGGAAGTCTTGGATGAGTCCTTTGATGTGGTAAGTATTCATTTATTTCTCCCGGTTTTATGGCGTAGCTTAGGGGATGCGTGGGGAGGTTTCCGGCGTAGAAGGTGGGGGGCTGTGCCCACGCCTCGGTATTTCTCTCCCATAGTTGGTCTTTGTGGCTGCCCTTATGCGTGTAGGACGTCACTTTATTCCCCCCCGGGGTATCGGCATCGGAACTTATTATTTTTATTTTGGTTCCGAAAGCCGCGGTGATGGTCCGTATGGCCTTTTCTACTTCGAGTTCGGTAGGCGAACTCAATGTCATCTGTCCGGTGTGGCTGTTGGCCTCGTAGTTGTATTCGTAGGCCTTGTGGTGGTAGGCCTCGTTTCCCGCTGAGTTTTTTAAATCTCGGGATCTGATTGGGGATTGGTCGGCCATCTTGGGTGACGTCACCGTCCAAGATGGCCGCTGTGGGGAGCGCGCGAATCTTGGATCGGCTTCATCGGTGAGCGAGTGGTAGGGGTTTAAATCGCTTACCACATTTTGGTCTCTGCGTTCCGTTTTGTCGTCTTCCTTCCCGGTCGCTGCCCCGCAGTCATCAAGGAGGTTGCGGAGTTCCGCGATGAGGCTGGACTTGTTTGATGTCGATCCGGCTAGGCTTAGTAGCTTTTCTTTGAGCTCCTTTTCTTCGCGTAGCTCGGTCTCTGGTTCATCCTCTCTTTCGTCTAGGCTTCTCTCTGTTATTCTTGAGTAGCCAGGGCTGGAGAGTTGTTCTTTATTCCTTTGCATTTCTGCTAGCTTGGCTTCGGCTGAGGCTAGCATTTCTTCCATCTTCTTTTTGGATGCTCGGGTGTTTACTCTTTCGGTTTCTTCATTCAGCTTGATATTTTCAGGCATCCTTTTTGTTTGATTTGGGCTATTTCGAACCATCCTCTGCTACCATATTTGTAGGAATGTTCTTGGATCGAGCCCAATGAAGGAAATACACAGGGAGTGTATAATCAGGTTTCTTTATTTACATAATGTTTCTCTCTTACAGGTTTGCAGCTGGAGTGGAGCCCAGACCGCATGGATGACCCTTAAGTACTCCTGGGGCGGAGTCCAGGTGAGGAGGGGTCAATGGGTGAAGGGATCCCTGGGTAGTTAACCCTTACAACACTAGGTTTGGAGGGCAGGCATTTACACTTAACAGAAATATATCTAGGTGAGATGAATAGCAAACAAGAAAGATAGAAAAGAGAGAGAAGGAGGGAGGGAGGGGGAGAGAGAGAGACTTAGTAAAAAGACTTAGTAAAAAGAGACTAATGAAATAAACATTATACAGTATAATTAAGCCACAGAGAAAGATCTTTATTGCTTTACCTCTTTAAAGAGAAGCAACTTACTGAAGTTGTGTTTTGCTGGTTTGATTCCCAGAAGGTGCTTCAAAGTGCACACTCAATCATAGCACTTCCCTGAAACTCCTTAAAGCCATTGCATTTGTTTCCTGAGAACACAAGCTGCTCTTTCTCTTGCTTTCACTAAATGCACATCAGATATCAGTAGGACACACAACAGAACTTCAATAAATTTCTAAGGACATGATTTCTTCTACAAAACACAAAAGCATCATTAACAATTGACCCAACTCTTTGAATGTAAAGGAATTAATGCTGCTCTTATCAACTCTCTATGAAAGAGCACATTTTATGCAATGGCTTCCATCACTGGATGCAAATTGTAGTGTGCTTGAATGAAGCAAAATGACCAGTGACCAATGGGGGTTGCTTGTGATCCAAGGCATATCATTTTTCTGGATATGGCAAATACCCAACACTTTCAAGTAGCTTCCTAGCATCTGCAGCTCTTTTTTCATAATTACTGATTGAACATCGGCTCCAAGCAACCTTTATTTCAAATAGTCCATGGATCTATGACAATTAATGTGTAAGGTCTGAAAGAAGCAGCTGTGCATAGTGATAGCCATGAAGTTTCCATGTCAAGAGAATTGTGTTATATGTAAATCAATCGGCCTGCTATACTGTCAACAAAACAGTTTGGAAATGGATGTTATAAATCCAGATTTTGTTATACAAGTCATTTTATAATAAATAAATCTAATAAACTTTGCTTTAATTGAGTTCCAGGTAACCTGAATATAAGAACATTCTATCACAAAATAAGGTACTTAGAGTGCAATAAGTTGTTTATCTTTAATGTTTGATATTTTATATTGCCTGAATAATTCCATTCGGCTGTCATGACTGAATCCTTAAAATGTTTCTCATAAATTTGTAATATTTTTTAAAAAAATGCAAGTGTGTAGTTGTTTAAATCCCAACATGTACAACTGATTTACAGAAACTTATTTGAATTACTGCCATAGCATCATACATCAGGAGGATCTCTTGACAGTGCATTTACTTTAAATTTCCTGCATTCAGAGCTTTTCAAGTTTCATTAGATATCCTAATGGCTCCCTTGTGAATGCAACTAATTTCACATGTTAATTTTGTTATGGAGGTCAGCAAGTTTTGAGAATTCTTATGTTTTTTCAAGTTATTTCTACTGCTTTGGATAATCAAAATGGATCTGGTACAGTTTCAAATTAAAATTGATATCGCAAGACTGGAGGAACACTCACATTCTGGTAATTCTTCAGCAATCTGAAGAATTTATCTCTTTCTATTTGAACAAACATTTTACTACTAGGAGACCAATATTGCATGGAGGTTTAAATAGTAATATGGATGGCAGAATACTAATAATTTAATTCAAAGACATCATTTTATATATTACACTAGTTTGTTTCATATATGACTTTCTTTCTCTCACTCTCTTTCTTTCTTACTTACTTCTGCTTCTCCTTCCTCTTCCCCTTCCCCTTCTCACACATTGTGTGTGTGTGTGTGTGTGTGTGTGTTACAATCTTGCTAAATATAATGAAGTATTTACTATTTACAGTCCTCAATCTAATTTTTTTAAATACCTAATAAACAATGCCAGGTTTTTGGTTCTTTCCATGCAAGCATAGCTCACTTGTATTTTGCTTCAATACCCAAATATGGACACAGTGCCAACATTTAAAAAATCCCAACTTTTCTTAAATTTCTCTCACTTTTCATCATCTGAATCCTAATCCTACTCCATTTTAACAGCAGTTTAACATTAAACTAATTTAAGTTTAATTTTCAATTAATTATGGGGTAATGAGTGCAAACTAAGGGTGGACTAAGACCTGCATACACAGATGCATAATAACTAGTCCACTAGTTATACTGGGGCCACAGTGGTCCATGTGGTTAGGGCGCTAAGTCAGAAGGCCATTGAAAGGTTGACAGTTCAGCAGTTCTACCCTGAGTGCGTGAGCTGCATGACATTATAGCTCCATCAATTTGTCTCAACTCCTGCCAACCTAGCAGTTCAAAGCATGCAAATGCGAGTGCATAAATAGATACCATTTCAGTGGGAAAATACTGGTGACATGAAGGGAGCCACCTTGGGCATCCCCTGAGCAACAATGATGTGATCAACTAATCCTTTCAACTCAGAAGTGCCTTGGTAGGTGCTTCTGACATGAAGGTAGTAGTATAATTATATCAGTTTGGGGGGTTATGCTAAGTGTTAACTATTAATTTAAGTAATAGGTATTGCTTCAGTTCAGCTGCTGCCCCAAATAGTCAAACACGGGTAAATTAAGATTGGTTATACAAATAATGAAACATTTTGGCTACAACTGTATACATATTATTTCCTGGGAATAATTTCCATTGAATTCAATGTGACTGGCTTCTGACTAGATGTGTATACAATTCAGCTATAAAAGTGCTGGAGACTGTAGAAACAAATGTGAAAGGAGAAGTTTAATTAAACTGTTGGGTACCCTTACACTGTTTTGATTATATCATTCATAAAATATTTCATCAGGGCCAGTACTTGAGTGAATTGTTATTCAAGTGTATTAGCTTATAATGTGCATTGCAGTTTTGTGCTGCATTGGCTGAGACTTGAGTTGGCATTTTAATTCTTCTCCCTAAATAGCTCAGTTTGTGCTTTCCTTCACAGTAAATGGGTCCAACAACACTATTTGCTGATGTCTCTGGAGAAATCAGCAAGACTGTATCTACACATTTTAATACCTGCCAGATCCAGTTCATAAACCTCTCCTAGCAGATTGAACAGAGCAGTGCTGCGGTTAAAATAAGTAAATAAAAGTAGAGCTAACATACGGGTAAAGATAAAAGAAAAGAATAGTGCCCAATAATGCTATGCCTTTGATGTGCAAATTGTGAATCTGAATGACACCCTGCCAGCTACAGATGCCCTAATTTGATTTCATGCCACAGAATCAACTATTCCCTTGCACTAAAAGGCATATTAGCCTCCATCTGTCAGAGGCTATCGGCTTTCCTTTCAAAACTTGGGATACTTACTCTATCACTGCATGAAATAAGACAGACAAGATTGAAAACCCTTCCCTTTGTATGTCAAGAATTAGGAAAAACTAATGCTAGTTATCATTATCTATCTTTTTGTTCTATTCTTTCCATTTCTTCTGTGAACTTTGACTCACACAACACTATTATGGGCATTGCTGTGTTATGCACAATTCTTTTCCTTCTTTTTAAATGCAAAGCAGCCTATGGTGGAGGACTATTCAGGAAGGAAAGCAATGTTATGGAGAGAGTCTGCTCTCTCTCCATCCCAATGTCTTTACAGCTCAAAATCAACTTTCCTAAACTGCTCTTTCAGCTGTATAGAAAAATGTACAATGAATACAGGAAGCAGCTTGCTAATCGAAACAGAAAGAAAAGGGTAAAGCAATCTCTTTTCCATTCTCTTCTATTCAAATGCATTCTTTTCCTGTTAAAGAAAATAAAGAAGAAAAAGCATTACAGAAGAATGCCCAACATTTCATTTAAGCCTGAATCTTTCTGAAGATAACCTTACAAGATTATTAACCAATAGAATGTAGAATCTGAGATTATAAATTGTAATCCTTGTAAACTAAAGCTCTTATTACAGAACAAAGGTGACATTAAAACTCAGTTGAGATCCAGCAACAGATTTTATATATATATATATATATATATATATATATATATATATATATATATAAATAAAAGAGATGGGAGTACCATCTTATTTGTCTCTTGAGAAACCTATACGCGGGTCAAGAAACAACAGTGAGAACTGGACATGGAACCACTGATTGGTTCAAAATTGGGAAAGGAGTCTGGCAAGGCTGTATACTGTCACTCTGCCTATTTAACTTATATGCAGAGCACATCATGAGAAAGGTGGGGCTAGATGAATCAAAAGTTGGAATTAAGATTGCTGGGAGAAATATCAACAACCTCAGATATGCAGATGATACCACTCTAATGGTAGAAAGTGAAGAAGAACTAAAGAGCCTCTTGATGCTGGTGAAGAAGAAGAGTGCAAAGGTTGGCTTGAAACTCAATATTAGGAAAATTAAGATCATGGCATCTGGCCCTCTCAATTACTGGCAAATAGATGGGAAAGAAATGGAGGTAGTGACAGATTTTATTTTCCTGGGCTCCAAGGTCACTGCAGATGGAGACTGCAGCCAAGAAATTAAAAGATGCTTGCTCTTGGGGAGGAAAGCTATGGCAAATCTAGACAGCATTCTAAAAAGCAGAGACATCACCCTGCCAACAAAAGTGTGTATAGTCAAGGCTATGGTTTTCCCAGTTGCAATATATGGCTGTGAAAGTTGGACCATAAGAAAGGCACCAAAGAATTGAGGCCTTTGAACTATGGTGCTGGAGAAGACTCCTGCAAGTTCCTTGGACCTCAAGGCGATCAAACCGGTCAGTCCTAGAGGAGATCAACCTGACTGCTCTTTAGAAGGCCAGATCCTGAAGATGAAACTCAAATACTTTGGCCACCTAATGAGAAGGAAGGACTCACTGGAAAAGAACCTGATGCTGGGAAAGAGCCTAATGCTGGGAAAAATAGAGGGCAAAAGAAGAAGGGGACGACAGAGAATGAGGTGGCTGGATGGAGTCACTGAAGCAGTTGGTGTGAGCTTAAATGGACTTCGGAGGATGGTAGTGAACAGGAAGGCCTGGAGGAACATTGTTCATGGGGTTGCAATGGGTCGGACACGACTTCGTAACTAACAACAACAACAAATATATATATATATAGGTTAGATCCTAGATGCTAGAGATGATACATAGATAGATAGATAGATAGATAGATAGATAGATAGATAGATAGCATAAGGAAATATAGACACTCTGTCTTTGTCATCTCAAAACTAAAGTAAATGCAAGAATCTTGCAAACCACCATATTTTCATCCCTGATATTTTACTTTCCTTTTAAAAGTTTTATTTTTTAAGCAATTTTTTTTCCATCAAACGGAATGAAAATGGTAGAGGAAGGAAGGTAAGGAGGAAGGGAGAAAGGAAGGCTGATTTTGTAGTTAAAATGTTGAGCTTTATAAAAAAAAAGATTGAATCATATACTGTATTTTTTTGCATTATATGATGCTCTGGACCATAAGACGGACCTAGCTTTTGGGGAGGAAAACGGGAAAAAAAATCTGCCTCTGTCTCCCAGCATTCATCGGTATTCATCTGGCTAGTGTCCTGGAGGCCACCAGAAAACAGCCTGGTCAGCTTCAGCACATTATCACAGCCTGATTTAGCATAAACAGCTGATTGGCGGTTGGATCAGCCTCCTGGAATGCCACTGATCAGCTGTTCCAGGCTGTGGGGATCGCTACCATCTGTTGCTGCCTCCACACGCCCTGTTTTTGGCCTCCATGTGCTCCATTTTAGACCTGTTTGCCGTGATTGATGCCACCTGGAATGGGCCAAAAATGGGATGCACTGAGGCCAAAAACAGGATGTGTGGAAGCAAAAAATGGGACATGCAGAGGCCGAAAACAGAGTCATGGAGGCCAAAAATGTGGTGCATGGAGGCTGAAAACGGTTGAAGGGTGGGGGCTGGTGGGTGGCCAGGGCTTCAGCAACATTCGCTCTATAAGATGCACAGACATTTCCACCCACTTTTTTGGGTGGAGGTGGTAAAGTGGGTCTTATTAGACCGATAAATACGGTGTATACTGGCACCATATATAGGAACATCTTCAGGGTTTTTGGGTTGACCTTCCCAAGTCCAAATGTGAGACTCCAAAGAAGGCAAATAATAGGACTGAGAGCCTGTGAAGTTTCCAGATCCAGACAAACAGACAGATAGATACTGGACAGTCAATCAGACATCATATTAGAGGACAATGCCTGAAGACAGCAGTGGTGATAGCTATATCAGTACCAAGTGGCAGCAACTTCAGAAAGGATGAGTACGAGAAACTGGAGAAATATGGTACCAAAGATTGAAGGTGGAACTAGAGAGGATGTGGAAAGTGAAGGCCAAAGTGATCTCAGTGGTGTTAAACACATAGCCAGTGAGTCCTAAACTGAGGCTGTGAATCCTAAGCTAGGAGAATGGCTCCTGTAGATCTGAGAAACAAAATCAGAGCTCCAGAGTCCAGAAGAAGGCAGCACTAGGAACAGCTAAGATACTATATAGAATCCTCAAACTCCCAGGCCTCTGATAGAGGAACCATGATTGAGCAAGACATAAACCATCATAGGGGTGTAGAAAGTCAGCCCTCCCTCCTAGAAGAATGAAATATTTTGAGAAATATTAAAAAGGCAGAATATTATATTTCCCTAGATGAGAAATGGAGAAACATGTTTTTTTTACAGGCAGGAAGCAGCCTCAATATCCCTGCCCTCAAGCAGAAACTGAGGAAGCACCTTTTAGAAATGCAGATTTGGTAATCCATTCAGGATAGGATATTTTGCAACTCCCTGCAGCAAAGTCTGAACAAAGGCAGAATGGTAGGATTAGCCCCTCATGGAAGATCCAACATGGGACAATTCCACAATAGGAATTGCCCAACATCCTTTCAGAACACAAGTCCCTTCATTGCATCACCCCAGAGGAGTCCAAACTTCAACCAAATTAGCTCAGACAAGCAGCTATGATTTGCATTTCATCTTTTGCCTATAAAACCAGCTATAACCCCTACATAACCTCTACATGACCCCAAAGGAATCTGACAACAGCCAATAGAATATTAAAGGACATGTTCTTGCACCGGAACAGGAAGCTCAAATACAAAGCTCAAATTCAAAGCCCAAAGAAGGTATAAAAAAAACCCCACTCTCAACTCTTTTGTCAGCTGCCCAGAACCACAAACCCATGTGCTTTGGCTTCATCAATAAACCATATTTTCAATCAGCCTCCATATTTCCAGTGTCTTTCTCCTGGCTTGGAACTGAACCAGGTGGATTTTTCTTCCCACAGAGGTGGGAAGGACAGATAATGTTATTTAAAAGATCAAAAATAGAGATGCAAGAAGTAAGATACAGTAGTCTATAAAACATATATTATAAAAAGAAGTCATCAGTAGAATATTCCTCCTTCCTTTCATTTTTTTTTCTTTTTTAACAAACGCTAACTACTGCTTAAGTGTTTATACTTTGTTTTAAACTTTATTGGTTTTTGCTTATATCTTTTTGAGTAATCTTTTAGTTGCTGTTTAACTGATTTCTACTCACCCCAAAATAACTCATATTCCAAATGTTATAGCTTGCCTTTCTATGTGATACATTGTGTCGAAAGGAACCATTCCTGCTTGAATTTAGTTGCACTTCATTCTGTAATGAATATATACAGTCAATTTCTCCACTGCTGCATATTCTCCAATTTTGATCTCCCAATCTTGTATTGCCATCAAGGTTTCTCTTTTTTAATGTTATGCCAGGTTAATTCTTACCACTGTCAGCATGTATCTCAATAAATTGTGATATTCTCATTTTCATGGTAGAATGTTTCTTCTTTGTTATGACATTTTCAGCATTTATTGTTATGTGATTTGTGCATTGATTTATAGGTCTTCTATACCATCTCTAACACATTTTATACAAATTTCCCTTAAATTCTAGATTGGAGTAAATCTTATACTTTTCTTCCATACCGTCATTGATCCACTTTGATTACTTCCTTAAAATTTGTCATCCATTTTATTATGCAATTTTTAATTTGTTTTGTCTCTATATTCTACTTCAGAAACAATTAATAGATATGACCTAATAAATGATTGTGTTTTAAATAGGTACTTCAAATTCTATTATCTTTCTCAGTGTCTCTCCTTTTTATCTTTCTACTTGTTTGCAAATACATTAACTGTGATAGGTTCTTTCCTTCATGGAACAATTCCTGTTGTGTCGCTCATTGGTTTCTTGAATTCAAATATATTATATTGGCATATCTGATTAAAATTTTCTTATTATGGTTATCTTTAGAATTAAAAAGTATTTGATGAGGATGTGAGAGATTGCCAGACTTATCTTTGCTTTAAATGACTCCCACTTTTAATAAACTTTGTCATACAATATATCATTACAGATTCTGCTTTTGCTTTCTTCTTTTGCTTTCTTCTGCATAGATACTGCACTTATGAAATCAAGTAGCTAGAGCTGCCCCTTTTATATGTAATATTCTACTATTTGGAAATTTTAGTCATTCTGCTATCTAAATATGTATTAATGTTTGACACTTTTTTAAAATAGAAGCTGTCTGTCTGTGATGTGTATTAAATAGTTGATGAAGCACTTTCCAAGGGCTTCTTTCTTGCATTTCAAAACTGATACTAAAATAAACTGGGGATAGTTTTTGAGCCTAATGACCCATTAAAATATGGTTGTCATAAAAAATCCATTTTAGTTGAGGTATGAAATTCCACCTTGACCTTACTGTTAGTGATGGAAAATACAATGGAATAGAAAATAGGTTTTAATAATAATATTTCCATGAAAAGAAGACTGCAACAAGACTTGATAGTTGAAATAAAAAAAAATCATCTGCTACTCTTTATACCTTGAGTTCTAAGTTTTCAAAGATTGCTTGGAGGTGGGAGATACTTCCAATGTAATCTACCTGATCCCCTTGAATGGTATATAAGTCTACATGCTATTGCTATATATTTATGTTTATTTTTAGAAAGTGTTTTAATTTTGACTTTCAGTAATTTCAAAATTTCCTACAGCCACCCAAAAAGAATGTATATCAATGTGCTAATTTTACTTTCAGTTAATTCCATAAATTTCATTGATGAATTTGAGAAATCAGATTAATAAAGAACTGCAACGTTGATGGATCTGCATCAGAATATTGAGGAATATTTTTGCTATTGTGGATTATATTGTAATGACTTTCCACTAATTGTAATGGAATATCTAAAAAACCATTGGGATATTAAAGAGGAAGCGAGATATTATGGAAAAGATAACTGAGTTTGTAGGAGCAGGGAAATGTGAGAAAGAAATTCATAGCAATTCTGCTTCATTTAGGAATAAATGAAACTGAAGAATCTTTTTGGCAGGCTTTCAAGATTTTGTTGCAAAACCCTTCTAGCAATAAAGTAATGATTCTTGTTTCCTGAGTTTTTTGCCCTATAGTGCTTGACACAAACTCACTGATGCAACTAATTACACAACTAAGCCAGAGGTGATGTAGTACCACTATAACTCAATGAATATCCAAAGAAAGCATTATCTTAGCTAATGTTGATTTTGAAAGATATTCAAGGGAAAAGCAAGAAGTTGGGGAGAAAAGCAATTGAAAGGAGAGTATGATCTTCATTTTCTGTCTGAAAAAATTCCCCATGAGAAACCAAGTACTGTAACAGGAATGCAGAATGACAGAGAAAAATCCAGGTGTGAAAGAGAAAAAAAAATTCTATTTTCATGATTCAATGTTTGTCCAGAAAATTGATGGCAATCTTTCTGTAGATTGTGGGCACTAGAACTGCTCCTTTCAGAGCACTGAGAAGTAAACAATGCAGTGGCAGTTCTTATGATAAAGATTTTTTTTTCTTAATGTTTCTGATTACTCTTCCTGTCATTTTCAAAAATAAAATAAAAAAACTTTTGTTTTCCCCTTTAAATGTTCATAAACACATGGCACAACATATAACAAACTCATCAGGACAAGATTCAGCAGTCCATCTGCATTTAAAAGACAAAGGACAGTCTTTTGAAGACAGCAAAGTCCACATTTTGGATAGCGAGAAGCACTGATTTGAAAGAGGGGTCAAAGGGACCATCTATATTAATATTGAACAGCCCTCTCTCAACAGTGAGGGAGGGATATGGTATCTTCTATCTCCAGTCTACAACATAGTCCTTTCAGTAGTTCCGAGAAGGCTCCACACCCATTTGCACTATTCAATTGATCCTGAGGACACAGTTAACCTTCCAAGTGACTTTCAGGACTGTCCAAAACAGTGGTTCTCAACCTGTGGGTTGCGACCCCTTTCAGGGTCGAATGAGCTTTTCACAGGTGTTAGCTAAGACCATTGGAAAACACATATTTTCGATGGTCTTAGGAATGAAGAAACCACTCCTCTATCCATCTCCAGGTGGGTCCGATCTTGCGGCTCAGCTGGGATCGTCAGAGGCTTCCAAAAGCATTTTTTTCTGCAACGTCTTTGGCCGAAGAGGTTGTAGGGGGAAAAAATGCCTTTAAAAGCCTCTGGCAATCCCAGCTGAGTTGCCTGATCGTCAGAGGCTTCCAAAAGCATTTTTTTCTGCAACCTCTTAAGGTTGTAGAAAAAATGCTTTAAAAGTAAAAAAAAAAAAAGTTGGCCACACCCACCCAGTCACATTACCCCCCCAGAAGCCAAGCTATGCCCATAGGGTCACCACAACATGAGGAACTGTATTAAAGGGTCGCAGCATTAGGAAAGTTGAGAATCACTGGTCTAAAAGAATGCAAATGACCAGCTGTCAGCAAGGAATATAAATCCTTTCATTCTCTACCATTCAGTCAGTGCTGAAGAAGCTCCTTGGATGAGAAGTGAAATGTCTTAAAAGAAAAACAAGAAAGTCCAGTTGCCTCTTGACAAACGCAACTTTGAGACAGCCATGACCTAGAGGACTGACAATCTCCATAGACATTTAGTACTGTAGATAGATTTTTTTAAAAAAATTGGAGAGAATATTTCTGTTTTCTAGCTCCATTCCTGGTACATTTCCATGTGGGGAAAAAAACCTGTTTGCTATAAATTTTCTCTTCATTCTTGCTCTATATAGAGATGTAACAATTTGTTCATTAATTAAATTTCATTTTGCATGGGAATGCATTGTTTAAAACTAATCTTCCTTCATTCCTTCTCCCCACAACTGGAAAGGCCATCAAAATTGCTGCACTAAGGGCATTAATTTGTATTTTTAAAAATCACTTTTCTCCAAACACCATCTCTCAAATATCAGCCTCTCAGAAAATATTCTGAAATGCAAATATATTATTGTGAATGCATAATGTGATATCCTTGGATGGTACCTATTGATGAGCTTAAACTGCACAGCTGGTGGTCATCTAGGAATATTCTGATTATTTGAGGTTTTCACAACCTCTAAATTCATAAAAATATAGGCAGAGGTACAGTATATTGCTATCTCTATGAATTTCAATATATATTCCAAGAATAAAACAAAAGTATTCTAAATGTATTCAAATATAATTGAAAAGACTTTGAAAATGGATAGCTAATTGTTTAGAAAAATCTCTAAATCATAGTTACAACATGTTAGTTTGTGAATATCTATTACCTTAAGGAACATTTTTTAAAATGAGTTTTTTAAGGCTAATATATTTATGAGATGATTTTCTTCTCCACTTGGTAAATGGCCACTATTGCTGATTCTGCAGCTTTAAAATCTGTCTAACATCAACAATAAAATTAAGATTCTGTATATTTATTTATACAGTTAAAATAAAAATATTGTATATTACAATGTGATTAACAATGTGAGGAACGTCAGGAAATTGTTGAAGGTCAGAAGATTAGTTCCTATGTTCAATTATTGCTCCTTAGGCCACTAGCTAAAATAGTTCAGCTATTTCCTATCTCCAATTATTTCCATTGTGAGAGGACTTTACAATGATATAAACCAGCAAAACTGGTGGGACTTGGCTAGCCGCAGATCTGCAGGCTGACTTGAAAATGTAATGATAATTCATTCTGAATGGAAATAGAAAGCGAAATGTAATCCATCATATCTGTTATATGTCATTATAAAGGTGAGATACAAGTAAGGGCAAGTTGTTAATGAACTGGTGGATAAAGTTATTTTGTCAATCTCTCACAAGAGTCAGGGGCAAGGCTAACATTATATGCAGTGGTTTTAAATCTCTAATAAAAATGTGTTTTGGAAAGCAAAACACTTTCTAGCATATACGATTTTCATCCATACTGCATGTTTCTCTTCCTCATGTTACATGAGGAAGAAGAACTGGAATTAGGGCTGACTTTATATTTCCAGTGGGTACCAAGGAAGTAGCTAATCTCAATGCTTCATCCCAGGTTACTTATTAAATCTGGAAAGAAAATTTCCTACAATGCCTAAAATGACAACATATTGGAATATAGGAAGGAAGGAAGGAAGGAAGGAAGGAAGGAAGGAAGGAAGGAAGG
>WNWU01000004.1:5261599-5309606 GCA_012654045.1 Ptyas mucosa
GAAGGAAGGAAGGAAGGAAGGAAGGAAGGAAGGAAGGAAGGAAGGAAAATTAAAAAAAAAAGATGTCCAGACTTGCAATAATAATTAGGCATTTATGTCTTTCTTTGTTTGTTTGATTGATTTCAGATATGCTCACACCTATGAAAATAGCTGAGGGGAAAAAATCAGGCATCAGTACAAATGAGATCTAGTTAGCATCAGCACAAATAGCACTTTCTGGAATGTTTTAGCCAAGAAGATATTTGAATACAGATAATCAGTCTAAGTTACAAAGAATTATAATTTATTATATTTGTGAACCAGAATCAAACGGCCTTACAGATTTTGGCTGCCTAGATATGGTAGCCCTGTTTTGTTTTTTTTTAGAATGGTAATACTAAATAATTGTGGGACATTATATCCCCTGAAGCCCTCCCAAAATCAGTTTCTTATGAAAAAATGTGAATTATATGTGAATCTGTCAATAGAAGAATATAATATAAAACGTGGTGGTGTGGAAAGTATAGCCAAATGATTAGTAGCCTGTCATAGTAAGAGAGAATACAGTTTCTTTATTGTCTATTTGGGACAGTGTGCAAACATACATTCAGATCTTAACATGCGATAAATAAAAACAAACAACAAACAAAACATTATTTCTAGCCTTTAATCTATTATTTTGTTTTTCCAGACCTGAAGTTTTTTGCCCCTACTTTTTATTACAAGCACCCAACCCCAAAATTCTTGGGGCAATCCTATAATATTTTAGTATATGTGAGAGTATTTTATATTAAAAAGTGTAACAAATGGTGTAACAATTGCTTTGGTTAGCAATTGTACATAATTGCAAAAATTTTTAAATTATTTTGGCTTTTCACATTGAGGTAAATGAAATAATGATACCATTTGGAAAATATAAGTAGAGGGGCTATATAAAATCATAGGCAAAAGAATGTTGTTGCTTTTTGTAATTTAGAGGTTTTCTTTTGAGTCTTTCTTTTGCAGTAGATATGTAAATATTCTACAGAATATTCTCCTGAAGCAAATCAGTTTATTATGACTTTAATTATTCCATTGGAATTTTTTTTCTGTTACTATGAAGAAAAGGTACCTGCATTGAATTAAAAAGAATAATCATTTCACTCAATTTATGTTCCTGAAAGTAATATCATAAGATTTATGCTTTTGTATTATTCAGACCAGTGGTCATGCTCATTCTTCTATGGAACTATGTAAGCCATGATTGGTTTTTTGAAATGCATCTGCTTTGAGATATATGATGGTAGAACTTTTCTATATAGTGATTATTCACAGGTATAGGTTCACCATGAGTTCCTGATATATGAAAACCATTACCTTACACGAAGAATCAATGGGATGTATAATCTCTGTTGACATTCTTTCTTGGTCTCTTACAACCAGAACTCTCTCTATATTTTTGCAATAGGTTCAAGAGATCTTATTACATCCGGAGCCAAATAGCTAAATCAATGTGATAGTAGTTTGTCTACAAAAATAAACCAGCAAGATATATCTTTTAAAATTGCTTGGTATTATAACTTAAGTTAATAGTATCTTAGAAAAAAAAATTAGGTTGAGAAAAGAATTATGATTTTGCAAATTTTGGAGCCTAAAACCTGTGTATTAGGTTTGTATATTTGCAATAAGGATATATCACTATAAATAAATATTGCATTATATTATTCTTGGCATACAGTAAATACTGGGATCCTCTAGACAGCTAACACCTGCATCATATTTTTCTCTCTTCATCCCAAATGTATCTCTCAAATAAGATATATTATACATACATACACAAATACACACACACACACACACACAAATCTAGAGAATTATATTTCCCAAATGTTCTTGGACTGCAGCAACATACACCA
This sequence comes from Ptyas mucosa, assembly GCA_012654045.1. NCBI lineage: Eukaryota > Metazoa > Chordata > Lepidosauria > Squamata > Colubridae > Ptyas > Ptyas mucosa. The sequence continues at coordinate 5,263,474 of WNWU01000004.1, forward strand.
ATAAAAGTGTCAATAGAATTATTTCTGCAATTATTGTGACTTTCTGTTGTTGTTGTTCTTGCTATTGATTAGTTTCTTTTTCAAATGCCATAAAAAATTGTACTGGGAAAAGAAGTTGTATTTTAGACAACAATATGTCATTTGAAATATGCATCAAATAAAATCTATAAAACGTTTACAGTGTAAAAAGTTTTTTTAAAAAAAACAAAATACAATGATGTGGGCAAAATGGACCAACAGTTCTTGTTTTTATCTTTTCTCTACTAATTCTTTATTGTAGAACTTTCAATCATTCAGTCCAAATTTATTTGAGACAATGTTGTTGGAAGACATTGATCTTATATTTCCAGGTCTCATTGAAATAGATGGCAGTTGGTAGGACAATGGCATTAAAAAATCTGAACAGACAAAAAGAATATATTCTTCATATAAATGTGTAAAAACACAAAGGCATACATATTAAACTTTTGGCCTCATCCCTGCCAACTACTAAGTGAGGTGGCTTTTATGGATATAGGTATTTATGTGAAGGTTTTAAGTTCTCCTTATCTGTCACTTCAAGGCAAGAAATACAGAAACTTTGCTTTATTGATATAGACTCTAGTAAATAGAATCATAAAAGCTTGTTTTCCTTCCCATCTTGTTATATCAAAGAAAGTTACAGCAAAGCAAAGTTAGCTTCCTTTTTAATACTTTAACCTCCCCCCCAAGTTGAAATCATGTCTGTTAATCGTCATATTCCTTCCCTAAGGGGCTCTGCACCACCTGCCTTTCAGTTGATTCACTTTATGTTCAAGAAATGCTGCAACATCAACTAAATAGCAGCTAATTAGTTCACACAAGATATAGATTGTTTAATTTGAATTTTGTTTCTTGGAAAACTCTCTATTATGTGAACTTGCTTATTCTTTCAGAAACTGGCAACAAAGCACAGATTCTTCCTTGAACCAATATTCTTAAGTCTTTTTTTAAATAGATATAATAGATATAGATTAATAGATATAATCCCAGGAAAAAAAATGTGCTTTTTTCTTTCTTTCCCCCTTTTTTCTTTGGATTTAATCATTGTGACATCTGCTTTGTTTATTTATTTATTTCTGAACATGGAAAATAATATTAAGTAACAATACAATGGAGCCCTTAATCCTAAATAATCATCTTAATATTTATTGTACAACAAATACTTTGATGCAATCTGTAGCAGTTTTAATATTGTATTTAGTTCTGAATGAAAAAGCTAAATAAATATATGCTCATTAACACCGACATTTTAAATATTAATTAATACTGATATAATAATTTTCTTTTTTTATCCTTAATGGTCCACATTATCTAAGTATTATATAAACTTTAGCTCATACTGTACAAATATCATTGTATCAAATAATATATATTATATGTTTCATAATAATCTAATGAAAAGGGGAAAAAAGGTTTAAAACTCCTGTGAAGTTTAGATAGTTCAAATAACTTGTGTTTTAGTCTAATCTGTAGATTGGATCACTACTTTAACTTAAAAGCTTTGGGTTTTTGAGTATTTTTCTGCTAACAAAGGTAACAAACTATCAGCATTTTCTTCAGAATAAACCTGAAAAATATCTTTTTTCTGTGGGGAATAGTACTTGGGCAAAGATTTCATGAGTTACCCCTAAGAGATGATTTATTCTGAACATGATTCATGGTTCACAATGAACAGAGATTTGAGAAGAAGATGATGGTATAATAGTTCATATCCATGGCATATAAAGGATTCTACTTTCAACTGGCTGTCATCTTGATATCTTTTTCAATTTTTAGGATCATTTTTTTTGTCTGTGTATATTTGGTAAAGAGAGTGAAATAATATGTATATGTATGAACCAAAGCAACTGGAGCTTAAGTGAACTCTGGCATATGACAGGGACAAGAACAGTGGTGATGAACTGAAGCTGTTGTCAGCATATCTAGGAATATCATGATTATAAAAGCAGAGCTGCAAACAGTTGAGGGGTGCAAGCACTTCACTTATTTTTATAAAGCCCATAAATTTCATGCGTATTGGAACCAATATTCAGATTTCAAATTTTTCCAAGATATGCACACAGCATATGCTACCTTTAAAGGTCATAAGTGTGCATTATTATCATTTAATTTTCTATCAATAGGCACTTTGCAACTGTTTTAAAGGAACAGCAACAAATGTGTGCTCTCCATGGTGCTGAAAGACCAACTTGCATCTCACCACCAAGAGGCATTAATGAAGATAATTGAAGATGTTATTAGGAAAACATGTTTGTTATCAGAGGTTACTTATAGCTTTATTACTCACAGTTACACTTCATTAATATCCATTTTTCATGGCTCTGATTTGCCATTAATTAGTTCCCTGACCTTTTGTCATTGGAAGAAATGTCACTGGCAACAGAGGAAAGAACACATGTTAGTAAAATTATGACTTTTCATTATACTGGCTTATCTGTTTGCATTTTAAACTGTTTCTGTTACTAGAGAATAAGTATTGCGGTAAAAAAAACCCACCAACATTCATTCTAAGTTATAAATCTGATAAACATGTTCCCTACATTGAAAACATTTTAGTCAATGTTTTACTTTTTCATCCTGTAAAACATTCTAAGATGTGATACCTGAAAGCATCAAAAGGAACAATTTTTCAAAACATTTTAAACTTTTTTTTTCAATTCTGAAATATCTGAAATAATAGTTATCTCTATTAAACTCCTGGGTAGCGCAAACACACATTTTCATTTTTTAAGTGCCTTAAAGCCCACACAAAAGCATATTTTATCTTCAGAAATTGTGATAAAGATATACTTATACTTAAATGTCATTTAAGACTTTCTAGCTGTGTATAATAAGAAAAGGCATAACAAATGGCTGTGGTGCTGAAAAACTGCCATGTACTGTATTTATCTACATATTTTATTATTTGACTTTCCCTTCTCTCATTTTAAATGCCCAAATATAAAACTGGAAGATGATTAGCACTTATATTACCTGATTCAAGAGGAAGAAATTTCAATAGATTCTTGACAAATATTTAAAGACTGATGTTGGAAAAATAATTATAAAATATATAAACATGATTTAGTTTAAACCAATAATTCACAGCGAGGTTATCAAACATTCAGGGATTCATGTGTCAAATGGTTGAGAATCTAGAAAATAATAATATGGGATTTGCTTGCCAGAATCAGACCATTCATCCATAAACTCTGATATCCATTGCTTGACAGCTGACAAGTGTTTATGGTTCAGTAGAAGGACATAATTCTAGGGATTTATTTAAAATGGACAAATACTTCAAATGTAAGTCATTATTATGATGCATAGCCAACAAGCATGTGTTATTATTATTTTATTTTTGTAATATTGGCAGGTTGGTTAATGATCTTATTTTCAGTAGTGAGTTTTTTCACAGGTTATGTAATACTTCCAAGCAATTTACTGTCACTGTAAAATCAAACGAAGAACTAAGAAAGAAAGAAATGAAATGAAGGACTCCAAGGGCTCAAATGTAATTTTACAAATTTGCTATGGATGTTCAGGCTCACACTATTATTTTTAACTATTGGCCAGACTACAGTGTATTTAGTTTTAATTTGATAAAAACTCATCCAGTGATAAAACTATTTGAGGGAAAATCATGCTTAAGGGCATTAAGAAATGTGTTAGTAGGGACACATCCATATACCTCTATATTTGTCTAAAGCTAGATGTCTAAAATATTTGTCACAAAGCAATTAGATTTTAGCACACCAGACACCAAGTAACCCATTTTTAAGGAGTTTCAGCACATTTTGAAAGAGTTTCAAATGGATATTAAATTGTCATCATTCCTCTAATTAAGTTTTAGCAGACTAGAGTAAACGCACTCCATTTCATAATCAGCTTTTAGGGGAAAAGTACCAGTCTGGAAAATTTCTGCTCCTTTCTTCTAAAAATTAAAACAGAAATTTCCCAGGTTGATCTCAGTGTTAGATGAATAGGGAATATTTTACTTTATGACTTTATAAATTGCCTTCTCGATTTTATTTATTTGAAGAAAGCATGCTTTTAATCTGCCACTACTCGGACTGCCATGTCATTCTCAGGTAGTGTAAAGTCACATAAGAATTCCCATTTCTCCAGTCTGTTCCTTACCTATAGAGAGTTTGGCATGTCTAAGCATACTCGGGTTTATAAATTTTATGTTAAAAATATAGATGAAATTGTTTGGTCATTTTATAAAGCTTAGATAACAAGTACATTCATGGTGGATTTTAAATTATTTTCTGAAGAAGAGTGGATTAATAAATGGAATTTATTGTGGCTAGCTTCCATCCCTTAATGGAATGAATAGAGGGAAAATACCAATATTTGATTTCCCCCACCTCCACCACACCCATGATTCAGGCAGAATTTGTTTTCAACTTCAGTAATATTAAATGAACTCTCTAGTTGACTAGTTTATGTAAACATGGTATGTTTTTGTACATATTATTATGCATACTACGGACCAATTGATTTTTTTAAAAAGTATGAATTCCATCAGTATTCTAACTACTATTTTTAAATTTAATTGCAGCCAGTTTATTCTAGTGGTTAAGGCATCAGGTTAGGAAGTGGGAGACCATGAGTTCAAATCCCATTTTAACTATGGAAGCCAGATGGGTTCTTTGGGCCAATCACTCTCTCTCAGCCCAATCCATCTCACAGGATTATTGTAGAGAAAATAGGAGAAAGAATGTGTGTTCGATATGTTCACTGCCTTGAGTTATTTGTAAAAATAATAAAATCAGGATACAAATAAATAAATAAAATGTTTAAATGTTGTCCTGCTTTTTCTCTAGAAATTAAAAATGGGATAGCCTATTTTATTTCTATAATGATCCCTTTTTAAAATAAAGGTTGGGTTCAAAGATAGTGGCTGATTCAAAGCTCTAAGTGTACTCTATGAACTCCATGTATCTGGAAGTTCTTTATATTATTGCATTGAATACATTGAATATGAACCATCATTGCCTTTCCTTCTCAACAAAAGTTTATTATGAGAGAATGGTTCTTCTTCTACAGGCTGGAACTTGTTTCTCTGTTTGGGTTGTCTTCATTGCTTAGGACAATAACCTCAGCCAATTAATTCCTGAATAGTAAAAAGCTCCAAAGCTTTGGAGAGCCATTTTAATTTTAATATACTGCATTTCAGCAAACCATTGTGATGCATAGCATCTGATAGCAACCACTGATAGCAACTTGAATATGTAGGATTCAGGAACTATGGGTCTTCTGTGACTTTTGAAAATATTGTTTCCCCACTTCTACATAATTTGATGTATTTTTAGTCTAGTGACAGAGAAATAGAAACATTTTTTTCTTTTTCTTCTCAGTGTTGTACTCATATATGCTGTGCTATTGGAAGGAAGGAAAAGGGGGAAGAGGGATAATTATGGAAAATAGGAAATTAGAGGGGAAATAGAAAAAGGATGGAAATAGGAATTCTAGAAGTTTTAGTCACCTGAAATTTGATCCATGTTTTCCACTGGAAACAAACTTTGAAACAGAAAGATGTCTCTGATGTATCTAAGGATACTTGGAAGTAATATTCTTGACAACAATATAAATGGCATAAAACAACACTGACTTTATGAAGACACCCAAGAATAGACTCAACTATAGAGTCTATTGAAATTTGTTGCACTTCTACTTAAAAATAACTGGATTGTTTCCTCAAAAGAAAAATGTATTTTATAAATGAACAAAATAAACTAACTCCAAACAGATAATTCATAATTGTAGCTTCTTAAAAGGCTTGGGAGATGATCCTACAGCAATTGCATTTCTTTTATATAATCTTTTTATATAGCACTCTCAATTCCAAACTGCTCCAGCTTTTCTTATAATAGTAAGATATTTACCTTAGGCGTGTAATTTCTGTATGAAATGCATATTGGCATCAGTTCTCAATCTGCTGGAGTTATTGCTTAAGGATGGATATTAATCAGCTGAAATTTTAGTTTAATGGAGTCATTTGAGATTAATGAACATAATGGCCTAATTTAGAGAGATCACAGATATGTAGTACTTATTGTGCTTTTCTTCTTTTTACTCTGCATAAATTTATAAAAATGGAAGACAGAAATGGAAGATATTATACAATAATATTATACATCACGAATGTGTATTATTTTCTTCTAAGGAATAGCAAAATGCATATTCCAATTCATCTTGAAATTTGCTTTATATGGAAATAGTTGTTTTAAGAGATCAGATATTTAAAAATCATTTGTAGGTCATATACATAAGTCAGCATTCATTTATCCAAATGAACAAATAAAATAATTAGATCTCATAAATATATGTGAATAATATCTCACCCAAATATAAACAGTCAGACCCGTGTAGCTACAATATCCCTCCACCCACTTTTTTCATGTTGAATGCGATATCCCTGACAAATTTTATTTTGTTGTATCTTTAAAAGCTAAGTGTTGTTTTGAAGAATTTCTCAAGAGAGCAATTTAATTTTCAATTGGGTTGTTATCCATAAGTTCATGATCGCATAGGATTTTTGCAAATATTTTATTTTATTGGACAAAGGAGCAGGAGTATCCCTTGGATTAAGTGATCATTGTGTATATACAGAAGATTGTTCAGGGATTTTTGCAAAGACTTTGGTGAACCTCCCTTTCTGCCCCTAATCAACAGTTTGCTTCTGCATCTGAATAAAAAAGGCAAGTTATCAAGACTGCCATTTTTCCAGATAATTTTTGAAGTTAGCGTATAATTATAACAGTGTCGACTTCTGCAACCTAGAATCAAAGGAATATACACATAGTCCTCAAGTTACAAGCACTTGTTCAGTGACCATTAAAAATTATGATAGCACTGAATGAGGGGGACTTATGTTTGGTCCTCAAAGTTGCAGCCATTTCAATATTCCCAGGGTCATGTGATCACGATCACTTTGCAATTACAACCTTGCAATGAGCTACAGTCATATGACTGCATCCTTGAACACCAACCAGGAATCAGAAGACACAATGAAAATTTAATCTCACAACACATAGACAAACTCAACCAAAGTCAGCCATGGACAAATTGGGAAGCTGTGGACATCCTTGTTCCAGCTAAATCCAAAATTGCTAGGGAATTCCTAAAACAATTCTATTTCAAACTCAATCTTCAAACTCAATACCAAGAGCCTTGGTAGTACAGTGGTTTAAAGCACCCTGTTATTAATACCAGCTGCCTGCAATTATTGCAGGTTCGAATCTCACCAGGCTCAAGGTTGACTCAGCCTTCCATCCTTTCTAAGGTAGGTAAATTGAGAACCCAGTTTGTGGGGGCAATAAGCTGACTTTGTATAAATATACAGAAGTATGAAGGCTATTACTTAGCACATTGCTAGCCGCCCTGAGTCTCCGGAGAAGGGCGGCATATAAATCAAATTTTAAAAAAAATCTTACAATGTTCAAAACAGTAATTATTTTGTCTATATTAAGTCTTTCTAATAACTGTAAAGGAAAAACCATTGACAATTGTCACCAGTTTATCTCTTAATTTTTAAATATTTTAAAACTTTAAATATAGTTGTTTTTTATTTTTTGGTATGGCTAAGAGAATAATAATGTTTTGCAAAAGAGTCTGCCAAAACTCTATTATCTACAAAATATTGTAACTGAACTGTCCCAGTGCAGATGTAATAGAGGGAAAAACACTATATAATTAATGACTGACTGAATTAGAGAAATCCAGTATTTTTTTCTTTAATTTTGATTTATATTTTGCATGTGATGGAAAAGTATTAGCAGTTATATTCTCCAACTAAATGATTCCCAGCATAAAATGAGTCAAAAATGAAAAAAAAATTTTTTTGCAATGCATAATTTAATACCAGTGACAAATATGAAATGCCAGAGCTACACAGTAAATCACAGCTATGTTACCACTTTTAACTAACTATTCTAGTCAGTGTGTCATAGCAGGATTATTTGTCCACTGTGGTTTGAGGATGCAATAAACTGTAATTTTATTCTCATTTCAGTTTTTCCCTTAAAATGCAAAAGAAACAAATTTCTTGAGTTGAGAACAAAGTAATGATGTGACCTTAGGCACTTATCTGAAAAATGTGGCAATTTGATTATCATTTTGCATAACGCTGAATTTAGAAGTACTGGAAATGTTATATATAATAATAGTACATAGCAGGAAATGGAAAAAATAATGGAATTTTGGGTTATTAATGTTTTTTCTGGCTATAACAGCATTGTAGTAGCATATGGTTTTAATTTGTCATACAGTAACCATATCTTTTGCTAAGAAGCATAAACACACACACACACACACACACACAGAGAGAGAGAGAGAGAGAGAGAGAAGGATCATTTCTATATAAAAAAGGAGCTCTGTTTCTAATCAGATGCCCTATGGTTTATGAATTTTAATACATGTTGAAAACATTGCAGTTGCAGTTCATTTTTCTTCTCATGTGGTATTTTGGAAAATAAACTGTAATGGATATAGAATCAGACTTTGATTTACAAAGTATAGACTCAACCCAAGTTTGCTATGAATCTGAGCTCAATTCAATGGTCTTGAATTTTAAGTTTACACTACATATTTCTTTAACTTCATTTGGAAAATGGAATACATAATACATTGCTCTGTATGATGTATTATTATATTTTAAATGTTATGTAATAATAAAAGCTATTGCTACTTGTAGACTTGAAGGCAATGAAGTCATCACATCACAGCAAGAATCCCTGTCAATCATCTAAACAAGCTTGATGATCCTTCTATGTGTTCAGGTGATATTAATGTTCTTATATTTACTTAAAGCAATCTATATTTTCCACCCTCTCTGCTCAGACCTCAATTTTACTAATGAACAGGTTTAGCACCTTTTCTAGCATGTTAAGTCATGCTTGTCATCTTTTTTATAGCATGATGGCAAAATAAATTTTCTTTTAAGAATAAAATATTTGGATGGGGAAGAAAAGGTGTTAGATATTATGACTTCTCTACTATAAACATCTCAAAATGAGTCATATTGTTAGCTTAACTATGGATTTTTTTATAGATTGTTCCAAAGTTTTCTGAAAGGAAAAAAGGTTAAGGATTGTACATTATGGAATTTTTGCAAACCTTTTTTTTTTAATTTCTCTCTTTTTTTCATTTTCTCTAATGAATGCATATCTGTGTGCGCCTGCATGTTTGTGATGTGTGTTTTCTTAATTGAAAATCATGTAGTAAAATTTTTAAATGTATTATTTTGGCATTTGTAAACATTTTTTCCTAAGTATTCAACAAATCTAAAACTGGTAGAGACTTCAAAAGAAGTCTCTTTCTTTTTTCATTCATGGACATGTTTCTTATCCACTTGACCTACAGGCAGGCAAGTCCTTATATTTTTAATTAATGCAGAATCAGCAGAACAGTAGAAAGTATTCCTGAAATGCATAGTACTCTATGCATCTTTGTATCTGTATTAGAATAGTATATATTCTATACATATATTATATATTTCTATACTTTATTTGCTTAATCATAGCAGCAATCTTCATATATTCTTTGTTCCAATTACAGGAGGATAAATTGCAGTTGAAATTAGAGATTTTTATTAATGGTGAAAGTAATTTAGCAAGAATATCTTAATAATGAACATATCTTGATAAACATTATCTTTTATCTTTTATTTTATGTACACTGAGACCATAAGCACCAAGACAAATTCTTTGTGTGTCCAATCACACGTGGCAATACAATACAAGAGCACACAATAGATACAAACTCATGGTAAACCGATCCAAACTAGACTGCAGAAAATACGACTTCGGTAACAGAGTTGTCGATGCCTGGAATGCACTACCTGACTCTGTGGTTTCTTCCCCAAACCCCCAAAACTTTAACCTTAGACTGTCTACTGTAGACCTCACCCCATTCCTAAGAGGTCTTTAAGGGGCATGCATAAGTGCAGCAGTGTGCCTACCGTCCCTGCTCTAATGTTTTCTTTTATTCGTATCAATATCATGTATTTATAATTTATAATTATGTTTACACTTGTATCTATACATGCTTGGCGAAAAATACAAATACAAATAAATAAAATAAAAAATAATTTAGAAGAGTGATGGGCTCTCTCTTATTGGATTTTTCAAAACTGAAATTTGCAGCTACCACTATGAGATATTCTTAACTCTTAATTTTCTACATCAAACAGGAAAGATGAACCTGAAGTTTTACAAACCTTACAGATAACTTTATGAAGATAACTGGGGCCGGAATTTCCATTACTAAGTGATACAGTTGTAAAGCATGACATTACTTGACTGCATCATTTAGCGATAACAGCAGTCCCTGTTCCTATTGCCACCAATTGTTAGATGAAGACCCACCCCAATCCTGGCTTGGTGCTTCCCAGCTTGTGCCTCAGTAAGGTAAAAGACTGACTCCTCTGGAACTTCCTGCATCCACCTATCTCCCACCCATCTCTGCCCATTTGACCATCCTGCACTCTTGGCATTTCTCAGTGGTGTTGTGGTGACAGGATTGGGGTTAAAGTAGAGGTTCAGATGACACTGACCCTTTATTTCAGCCTCTGTGCCATGAGACTCCACTTGAGGCCTCTGTGGAGTGCTGCTTCACACCATGCCATGGCCAGCCACCCAGGGGTGGGTTCTACTTACCTTTCCTATTGGTTTGCAATGGGGCCATGTGCATGCGCTTGCTTCACTTGCACGCATGCTTTTCTGCGCAGAAGCATTTTGATGACGTTGGGGTCAATGGGTGGAGCCCCCTGCCAGTTTTACTACCAGTTTTATAGAACTGGTGTGACCCGGGGGCAACCCACCACTGCAGCCACCCCAGTATTAGAGTTTCCTCCACCATCCTGGCTGTGCAAACTCTGCTATCCCAGCAAACCTTCATGTTCCTCCTGCTGCTAATGAGGTGGACCTAGCCTAACCTTATGCAAGGCAACTACTGACCAAGCCAGGATTTCTTCCTGGGGCTATCCTTATCCTTCTCCAAACTGCATGTGCACATCTCCAACACCCTGTTTTAATTATGTATTACTTCTGTACTGTGATATTTGTTCAGCAACTGTTGGAATTTAAGGTGGTGCTGAATAAATGGTACTTATACTAGATCCCTGAAATTACAGCTGTTGCAGAACCCTGCAATCAAATGATCAAATTTGGGTGCATGTGTTTGTATTCTTTCATAAAGAAGTTTCAAAGGGTTGCACTGCATGTAACTTCGTTGAAATGAAGTACTTTGGATTCCTTGGTGCTATCTGAACTTGGTTGTTTTCTTGCAGACATTTCATTATGCAAGTAGGTAACATCATTGGTAGAAGGGAGTGGGATTTGCTCTCTTGTTATATATTTGCCCTGTCAGCGTTGGTGGGAGTGGAATTTGTGGTTCCTTGATTGGACTGTTGTTTATGGTTTGATTGTTTGTCTGAGTTGACAGTACCTTGTCTGAGGTATTGTTTACTGCTTGATTGCTGGTTAGTGTTAACTTTGGTCTTATTTTGCTTATCTGGATTTTGATTGCTGGTAAGAAGGTGTTTTGGTCTTTGAAGTATTTTTTTGCAGCCTTGTATATTATGTACTACACATTAAAAGCAATACAAGACAAGAGAGGGTTGAACTTATTCTATTTCCACTCCTTTTAACTAACAGCAACTTTTGCATATCCACTATGCATGTATCAATTCCTAAATTTCACAAACTCCAAAAGGTTTGGGGATTAGTTATAACTGTATAGTATAGAACAGTGTCATAAAATATATGTGATTAAGGGACAATATGGGGAACTAAAGTGGAATGGTCATAGAAGAAATCATACACAAATAAACATATTCTCTATGATGCAAATGTGGTGTGTAATTATGGCAGAATTAATCAACTTTGGTTTTATCCATTTGAATATGCATCAGAACTGTGGTTTCTTCATTTCTTTTGAGGGATGTATAATAATTTAAAAATTATAACTATAAAGAGGCAAAATAGAACAGGTCATAAGCAGTGGCTTTATTATGGAACATTTGGAGATGAAAAAAAACTGAATTGTACTTAACATTTACTTGTGAAAGCCTGAATTATCCTATAACTATGCTCAGCTGGGGAAGAATCTGTCAACCAATTTCACTCTTTAATTTCTCTCCTCATTAAGTCTTCACTTCTAAGATGTGGAAGCGGAAATGACTTCAGGCTGGAAATAAACCGCTAAGAAAGTCATGTTATAAGGGAAATACTTTCCCCAGAAGAGATACTGTAACACAAAACAGAATTACTTGAAGATTAGTTCCATTGTTGGCTGATGATTGTTCAAGTGTTTCAGTTATTATAAGCTTTAAAAAGAAAGATCCAGTGACTGTTAGTTATAGGGCACACAAAAGACTCAGACCTCACTTGTAATCAGGATAAGTCTTATTCATAACTACAAATGATCTTATCACTGGAATTAAGTAAAAGCCAGTGAATTTCAGCAGACTGAAATGACAGAATCATAAGTAGTTTAGGGCAGGGGAAAAAAACATTTTAAGTCAAAAAATAGAGGACCAATGAACCCAAGGATTGTATGCATACAGTATATCATTTTAAGGATATACAGTAGTTGTATGATGGAAAGAAATTGTACAGTCTCATACTGTTACTTATTAATGTATCCCTAATTTTGCTATACCTTCCTCAGTTCTCTGAGATATTTATTTGCTTGTTCAGAGTACCCATGTTTATTTGTGAATATATGTCTTGTTTATCAGCTTAAATCCAGACACCATTGGAGAGTTTTATTTTTCTACAGGAGATTACTCCAGAAAAATGAATGAATGTTCACACATATAGACACAGCAGATAATGCTAGTATATTGATAATATTGATCAGCATGTTTTATTAAAATAATTTGAAATAAAATCAAAACAATTATTAAAAGAAATCAATCATTTGCCTTCCAGTGGACAAAATAAATTATAATTATTATAATATATAATAATAATTTCAACTATTTCACTTTAGTTCAGTCTTAAAATATGGCACAAATATTATTAATTCATAATAAAGAGTTTCCTTATTACTTTTATAAAAATATAGCTAATTTCCACCCATTTAACAGTGAAAAACAAAAGTACACAATTCTTTGTAGCAAGGAAATGGATATAAAGTTTGCTTTAGTTGAACATTCAGAAACTGATTAGGTACATTATTGAATTTGTCCAAATAGGAAAACATTAATAATATTCTTGTCTGAATTCTGAAGTGTTTATATAATTCTGTGCACATTAATTTAGTTGGCAATGATATGAGTGTTACTTTTGCTGAAAAGGTCAGCTATAATCTGGATGTTTGTAGCAATGCATTATTAATTATACAGATGTCCGTAAGAGTCCTGATTGCAATGAAATGGTACAAAGAGACAATAATCTTTAAATTCAATGTCCTTAAATATACATGGGCATAATTAAATGTAAATTTCAGATGGAGCCATTATAGTTTTCATGATTTCTAGATAACGGTAATGTTCAGTCACCTTATAAAACTCTTCCCAGGGGTGGCACTGTGGTTTGTAAAAAGGAGAGTATTGATTTTATGCATCTGTTCAATTACATAAAACAATGTGCCACATTCATATAAGGAAGTTGCTGCCTTTATGTTAGGGATTAAATTTATACACTTGGCAAGATGCAAATTAATTCATTTTGAGATGCACAGAGCAATTAGCTTTCATTTCCTAAGGGTTTCTTTAAAAAAATAAAATTGACTGAGATTTTAGAACTTTAATTGCCTGAACCTTGTTTGATGTAATGCAATATTTGGTTTGTCTCTATAGGTATAATTCTGCAATGCAGGTATATCTGGCTTGGAGTCTTTGAGAACTGCAAGTCAACCTTTATATGTTGATTGATTTTAGCCACAAACTTCATTAGTTCATAACTACAGTATAAAATAAAACTTATCATTCCAAACATAAGTGTCACTACACCTAATAGCTATGCATATAATTTCTAGGAAACATTGAAAATTTGCCTTTTCTATATTATGCTCCAAAAACATTCACATTTACACGAATCATAAATTCCCACTTATATTTTTCCCTAACTCTTTTCTTAGTTTAATATATTCTTCTCCAATTTGATATTCTCCAGATGAATTGTAAGAAAAATGCAGTTGGTGTAATCACACAGAAATAGACACATGCAGATGTTTAAAGTTCATTTTGTTCTGTTATTTGAATTTGGAGTTTTCCTATTTTTTAATCCACATAAATCTTCTCCAAATCTCTCAAGGGTGGGCATGTATTGGGCTTATTATTTTTTTCAAAAATGTATGAAGAGGATAGTTATATTCAACATTTATAAATTCCAGCTAAAATGCATATAGCTATAATTGGCCTTCTGCTGTCAGGTCTTCCCTTTCTAATGCTATGAAGATGTCTTACCTCTCTTGTCTCTTAGAGCTGAACACAATGCAATGTTTTGTAATAGCACCCAGCAATTAGCACTGTTTAAATAAAAGCAGAACACACGAATATTGAGGACCAGTGAAGTGGCTCAGTGGTTAAAATGCTGGGCTTGTCACAGTGGTGAAATCCTCCACAGTTTGCCACTGGTTCATTACCCGCGCATGCACAGTGCATGCCAAACGCATGCTGCATGTGCATGTGTGGTGCACACCAAACGTGTGCTTCACGTAGTAAAAGGACGCTTAATAAGGTAAGTAGAACAGTGAAGGGGGCAACAGCTGTGCCACGAGATTTAGATTCACTAGAAAGCAGGATTTCCTGCTTTCTAGTGAATATAAATCGCGCGGCACAGCTGATCATTGGAAATACCAGTTCGGACGAAGTGGTAGCTTTTTTTAAACTACCAGTTTGCCTGACCCGGTAGCTTTTATAACTATCAGTTTCCCCGAACCAGTGCAAACCGGTAGGATTTCACCACTGGCTTCTCAGCTGGAAAGCCAGCAGCTCAGGTTTGAGATCCAAGTGTGATGGAGTGAGTTCCTTTTTCTTGTCCCAGTTCTTGCAACCTAGCAGTTCAATAATATGTAAATGTGAGTAGATAAATAGGTATCACTTCAGTGGGAACGTAACAGCACTCTGATGTCATGTTTTTATTTATTTATTTATTAAATTTTTATACTGCCCTTCTCCCAAGGGACTCAGGGCGGTGCACAGCCGAGATAAAAAACATAACATACAAAATTTAAGAACAATTTAAAAACATTAAACAATTTCGGCCCAGTAATTTAAAACAAATTGCTGGCCACATGACCATAGAAATATCTTCGGACAGCACTAGCTCAATGGCTTTGAAACAGAGATGAACACCTCCCCTATAGCTGGCAATGAGTAGCAGAGTAAAATCTACAGGGACTCTTTTATCTTTATAAAAACATTACTACTAGAATATATGGAATATAAAGAAGGCAGCCTAAATCTGCCATAGTTGGAAATGCATACTTAGAGATTTGGCAGCTGCAAGTCTTGAGTATGAATTCTAGAAACATCCACAAGTGGTTACAAATCATTGTTTTTAATATTTTTTTTAAAATTTGATTTATATGCCGCCCTTCTCTGGAAACTCGGGGCGGCTTACAATGCGCTAAGCAATAGCCTTCATACTTTTTGTATATTTATACAAAGTCAGCTTATTGCCCCCACAATCCAGATCTTCATTTTACCTACCTTAGAAAGGATGGAAGGCTGAGTCAACCTTGAGCCTTGGTGAGATTCAAACCTGCAATAATTGCAGGCAGCTGCAATTATTATATGATAATATATTATTAATTATTATATGATAATATGATGGAAGGGGGGATTTTAAAGTCATTATTGAAGATATAAAATATTAAAAAATGACATCTAATTTTCTTTTTTGTCCTGACTTTGGCCTAAAATACAATATTCAAAGATTAGGTTTAAGTCTCGGTTCCTAAGACCTGTGTATTGCAGCCTTAGAGAAAATGATTCCCAATTTTATGATTGGAGACTGGCAAGAGGTCATGATTGGCTTTTCCCATGTATATCTAATTGCTTCCTCTCCTTAAATCACCATAATGATTTTCTGTTCTTCAAGACTCTGCCCTACAGTTTCTCTATTAGAGAACATTTGTACATTTAAAAATATGTTCATGGAAGTTCTTTCTCTTTGAGAGACACACTGGGTTTCTGTGTCATTGACAGCCACACTCCAGAGGATTTCAGGGAACTTTAAGTAATACAACAAATGCCTGAAACTTTGCACAAGGTATCTGTTTTGTTAGTTGAAATTTCCTACTGCCCCACACCCACCCCTGCAATAAAAGCTACCCATTTATTAATAGGCAGAGTAGGTTATACTTTTTGCACCCTTTCCTTTTAAAAAAATGTTCATTATCATTGGCAGAGCTTTCTTTTTAAGGAACTAGAATCCAAATTTTTATTCTTGATATAGATAAAAAGCTGAGGCAAAATGGTAGGATCATGCACATAAGATTTCAAATATTCAGAACAATATCCCCATATCTTGCTATAATTTCTAATCCTGCCTATCATGAGAATTTAAATTAAGGCTCTTATATATGCATTTCTTAAACATATACATGCAATGGAAGAATTGGGATGGGAGTGGGACAAAGGCTACCTGATGTCAGGTCCCAGAAATTTCTACAGGGACGCTGGCATTTTGGTGGGAGGAAGGGGTGGTGGTGGGAGGATTTCTTGGGAAAATTGGAGAGGCAAGACCTTACACCTGATTTATACATGAGTTTCACTGCAGGAATGTTTCTTTCTGTTAGATCTCCCTCCCCACATATACACACATGAAAAATCATTTAGAAAAAAGTCATACTGAAGATTATTCCTAGCTTGTGTATATAAAAAAAGTATAACTTGAATTGACATTATTATGGAGAAATGTTGTAGTCAATTTGATGATAACCATAAGGAAAATTGAGAAATGAAGCAAATTTGTAAATTAGAAATCATAAAAAGACCATTCTGGATAAGTGCTATAGTGCTATAAAGCAGCGTTGAGATTGTTTTGAATGTTACATGAGTGCAGGATAGAAACACAATTGTGTTGACTGCTATAGACAACAAAATGTGGAAATGGTTATTTCTTAAGAATTAATTGTTCATTTACCCAGTTGTACTAGAGTAATGCACTGTGAAATTGTGTTATTCTCCAAAAAAAATTCTATAAAGTTTAACATTCCATGACATTCTATCTATTGTAGCTAGTTAAAAATAGAACAAGAAAGTCCTTAACATACAGAATGAGTGTAAAGTACAGTGAAAACAATGCTGTTGCCAGATGTGTGTGTGTCTGCATGTGTTGGATAGCATGACAGTTCCCATTACTTCGGAAGAATCCATAAAACACTGATATCAGTAACTGAGAAACCTGAAAGATACATTAGTCTTGCTGCATTTTACTGGTATTCACACTGGGATAATGAGATTATTGGGATTTTTTTTCTAATGAGAGGAAGACAAAATACCTTGGTCTCTAAAAGATTTAGTCACAGAGGAAAGCCATTAGTCTCTACTTGATTGCTGTCAAATAGTAGAAAATTGGAATATTATCCTGATATTTGTCATGATGGACCATATTTCTCCTCCTTGTTCAGTGTCAAGTGAGACGGGGGGAAAAATTTGTTTGAGGCACATGATTTTTTCTGTAAAGAAAACAGATATACACCCAGGATTTGCTGATAGAGATTAGTGAGAGATAATTGGAAAACTGCCAAGCTCCTGCCATTTTTATAAAAGTCGAGCGGGAAAGGAGAAAAGGGAAGGATGGGGCAAGGAGAGAAATGTTGTTTGCTTATTTACTTGACAAGGAGGCATCACTGCTGTTGACTAATTAGATTCCATTTAAATTCAGAGTGTTACACAGTTTGAAGGTAAACTATTGTGTTTTTAAACAATGTTATTGAGGGGAAACATATGTTCGCCTTCACATTATTGCAGCATTGCAGCTATGACTTCTTAAATATCAGGACATTATTTGATTCATACCAAACATCTATTTTTCTTTTAAAATGTTCAGAGCTAATGCTGCGTGAATGAAACTTTTTCATGCTCCTATGCTTCCAGATGTCATTTTATCCTTTGGGACCAGCTACTACCATGGGGCAAATATAATGCAAACTGGCATGGTTTGCATCCAAATTGTGTTACAATATTTGTTCTTCAAAATATTGTCTCCTCCAGGGTTGTTTAAGTTTTTGTTTTGCTCAACAGTGATGTTCATGTCCAAGTAACTATAACTTAAATGGGAAAATCTATACTTAAACCATCTGGAAGCATTATTTATTCTAAAATGAGCAACAAGGGAAGTGTCTCATACTTTCCCTAGAAAACAAATAGGGAATACTTTATGAATGAAGATATTTTAGATCATACAGTATGATCAACCAGATGAGGATTCATCATGCATTGAAACTATGTCATATTGGATGGAGTTGATAAGAATTATAGTAGACCATTATTGCTAGACCAATTCTCAAATACAGCTCATCTGTCTGGAACCCGCACTGCATATCGAACATTGATACAATTGAGCGAGTCCAGAGATATTTCACGAGAAGAGTCCTCCACTCCTCTGCTCGCAACAGAATACCTTATGCCACCAGGCTTGAATTTTTGGGCTTAGACAACTTAGAACTACGCTGCCTTCGGTCTGCCCTAAGCGTAGTACACAAAATTATTTTCTACAATGTCCTACCGATCAATGACTACTTCAGCTTCAACTGCAACAATAGCATACAATAGATACAAACTTAAGGTAAACCGCTCCAAACTCGATTGCAGAAAATACAACTTTAGCAACAGAATGGTCAATGCCTGGAATGCACTACCTGACTCTGTGGTTTCATCCCCAAACCCCCATAACTTTACAGAGCCTGTAGTACAGTGGTTTAAAGCACCCTGTTATTAACATCTATTAACATCTGCTGCTTGCAATTACTGCAAGTTCGAATCCCACCAGGCTCAAGGTTGACTCAGCCTTCCATCCTTTCTAAGGTGGGTAAAATGAGGACCCAGATTGTGGGGGCAATAAGCTGACTTTGTATAAATATACAAAAGTATAAAGGCTATTGCTTAACGCACTGTAAGCCGCCCTGAGTCTCCGGAGAAGAGCGGCATATAAATCAAATAAAAATAAATAAATAAAATAAATAAATAACTTTAACTTTAGACAGTCTACTGTTGATCTCACCCCATTCCTACGAGGTCTATATGGGGCATGCATAAGCGCACCAACGTGCCTACTGACCCTGTCCTAATATCCCCATTTATTTGTATCCATTTCATGTATTCATAATCATGTTTATACTTATATCTGTTATCTTATACATGCGTGACAAAATAAATAAAAAATAATAAAACATGTTTTCAGGGCCTAATGTAGAGCATGATCATTCAAAACAAATAATGCATATTTTTGTCTCAGGTTAAGAGAACATTTAAAATTGTCGATGTTTGAGAGAGCAGGACAAAGTTTAATTATTTAGATTTGAGTGTAATATAAGTGGAATCCTATTTTGATGAAATCTTAGATTTCATAAGGTTTATCTATGACTCACACTAACTTTTAGGTTTTGGACAGTTACATCAAGCCCTGCATACAATAAATATGTACATTGCTTAATCATTTGGAAAGATTTGCCCTGAAGAAAACTCATTGTAAGAATAGCCCTGTTTTCCTTCTGCCATTAGCTTTCAATTTGATGAATTTTTTTCCCTTCCATTAGCCCCTACAAAATAGGACATTGCAGTGAAATTCTTGGAGATGGAATATAGTGTTCATATGTCCTGCCTTCCATCATACAATCACTTTCACACTGGTTTGCAAATGCCTTGATTCTCCATGTTTTAATTAAATCCCAGTGGATGACACAGAGGGACTTCTCCTAGAGCACTTTCCCAGTTCAGGAAATAAGAGAAGTTAGAGAGGCTGCAAAGTAACTATTTTTTAAAACCAAAAAAAAAAAAAAAATCCCTTCCTTCAAATAGCAACAGCTCACTTTTACCATCTTGCAATAGACAAAAAAGAAAAAGAAAAAGCTGAAGAAAGACTAAAGACATTCTAAAACATCCTGAAATGAACAAAATACAAGAAAACTTTTTGAAATGGAGAAGTAATTTCAGCATAATGTTAGTTTACTTATCTTTTGTTTAAAGATGAATATGATATACAGAGGCTATCATACAATTCTACTGGGATGATATGGGTCCAGAATGCAAATATGTAATAGTAAACTTAGTTTGAATGCATTACCGGAAATGTATTGATTAATTCAATGCTGGGAAGACATTCATATAAAAGATTCTGTACCTTACTGTACAGAAGGCTTACAAAAGGCTACACTGCATACATTTTCCAAATATGGAGATCAGCTATAATTCTATGGTTCAGCTCATTTCCTAATGTTACTCATCTCTTCTTATAGTTCTGTTCTTCCTAATGTTCAAACTGTATTTATGCCTTTCAAAATGCATTATTTGTTGTATTTTTTCTCTACCCAGTGAGAATAATTTTTCCAAAGATTTCATCAACCTTGATTGAATATCAATGATATTTGAATGTTAAGTGCCAAGTAAATAATTCATATTGGTACTGACATCAGCCTTCTTGAATTTCTATGTATAAAATTATTGCTCTCTAACGTCCCCAATATCTATAGAAAATATACGTTTCTAGAAATCTTTTCCCTAAAGAGGAAGAGAGAAATGCCAATTATTCTTGGTATGATGTATTATATTCCCTGCCCAGCCCAATTTGAATTTCAAATACTGTACATACAAGTTTCAATTTCTCCTTTTATAAGCACCTTCCCATCTTCATGAGTCAGGAGAAAAGTAGAGATGGACAAATTGGTCCGTTTCAGCATCCAGGATTATAGTTGTTCCAATCTTAAATTTGATTCATCCAGTTTCTTATCATGGAGAGATTTCTTTCTAAAATATATTCTAGAATAGTTTGTGGGTAAGGATATATTCGCCATATGGATATACAGTATTG
The DNA here is from genome assembly GCA_012654045.1 of Ptyas mucosa. NCBI lineage: Eukaryota > Metazoa > Chordata > Lepidosauria > Squamata > Colubridae > Ptyas > Ptyas mucosa. Next base: position 5,284,470 of record WNWU01000004.1, read on the forward strand.
ATGCCAATGCCATTTTTTAACTGACTTCATAAATATAGATGCAATATACAGAAGCATTTGGGGGCAGCTTTTTATACATTTACATGGGAATAAAATCTTTTAATGAAAAGTCATAAGTCATCATTTATATAACAAAAGCTATTTCCAAGGAGACACATATTTGTCATTTGATTTTTGAGTTCTCCCTCTTGGTGCCCTGAAAGGATGACCTATCCCAGAATCCTTCTGGCTTCAGCAGCAAAGAAAAAGTCTACTGCTGTCACTATGGAAACCGTGAGAAAAAGAAAGCCATTTCTCACTTGTGCTGAAAGAACATTACAAAGTTAGAGTTATTTGATTCACTTCTTGCTTCTCTCACCTCTTTTTAGAGTGCCTGAAAAAGTACATCAGCAAAATTAAAGGAAAAATAAAGCAAACTACTAAAGAAAGGTACTAGCGGAAATAGTCAGCTCAGAATATATTTTAGGGAAATAAATTAATCTTCGTTTGATATAAAAAGTTAATAAAACACAGTAGCACCAGATAAGTTTCTGAACATTCCAGAGTAAGAGTACCACTCTGAGGAGCATATAAAATTGATTATATTTAATGTTGCAGTTTGGAAAGCAATAGAATTAATATTAGGGTAGGGATGGGCAACCATTCGGAAGCCATATTTGAATATTTAAAAATGATAGTAACTAGGATCTATCATAAAATTGGCCACAGTGTCAGCTCACTGGAATTGGCAAGGCTAGGAAAAATGTTAAAAAGTTAAAGTGTATGCATATATTCGTGGACTTTCCTAATTATATCAATCAAATTCTCTAACATTTCCTAATTCCATTCCATATTGCACATTATTTTACTTATTGTTACTTACTTATTGTTACTTACTTATTTGCACTTTTTCTTAATGTGAATTATATAGATGTAGATATAAATGATATAGACTTAGATATAGTTATAGATGATATAGCTATAGATGACATAGATATAGATATAGTTGAAGACCCACAACATAATTATGGAAGCGAGGGGGCGCTCCCATGTGACGCCTCTCCTGCATGAGCTGCATTGGCTTCCAGTGGTCTTCCGGGTGCGCTTTAAGGTGTTGGTTACCACCTTTAAAGCACTCCATGGCATTGGACCTGGGTATTTGTGGGACCGCCTTCTGCCGCCGATAGCCTCCCACTGGCCAGTATGCTCCCACAGAGAGGGACTCCTCAGGGTGCCATCAGCCAGGCAGTCTTTGTGGCAGCACCTTCCTCTGGAACGATTTGCCCCCAGAGATACACATGATACCAGATCTCTGGGCTTTTTGCAGTGCCCTAAAAACTTTTCTTTTCCACCAAGCAGGGCTGGCGTAACCACCCCCCTTTTGAGATGTTAGATTTTTAATTGTCTATGGGTTTTAGTTGGGATGTTTTTGGGCCAAAGCTGTATAATTCTTTAAAATTTTTAAATTTTGTATTGGTATGTTTTTTATTTCTGACTGTGCACCGCCCTGAGTCCAGCAGGAGAAGGGCGGTATACAAATTTAATAAAAATAAATAAATAAATAAAATAATATTTAGAGCAAATAGTTGAATTCCAGTTAGGTTGTTGGTTTGTAATGCAATGTTGTCTTAAAAATGAAAAATCAGCTTTGTACCTAGCACTTGACATCCCTGGAGTTTTCTTGGCAACAATATGGAAATGGTTTTCCATTGCCTTCTAGGAAACTTTTAAAATTTCTCAGGCTAACCTCCAGTGCAAAGGGGTTGAATACAAATGCTTCAAGCATTCTTTTCTTGAAATAAATTAGCAATAAAGCAAAAAAGAGCTCTGGTGGCTCAGTAGACTAAGGCAGTCATTAACATCCACTTAACATCTGCTGCCTGCAATTACTGCAAGTTCAAATCCCACCAGGCTCAAGGTTGACTCAGCCTTCCATCCTTTCTAAGGTAGGTAAAATGAGGACCCAGATTATGGGGGCAATAAGCTGACATTGTATAAATATACAAAAGTATGAAGGCTATTGCTTAACACATTGTAAGCAGCCCTGAGTCTCCGGAGAAGGGCGGTATATAAATCAAATCAAATCAAATTTTATATATATATATATATATATATATATATATATATATATATATATATAATCTTGAGAGCTTATTTCTAGAATGGATACAGTGCACAGTGTTTTGTTCTGAACTTGGAAGACATTATTTCCACTTTGAATGACTATGTTCCAAGCAGTTCTGGATGTTTTGAACATGACCTTGCATCTTGTCATTGGACAGTGCATTGAAAAAAAATGTACAGCAATTATGTCAAAATGACAACAATCAGGATGATGTCATTGTGCAAATACACTTCATATTTGATCTTAATGCAAAGTTCAGCTTACATTCCGTTTCACCAGGATCATAATTTGCCCTCTTTGTACCCAATTCAGATGGACAAGCAATGATGATAATGATGATGAAGATGAAGATGAAGATGATGATGATGATGATGATGATGATGAGATGATCAATAATAATAATAATAATAGAGTTAGGCCTATGCTACCTTGGGTTTAGGCTGTGCAAGTTCCTTGTGCGAATCATTTTAGATTAGCTATTTTTGCTGGAGCCAATGAGAGTATATCTGTCCATCTTCTTACAAAGGAATAACTCTCACCTTTAGCCAACAGGACCACTCTATGCAAGGTTGAGAATTATTTAAATAAATCATATATCATAGGAATAGAAATACAAGTGCAGGTGATACTGGTAAGGAATGTTTAAAGTAGATGTTAACCTCTGACTTAAAAATATTGTTGAGCTCTCCAGGTTCTGTTTTCATCTGCACCAATTCAAGGCTCAGGTTTTGGAGGCTATAGGAAGGGGAACTTTGATGGCTTCTAAGGGTATTCTTGGAATACACTGCCCCAGCTTAAAATTTCTTTCCAAAACTTTGAGTTAACAATATTGTGACAGCTCAAAGCTCAGCTGTTTTAAGTGTTCCTTATGTCACTGCAACAAAACTCAGTGTTCTGATGATCTTTGCTTCCCCAAATATTATTAATAGAGCACTAGCCTCTATTCTTACCTTTTTTTTTTAAATTTTAGTCCTGTTTCTCCACTTGGTTGTTACTCCATCATTATGATAATCTATTGCTGAGAAGCTCTGTTTGTTGTTAACTACATCTCTACTATTATGTCTATGATAATAAGAAAGTAACTTTTTTTAAAAAAAGGCAGAATCTGACTTACATGATTCCATGATTCCCTTTAATTTTCTAACATAGCAAAAACCCATTATTACAATTTAGCAAGGACAATCAAAATCAAAATTTTAATTATAATGGGCCACTTTTAAGTAACTGCCATCTCTATAGTAGGAACTGTATGTCCTCTAGTAACAACAGATTGGAGTGGATCGATTCCGTTTAAATTTATGTCCTTCATTCTGCAGGTAATTCTCTTGTGAACCATAAGATGTACAATAATTTGAACACTCAAATTACGAAGGAGAAAAAACTAACTATGCACACAAAGAGACATACGTACATTCTATGCACACAATAAAATAGCTCAGTGTGGGAAAACATGTGGGACCCACTTGGGGATTAATGATTTTTTTTCCAGGAGCTATCAATTACCTGCCTTAACTGGGGAGCACAGATTATAAAGAGGGATATAATTACTGGCAAATGCTGTGAGATATATAAAGACAAATAGGGGCAAGGGATGAATAGGAGCTCATGCGTTTCACTAAGAACTATATATTTGGATGTAGTAATTTACTAACTGGGGTCTCTCAAAGTGATTATCAAAGATATATAGCATATGCAGAACTGGGAAAGAGATTGCTTGCTATGCTGAAAAAAAGGGGGGGTCATTGATTCACAAAGAAAAATCAGCAGGCTTTAAAATTAGAAAAAATGAACTGAGCTTTTCATAGATATCTCACTGAAACACTATCCCTAGCCCCATTCTTTGCAATGCTTATAATTTTTGGCAAGGCACCTTCTGGGAAACAAAAAGAAAACAAAAAGACAATTGGGTTCCACGAGCTTTTGTACAGCAGCTGGCTTTCTTTGCTCACCGCCTATTTTCCAGATGGGGGATTGACTTAGAAGTGAAATTGACAATGAGAACAATGCTCCATCACTGGAAGTTTTTAAGAAGAAATTGTCCAGAATGGTATAGGATTTCCTGCTTGTGTAGAGAATTAGACTAGATGACCTTGAAGATCTCTTCCAACTCTGTCATATTGTTACTGATAAGAGTATTTATTTAGTTTCTGTTCCAGAGCAATGCAGGTTGTTATTTCCCAGTTCTTTAGGAAAAGTGGTAATCTATTAAACTATCAATATGTTTCTGAATGTGTTGCCTAAACAAGCATTTGAGATTGTCACATACACATTCTTAATACCTGGCATATGCTGGATTATAATCCTATCATTCATTGACTTTTCTAGTTAGGGCTGTATTGCTTTATGCATGTTGGTTCACCCTTCCAGTGCTGTGCCAGAGATAAAAAACATTGAAAAGATAAATTGTTGGGAATAGATGTTTTATTTCTATTTTAATTTCTGTGCCCCTTCCACTCTGGGTATTTTGATAAAAGAAGACTTGTAAGCATGTTGACATTACATCCAGACTGTATGTAATACAGACTTGTTTAGTGCTTGCTAGTTCTGACCTTTTGGATGGATTCCCAATTGACTTTGGTTTGTGTATATCTGACATGGTTGGATTTAATTGGCCTAAATTTACTGCTGCTGGTGGTTCAGTACAACAATGACAATGAATCTTAGAAGCTAGGTTTCATCTAGACTTTGTGGAACAAATCTCAGTTTTGGTTGGAGCAATGATAGAAAGCTTTATAAGATCAAGGTGTGAATTTCTTGAATCTGGAAACAGGAAGCTATGAAAGCTAACGTGGAATTTGAAGGGGAAAAGTAACTTCAGATGAAGATCTGTCTTTAAGTATAGATGTCCAGTAGAAATCACAATTATGTCCAGAAGTGCATAATGTCACTTGCCCCTTTATCTCTCTCCCCTGAGGATACCCATATATCCAAATTCAGGGTGTTCAAAATATGTAGCCACTTTAGTTTAAAGTGATCCTTAAAGTGGAACATAATTTAGAATTAAAGCAAGTGTAAACACAATCAGCTATACAAATTGTAAAATAGAAATAAAAATCAGTAGAAATTTAAGATTCATTGAAGCAAAATAGTCATCTTTTATTTCTTTAAGCACAAAAGGGACAGTACTGGACTATATTACAAATAGGGCAGCAGTAGAATCTGATCATAGGGACGTGGTGGCTCAGTGGCTAAAATGCCATTGAGTTTGAATCCCTACCGCCGCATAATGGAGTGAGCTCCTATTACTTGTCCCAGCTTCTCCCAACCTAGCAGTTCGAAAGCATATAAAAATGCAAGTAGAAAAATAGGGACCACTTTGGTGGGAAGGTAACAGCATTCTGTGCACTTTTGGCATTGAGACATGCCAACCACATGACCATGGAGACGTCTTTTGACAGAGCTGGCTCTTCGGCTTAGAAACGGAGATGAGCACCGCCCCTAGAGCAGGAAACGACTAGCACACATGTGTGGGAGAACCTTTACCTTTACCTTACAATCTGATCATTCTAGATATTCACCAAATGTACTTAACAGTTGGGATTGTGAATCAATTAAACCCAATCAAAGTTGTTATTGAAAGAAGTTCAGTCTTCTTGAGATCTCTGAAATATGTGAATATAATTCATATTTTATATAATTTTGATTAATATGTTAATACACACTTTTTCATGTTGTTTCCTAATAAGTACTTAGTCCTTTTATTGATTATCTGCCATGAAGTCACTGTTACTCTTAGAGAACACAAATTTTCACCAGGATGATAGGTTCCCAACTTTGGCTAACCAGGAGTCTTCTCTAATCCCAAATTTCAAAAGCATTTATTGTCTTTCTATTCTACTTTGAAAATCCAACTTCCTGTCCAGGGACAATCACAGGGAAAACCAATGCATGCCTGATCCCAATCTTTGTATAGACACACTCTGGCATTTGAGCACCTTTTCCAAGGCCTTCATGGCTAGTATACAAAGTGGTAATGTGGCATATATATTTACTTCTGGTTCCTTTACTTTTGATAGGGTGAAAACAACATCTACCACTTCAAAATCTTCACAGTCAGTTCTAAGGCTAGATTGCTGTACCTATTATCTTTAGTCAGTCTTTTTTTATAGCTGAGTCCCATTTTTTTTTCACTATAGCCCTTGACTTTTCATTATTTGTGGGTACAGTTTATTTGCAATTTTGGCTATCAGAGTAGTGTTATCAGCATAGCACAGGTTATTGATGTTTCTCCATCCAATTTTAAAACTGTGCTCATCTTCTTTCAATCCAGTTTCCCTCAATATACATTCCTCAAATTTCTTAGGACCTAGATTATTTTAAGCATTATTTTGCTAACATGTGAAATAAACACTATTGCAATATAATTTCCACATTATGTTACATCTCCTTTTTTGGCATCGATTTTAAACTGCTCTCTCCCACTCTGTTGGCCACTGCGCTGCAAAGCTTGATAAGAACTATGACTGATTTTTCTTCAGTAATTTGCCATTCTCCTATACATATTCCTTTAGCTCCTGAAGTCTTCTGACTTCATAATAACCAAATGCTGATTTAACTTCAATGCATTTGTTCGTTCAATTTAAATGGCCACCCATCTTCAATACATTATTCTAGACAACTAATTATATAACAAATACAATACCATAGATAGCCAAGTTTGGGAACCAATCATCCTGGGTTTTTCATTTTTTTAATATTAGTTTGTCTGTAGGGAATTTGAAGAGTTTAATTGTTTTGATTGGATTGTTATGTTGATGTTTTTACAATGTACATCATCCAGAGTCATTTTGCGAATGTAATACAGAAAGTTTGTTAAATAAATATTTAACTGTGTGTTGTGGTAATGCCAATAATGTCTTAACATTAGAAGGATGTACCATTGATCCCAATGCCCTATTCCTTGCAGGGATAAAAGTTAAAGGATTAGGCAAAAGGGAGCTGTACCTAGGTCAATTGTCAAATTGCTCCTACAGTTAAGAAGCCCTTTCTGTAATTTAACCTGAATCTCCTTCCAGTAATTTAAAAACAAAATCTATGTTCTTATCTAATCTGTACTCTGGAACAGTTTGTGACCCTTTTCAGTGTATTGCTTCTTCAATTACCTGAAGACTGCTATCGTATTTCTTAGTCTTGTCTATTGATATATCCTAAAGTTATTTTTCTTTTTTGTAGCAACATATTTTTGTCTTATATTCATGTTTGATAAAGTACAATTCTAAGATTCTTTACACACAACTTGCCACTAAGCCAAGTATCACCCCACATATACCTATATATTTGAGTCCTCAATCATCTCAGTCTGGGATAACTGCAAAGTCCAGTCCCACTATGGATGGAAATGGCTGTAGCAGGGTATATTGTGTTAGTATAAATTATTTTCTTTGGATTTCAGTTTTAAAATTCAGAGCATTATTTGGATTTATTTACTCATTACATTCATGCATTATTAACCTGCATAGCTAATGTACTTGCATATACAAAGTATTTCTTTTTTAAGTCTATAAAAATATGTGTGGCACTAAAAAGCCAAGTTATAGGTTAGGAGCTTGTCCAAATATCTAAAATTCAAGTCCATTCTTCTACTTATGAAATTGCATTGCAGTACTTTCTTGCCCATTTAAGGAATAATTTGACATTCAACTATCATTTACTAAATGTTTTCATATTTTGGAGTCATACCTTCAGAAAGCAATATTTATGATAAAATAATGACCTCCAGGATGTAATCCATTTTAAATCTCATCTGATGTTCCCCAATCTTTCAATCTAATTAGATTCACATCAGCATATTATTACAGAATGCAATCATTCCTTTTCTCTAATAGCATTCATGGATAATTTTATTTCTTGTTCTTCAACTCCTACTCCTGTAGTGTAATTAGTGTCTTTGGCACCTTACGATGCTCTGAATGAGTTGCAGCTGCTAATTGCTAATTGAAAAATTAGAAACTCAGTTCGAAGAAGGATCTAATTAAAATAAAATTAGATAAAATCCCTCTGAATTTGCATCTCCCTTTTTGTGTCTTTTCCCCTTGTTTCGTGATCACAAAGCCATTAGATCTGACATCTATTTATTAAGTCTAAATTCATTTTTCTTCTTACAATAACCTGTTTTTTGTGTCCAAAGTTATTTGCACTTGTCAAGAAGTTTCTGAAATCTCTCTGCTAATCAATTTCATCTCATTTTATTTATATATAAAAAGAATGTTGAGATGCATGATACCCATGATCCATTTTCATATTGGGGGGGGGGCTCAAAAACCAACTCAGTAAGTAAAAATGATCTGCTGAATATTGAGTACCAGAAACAGATGTTGCATAAGTACATGGCAGAAGACACAAAGCTGCAGAAAAATTTGCTGCTGCAAGACTGCAGCACTTTAAAGGGGCTTCATTTTAATGTAGATTTCTGTGAAAAATCTCTTCAAAGTTGATTTGCAAAACAACATGTCTTCTGTTTCCCAAGGTAGAGCAACACTTCTTTTTTACTTTTCCTTTGCATCATTCCAAAGCCTTACAATTACATTTCACATACAGACAGTATTTCTCTGGAAGTGCTGGAAGAGGCTTAATCATTTGGGAGCACGGAAACATTTTGAAATACGAGATAAAGTTCCAAAATGAAGCAAATGAGATATTCTTCCTGATCTTCCTGTGGGAGTACTGTCCTATATGTTGACAAAGGAAATAATACTATAGCTTTCCGAGGCAAATCTCACATGTGGTGAAAATTGTTTCAATAAAACCTAACTGCTTTGTACTGAACTGTTCTGTTCTGCCTAACAACATATCCTATATACAGTAGGTGTAGTCTTGGATGTTGGATATAAACATTGGATATATTTTTGAAGCTGCCACAGGTAAGATGTATCTATGACACACTGAATGTATCTTTTCATTTCATTGATTTCTCATGAATAAAGACCAATAAGAATACAGTTGCTATGGATTACTTTTTTCAAGGAATTAGAAGTGAATCAATGGTATCAAGAAATCAGAAAGACCAAAAGGATCTATTGCACTAATGTTAATTTAATTTGTTTGATTTCCCCTATTGCCAACTATGAAGTTTTTATTTGTTTTTTGTTCAGCATTAATCTATTCCAAAATAGTGCTACTAGTAATAAATCCCCTTTGTTATGGACTAGTAAAACTCAGCTCAGATGGTTGCTTTAATAGGTTCATCTGGGAATCAAACCTTTAACATAATTAATGCATATACATGTGGGCTTATTTGTTGATGATCTTCTCCATCTGTTAGAATGGCCCAGTGATTGCATGCAAACAAAAATAGTCTAGCCAGATAGCACAGCGCAAAGATTACAAATAGAAAAATGGCAAGCAAGCATTAATCCCCATCTCCAGCCTTTAAAAATGGAATTTCAAATTGTAGAAAGAAAGCTGAACAGTTTTTATTGTGTTTTTCAGTTCATTTTATAAATTCATAGAGAGGCATGGATGCATAGCAATGGTACATATAAAAAGAGGCCTCAACGTCCATAATAAAAATGCACATTTGTATTTTTGAAGGCTAGTTCTGAGCCTTTCATTATTAAGTAATCACGCCTCTAACAACCCTTCCAAGGGGAAAAAAAGAATATGATTTTCTTTTTTTCCCCTAATGAAACAGTTCCAGTTCTGATCTCCAAGCTGAACCCATTCCTCACCCTCCACCCCAATCCAATGTTATAATCACCCAATGTACAGCCTTTGGGGAAAGTTATAGACCAGGAGTAGATGCAGGAATCAACAGATACTCAGTATTACAATTTGTTCCAAACAGTTGCATCTGTAGGAGGGTGACAACATTTGCAAGATAGCAGATGGTGCATCATGATGCAATCATCTCCCCTCTTTGAAAACAGGTTGACTTTGCACACACATTCAAAAAGTGTAGGGCCTGAGTTGTGACAGACCATCATCTTGCCAATGTTGACACACACACACACACACACACACGTGCACACTACAGATGCCATTGTTTTGTGACATGAGATCTTGCCAATTCTTAGCCTCTCATCCTCAGATGCTATGTAACAGTTTTTTCCTGAGTTTCGTTATTGAGATAACGTGATCAATAAACCAATTTATTTAATGTAAAGGCAGGCAAATCAATTCTTCATACCACCCTTCATTCATTCAAAGAAAGACACTATTATTTCCTATTAATATCTTTTTATCCTGTTCTTTACCTGTTAGCCTATAGTTCTTTACCTGTTAGCCTACAGTCACACAAATATCCTGGTCCTCAAACAACATAATTATGGGGGGGATTTCTTCTTTAAGATATACTATATTTTAGAAAAAAACATACTTTGAAAATCCCAGGACCGATTTCTTCTAGTATCATTCTAGTATCATTCAACCTTCAAAGAGTTCTTTCCCACAAATGTTACAGTGATTTATGTTTTTCTCATGTTAGAGTATAAGAACAAAATATATTATTTTTAATCTAACTCTCAGTCTGGACTTCAGATAGACTTGGACTCCAGATCAGATCAGATCAGATCAGGAGATTCCCCAAATATAGATTTGTCTGTTTCCAAAGCTCTGAATCAAGCTTCCAAGACTAACCAGTTTGTCTCTGTTCAATTTCAATACCAAATCTCAAATAGATGTGATTTAATAGATCTTCAATTTATGATTTAAAAGAAATGTGTTGTAGCCTTCAAACCCACAGGCTTTGTAATATGTGTAAATATAAATTGGGGCCATTGCCTTATTATTCCAAAATATATTCATTTCCTCCTTAATTAACTGACATTTCAAGCAACAGATATAAGTCTCTGACCTAAGAAAGACATTTATGATTTTTAAAAATATGTTAATATTAAGAATTGATTGGATTTAATATACTGTATTTTAGACATGGCCCTTGGCAATTCTACAGACAAAACTGCTAAACTGTAGATTTGAAATCATGACAAAAGAGGCAATTGAAATCAAGGCAAAGAGCCTTGGTGGCGCAGCAGACTAAAGTGCTGTTAACTAGCACCAGCTGCCTGCAATTACTGCAAGTTCGAATCTCACCAGGCTCAAGGTTGACTCAGCCTTCCATCCTTTCGAAGTAGGTAAAATGAGGACCGGATTATGGGGGCAATAAGCTGACTTTGTATAAAAAAGAACACCGCTTTGGGGGGGGGGGGCAAAGGCCTACTAAGCAGGTATATATATGAAAGTATGAAGGCCATTGCTTAACACATTGTAAGCTGCCCTGAGTCTCTGGAGAACAGCAGCATATAAATCGAACCAATAAATAAATAAATGACAAAATTATTCACATTTGACCTCAAAGGATCTGGACAACATAGAATTATATAGAAGTTTCAGTAGTTCACTGTGATTTGTTGACCAGATTGTAGCTGGACCACATCACAAAACCACTTAGAAACCTTTTGCTAGTTAGCAATCAGGTGGCATAATGTTTTCTGCTTCCACTATTGCCACAAAATACATACAGTAATGAGGTTGCACATTGTCTGGTCAAATTTAAGTTTTCTTTTATTTTCACTTTTGGAAATATCTGACTTGCTTCCCTGTTCTCATCTGAGATGTAAACCAGGAAGCTGCACAATGGGAATAGATGGTCAGGATTGATTGTATCATTTGCCTTGTCCATTTCTATATTCTACAGAGCATCCAATTCTTTGACAAAAGTGCTACCCATCGTAATTGAGAAGTCCCTCAAATACATCTAAATATATGGTCTGTTTAGGATGAGGGAATAAATAAAATTCCCCAAATTTCATATTATTTGCTTTTTCAGAAAAAAAACCAACCCAAATCTAAATGTTATCTGCCATATGAATCAGTAATGCAACCATAAATATCCTGATCAATCCAAATCAAGAACGTCCCAACATGAATGTTGAAGTCTCTTGGAATTAATATTTTAAGAGTCCTCAAAATAAATTTGAGACTATCCCTGTCAAGTCATGTTGGGAGATTATTGGCATCAAGGTGGGCATTAAACTGGCAGAACCTCAGTCTGGCCCAAGTTGCTAACAGAATGTATAAAAATTTTGAAAATTGAATGGACAAGATGTACAGACAACTGTAACTTCTCCTCCCTGATCTATCCCTCCTTCATGACCTATCCTGGTGTTATTTTCACAGTGAAGATTACCATAAGCTAAAATAGTGATCAATACAATCATTAAGCAAACTACATAAGTTAAGGTTGTATGCTTGCAGATATTTACAGTAATTAACCAACTGGAAACATCAGTGCAAATGAGTATGGGGCTTTCTATCTCTTTATATGTCATAGGTTGCTCTGCCAGTTTTGGTGAAGGTGTAGTTTCCTCCTTGGTGGTTCCTTGATTAGAGTATTTTTATTCCTGGCCCAAATCCAGAAATGCCAGAGAATTCCTAGAAACTTGGCATTCAGATAAATCAGCCATTAATTGACACATAGAGATAAACCATATTTATACACCATTCAAAAGAGACAATAAAATATGAGGAAGGAAACAAAAAGCATAGAATGCATCCCTTAGAGCAGGCAACATCCAGACAAGCAGGGATCAGCACCAAACAAACAATAAGGCAGAAAACAATACCAACAATACAATACTGGTTCCAGGATAAGATGTCCAAGATATTGGTTAATATTTATTTATTTATTTATTTATTTATTTATTTAATTTATTTCATCAAGCATGTATTTTATGACAGATACAAGTGTAAACATAATTATAAATATATGAAAAGGATACGAATAAAAGAAAACATTAGGACAGGGACGGTAGGCATGTTGGTGCACTTATGCATGCCCCTTACAGACCTCTTAGGAATGAGGTGAGGTCTACAGTAGACAGTCTAAGGTTAAAGTTTTAGGGATTTGGGGAAGAAACCACAGAGTCAGGTAGTGCATTCCAGGCATTGACAACTCTGTTACTGAAGTCGTATTTTCTGCAGTCTAGTTTGGATCGGTTTACCATGAATTTGTATCTATTGTGTGCTCTTGTATTGTTTTGGTTGAAGCTGAAGTATTCATTGGCTGGTACGATATTGCACCAGATGATTTTATGTACTATGCTTAGGTCAGACTGAAGACGGTAAAGTTCTAAATTGTCTAAGCCCAAAATTTCGAGTCGGGTGGCATAAGGTATCTTGTTGCGAGCAGAGGAGTGGAGGACTCGTCTTGGGAAATATCTCTGGACTCATTCAATTGTATCAATGTACGATATGCAGTGCGGGTTCCAAACAGATGAGCTGTATTCAAGAATTGGTCTGGCAAAAGTTTTGTATGCCCTAGTTTGCAGTTCAATATTACCGGAGAAGAAACTATGCAAGATTAGGTTAACAACTCTTAATGCTTTTTTAGCAATGCTGTTACAGTGAGCTCTGGCATGTAGATCATTTGAGATGAGTACTCCAAGGTCTTTGACAGAGTGAGGGTCGTCTGTTAGATTGTATCCATCCAGCTTGTATTTTGTGTTCTAATTTTTTTTGCCAGAAGTAGAAATGTATAATTGACTATCATCATCATACTGATGATAGCTCACCCTACAGTGACAGATGAACTCACCCTGTGTCCTCATGTAGATGTTAAATTGAAAAGGATGTAGCACCAAACCCTATGGCATCCATATAAAAGGGGTCAAGGCAGAATGTCTCCTCCCAATCACCATTATGTGGAATTGACACCTTAACAAAAGAAGTGAAACAGCACAACACTGTGCCATCCTAATGCCAATCCTCTGAGCCAATCGAGAAGGATATCATTGTTGATGGTATCAAAAACTGCAGGGATGTCAAAGAGAGGAAGAATGTCCAAGTGCCATCTTGTCCTTGCCAGAGATGATCTGAAATAATGACCAATGGATTTCATTCACCCATAAAGCACCCTCCCTGGGGTGCTTTAATAAGCTAGGAAGGCCATGGAACTAAAGATCAGATAGCTGAGATCACAGTCCTAAGGACTGTGTCAACTTCCTCAGGTTCTTTATTTATTCCTTTATTCAATGTTTTAAAATTGTTTGTGAATAACAACCCTGCTATGAAATTTTTCATTAGTGACAAACAAGATGTAATGTTTTTTCTCCAAAATCAGGGCAAAGGAATGGCCTAAAACAGTCCCATGATAAAGAGAAGGGACAGAGAAAAATGCTTTAATCTCTGTCTCCTGCCATGGTCCTGGTGGCTACTCTTCTTCTCTTCACATCTCATATTTTCAGAGATCAGAAGTCTGATTTTCTCCAATTTTTGCCCACCAAAAAAAAAAAAGCAGTTACAACTTTTCTACAGACATCCATTTCCTAATCTAATGTTCCCTCCCATTCTCCCCTCCCCTGCACCCGTAACTGTTTGTCAAAGAAAAAAAAATCATGCTCAAGGGCAAACCATTATTCAAAGAATGAAGAATGTCACTTGTATAGTTTGATCCTCAGAACAATGTCCCTGAAGAAAAATAGCCCTGGCAGTTCTGCCAGGCCAAGGATTATCTTGGACACAAAAAGCATTAGCTAAATGCAGGGTACATCTCTTCTGAACCACAGTAATAAGCATTTGTTATGTTCAAAGTCACAGCAGTTTGTGAGCGTGTGTATGTTTAAATATATATTTGGCACCTGGCAAAAATTTGATCATGATAGTCATAAATAGAATCAGTGGAAGAAATATCTCCTTGTCTGAAACATGTTGACACACTATTTGGTGCATTGACCGTATCTCTACAGCTCACTTGCCTGTAAATTCTCTGACTTTTTCATTATTTTTTTCACTTATCTTATTTTCTTGTTTCAATTGTAGCATGGTTTAGAAAAGCATTTAAGTGGCTTTCCTAATCCAGTTAATGCACTTCCCAGAATGTTAGAGCTTCCTTTCTCAAAAGTTAATCTCTATAGTGACACAAAATGTCATTATACATTAAATAAGTTAGGAGTCAGAGCAATAATGGGATCTGCCCTATAACTGTTTTTCCATTAAATTCACTGAAATGATGAGTGCCAGAGAGTGTCTGTCCAAAAAGTTCATGGCTAGAATTTTAAATATTATAACAGTTTCTATAACTTTCCGAACAAAGAAGTCCTACAAAGAGAGGAAAAAAGAACAGTATAGGTAGTCCTCCACTTACTACAGTTCACTTCAGAGCCATTCAAAGTTACAACAGCAATGAAAAAAGTGATTTATGACCATTTTTCACACTTATGATCATGGCATGAAAACCTTTTATAAAAATCTTTTTTATACCATGGCGACCAAAACTGGATGCAATATTCCAAGTGTGGTCTTATCAAGGCTTCATAAAATAATAAACTTATCTTGATCACATTATCTTGATTCTACCCCTCTGTTAATACAGCCTAAGACTCTGTTGGCTTTTTTGGCAGCTGGAGAACACTGCTGGATCATATTTAGTTATTTTAGAACTCCAAGATACTCTTACAGCTATTACTACTGAACCCCCTATTTTATACATTTGAAGAGCATTTTGTTTTTCTTTCCTAAATGAACATTACTTTTCTCACTATTCAATTTCAGTTTGGTATCATTGACAAATTTGATGAGTTCCCCTTATATACACTTGTCTAAATCATTGTTGAAGATATTGAAGAGTACTGGGCCTAAGACAGATCCTTTGGCTACCCCACTACATACTTCATGTAGATGCAGTTACATTAAGGATTACACATTGAGTGCCATTTGTCAACTAGTTATGAAGCGATCCAGTGGTGAATTTCAAAAATTTTTACTACCGGTTTTGTGGGTGTGGCTTTCTGGGTGTGGCATGGCTTGGTGGGTGTGGCAGGGGAAGGATACTGTAAAATCCCCATTTCCCCCCTATCATCTGGGACTTGGGAGGCAGAGAATAGATGGGGTGGGGCCAGTCAGAATTTTTACTACTAGTTCTCCAAACTACTCAAAATTTCCATTACCGGTTCTCCAAAACTGGTCAGAACCTGCTGAAACCCACCTCTGAATCCATCCAGTGGTGATGCTGTCTAACCTATATTTTTCTACCTTACTAAGAAGTAGGTTGTGGTCTACTTGTCAAATACTTTACTGATGATGTAAGCCATCATCATTTCAATTCAGGTTCCACAAGCCTATTTCAAGGCTGGATCACACAGAGCAGATAAGGGCTCAAAGTGCTTTGTGGATGTCTAGAAGTAAGTCACCCCAACTCATTCCAGATCCAATAAAAATGATGGAACTCTGTAATTAATATTTTAAAAATCCCTTGCAGGATTGCAGATAGAGCCAGGTGATTTGGGTGATGGATATTACTGTTTAATACAAATAGTCCTTGCTTGTGAACAGCTGCTTAGTGCCCATTTGAAGTTATGATAGTATAACTTCAAATTAGGTATCTATTCAAAATTAGGTATCTACTTTAAAAAGGTATCTATTACTTGCTATCAATGGGGGTTCCAATGACCCCGACAGTCACACATTTTGGATGCTTGGCAAAGAGAATCATTTGCAGCACTCCAAGGTCACATGACAATGATTTTAGGTGTTTTTTGCTGGATTCCAGTATTTGCTTTCAGTTTCTGTCAAATAACACCCATTGGATAAAATGGATTCATTTAACAGCCATGGCATTTGCATAACAACCACAGTACTCATTTAATGACTCTGGCATGTGCTTAAAACCACCCCAATATTTGCCTAATCTATAATGTTTGCTTAACAATCACTGCAACAAATAGATAATCTAATCTGATTCCCAGTCTAATGCAAGAATTCACTACTATAGCATTCTGAAACATTGGCCATCCAGCCTCAGTTTAAGCACAGTCAACAAAGTATCCACAACTTTCCAAGATAGTCTGTTGAATTACCGAATGGCTTTTTCTTGAAGTTCCACTGAATTATATTTAATTTTAAATCCATTGTTTCTTGTTCTGTCTTCTGGAACAGTTTTGAACAATTCTGCCACATCTTTTATGTGTCAGCTCTTCAGATTCATGGACACAATTTCATGACTCCTTTCAAATTTCTTTTCTTTAGGTAAATGTATTCAATACTTCTAACTGTTTTTCCTATTTTTTATAAATATAATAATATACAAATGTTTGCAAAAATGTTTAAATGGCAAAATAGAATTAAAGTACTTAAGAGTGAGAGAGGGAGAAGAATATGTTATAAAATAAAGGGAGAAAGCAATAGGAAAGGAAAAGAATGGAAAATGGAATAACAGAAGATTCAGTAAGAGTGATTGAACCATTGAATCAGAATTATGATGAATTTATTATTGTTGTTGTTGTTTATTACCTTTAAAGCCATCAAAGATCAACATCTGCCTATCCCAGGTCTTTGGGAAGGACTCAATATATGGATAAAAATGCCAAATCCAGCCTGAACATCTGCCTGACTATGCAACAAATCATATACCATAATAAAATCAATGTGATCATTTGAATAAATTGTTATAACGCATACAACAACTGACTAAATATCAGTGAGATGTGATTACAGTGCAATGGTTATAGTGTACCAAACATTATTTTGGTACATTTTTCTTTTTACTTATTTTTCCTTTTCCCCATAATCTTTCACTCATTCAAGAGATAGGATGGAAGTCCTCTGTTTCAGTTAGTTCTATTTTGCCTCCCTACCAAAACATTATTTGAGCTCCTATTTGGTGCACACCATTATTCCTTTATCTAATTTATTGATCTTCTGTAAAATATTATTTGAGAGATGCATGAAATTAAAATCAGAGATAGAACCCTCCAAACTCAAATCTGTGAAATAACAAGTCCATATTGCATTGAGTTCTGACATCATTTTGAAATGATACAATGCCCAAGTGTGAGAATCCCACAATAACGAATCTCTGGTTTCTTGTGGCATATGTTCTAAGATTATCAAATGGGCTTTATGGATTAAATTTAAATATTTAAATTTGGATGTCTTAAATTATTAATTATGAAGACTTTTTACAGTTTAATAGAAGTTTGGTTATAAAATATATGGCTCTCCATATCTTTGGCTGTCATCCATAATGCTTGGTATTAGTGATGGTTAGTACCCAGTAACAGTTCTAGGCCCTGGTTCTCCTGGTTTTATAATACATCAGTGGTTTAATGTATATATTTTTATTGTTACTAGAATATTTGGATTCTTCTTTTCTTTTTTGGCTAGTAGAAAATAAAAAAATTCAAGAAGTATTACTTGAACAGAATTGAAAGGTGAAAAATAAATAAAAAGTGATGATTATTCCTATGCAGACAGACAAATTGGAAACCTAGATCCAATAATCTCAGGCTGCATCTTGACTTAAAGAATTCATCATCACTAATTCTCACATATCCCACTGGTGATATGAAATAATGCTAGCACATTTCAGGATGCATATTTAGTAACCTTTCAGTCAATATAAGTAAAACATAAATATTAATTCTGTATCTAATCTCCCTTGCATTTTGAGAGAGAACTTGTCCTACATTTTTATATTTAAAAATGGCTACATGTCTTAGTTTCTCCCCCTTAAATAATTGTTTTTCCCCTCTCCCTGTGTAATATCATCCTTTTTGCAGCTACAGTTCATATAATGATTAAGTGTAGTTATGGACACCTCCTGTTTACCTTTCAAATTTGTTTTTCTCCCTTTTTAATTTTGTCCTTCCCCTATGTGAATTAGTTAAGTGTGATCAAGTTGGTTTGACTTCTAATGTCTACATGGGCAAATGCTCCCCATCTAATCCTGGGTGTAAGAATAATCTCTTGCTTGTCCAAGGACAATCCTGTAATTTATCTACTCTATTAATTTGTTGTCTAATTAAGCCAAACATAATTGTCTTTTCTAATCTTTCTTCTGCTTGTATTATCTGCCCATCATAGATCATTTTCTGATACTTACAGTTGGTCTTTATTTAATCCAGGATTGATTGGCTGATTTTTCATACAGTCTATGTAGTTTTAGGACTTGGCTCCTAAACTTGGCATTTGTCTTGTTACTCTTGCTCTTTCTCAGTATCCAGTTTTTTTCAAGCACATATTAGCATTGAAAAAATGCTTATTGTAACTGTTCTGACCTCTGTTGTCAAAAGACCATGTAAAATTTTAAAGGAATGATTCACTATGATAAAACTTACAACAAAACATCAATTTGAATTTTCTTTGAGACAAAATTTTGTGACAAAATTAAAATGAAATCATATGTTTTGTTTGTCTTTGCTCTTTTAGAGCCCCCTTTAGCTTTCTCCCAAAGAGAGTATGAAAACCTGAGGAAGCTTTCTGCAGTCCTGGCTGAGAGATCCCCTAGGCTTGATGCCTCCAGTATGTGCTGGGCAGTATCCCATAGTGTATTCTGAAATGGACCATCCAGAAGGCCCCTTTCACAGTTCCCAGAACCTTGGCTAGCAGATCTAGGAGAATATAGACTAGATAGGTCACATTTTTCTGTGGTACTGGCTGTCCATAAATTCCTGGCCACAGCATCCTTTTGCTTGTTTTCCTCACTCGCAATTTGTTGACTAAGACTTTTGGCCATTTAGTGCTGTAGAAAAATGATGGGCCAAGTCTCTTCATCACCCAGGGTTTACTGGGTAAGAATGCTAGCTAGCAGACACAGAGACAGTGGCCAGTTGGTAAGTCCCCCCCCCCCCACATTTCCCATTCTGTTTGCATCCACTTGCACCCATTTGCTGATTTTATTCTAGAAAGAATTGTTTAAATGACTGCTTTGAATTGCCTGTAGCAGACGGATAACAAAGCTGGTTAGCATAAATATCACTTGTATATGCCAAACATATTTCAAGCTACCCATATATGGTGCATGCTTCAAGCAACTCTCTGGTTATTGTTTTTTCCTTTTAAAGGATGAAATTAAAATTTAAGACAAAAACCTGGTTCATAAGGATCAAGAAGAAAATGTCAGGACTGATTATATACTGAATTACAAGAAATTATACATTATAAGAAATTTATTTTATATTTCCTAATAACTGGATTAATTGGATGACTCCCCAAAATGGGATATTCCAATTCTTTTTTCTAGAGGTAATCCTGTAATTCTGACTGACAGAAGCTTGCTGTGAAAGAACCATTCTTCTATAACCTTAATCAGTTTGAAGTAAACTGAATCACTTTGTTCAGATGAATTGGGTAGTGTCTTTGGTAAAGTGAATTAGATTGTCTCCAGTGGCCCAAACCACTTCATCAAAGTGAAACAGACTGGGTTCACATAGGTTTAATACGAATATCTTTATCTTCATCTTTTTAATCTAAGTTTCTTGTTACCTTCCTCTGTCAGATTAATCTTTTCTTTACTTCTCTAGCAGAATTTCCATTTTTATCTAGCCTGGAGCCGAATAATAGAAAACTTTTTACCAACTTTACTTTTTTTGTTATCAATTGCAATTTTTAAAAACACACACATTGTATCTGTCTTCTTTCACTTATACTCTTCCTATATATCATCCAGGTCAATTATTGTTGACACACCTAGTTACTTTAATGGTCTATGTTTAACCCAAGTATTTGATATCAGTAGTGCATAGTCTGTTCAACAACTTTCACCTGAAAATGAACTGGGTGAATAGTTTGTATTTTTCCAATTTCCAGTTCCTATTGTGTAGTGGATTTGATTCTTATATTATCCATCTGTTAATGTCTGTGTGTAGAGTATATTGCTTGAAGCAGGTGGTGAAAATGAATGAAGAATTCTGTTTGTAAACATTGATTAAACTGTCTCCTCCATTATTTCATTTTCCCAATCCAAATGGTTCTATAATTCCAAATTTTTCAGCTTTTTCACTAAAGTCACTCATTAACAGCACCATGATCTTACCTTATCATTTAGCACTTTGCACACTTTGCCGGGGCACACATATTCTCCAATTTTATCCCACAGTTCTTTTAACTATATGTATAATATAGAAGTGGAAATAAATATTGAAATTCATTTCCATTGAAGACATCAATTCAATTTATATTTAATTAGACTGTTTGATGCCATTCTTCATAAAACTTGTAAATCAAAATCATTTCTTCTTCATAGTAAGAAATTATGAGGTAATGACACTTTACCCAAAGACCAATTCCTGTGAGAAATTACACTTTGTGCATCATATACAGCAATTATGATTCTCCTTTTTGGTTGCCAATAATGGGCAGGGCACTTTTACCTACTAGGAATTGTGGTGCTGAGCTGGAATTATGGTATGTCCCATTGGGTATCCTTCTGGTGGAAGGGGAATGGATAGGGCAGGAAAGGGTGCAGTGGAATGGAAGTGTCTGAGTGGAAAGGGCCTGAGTGGCGCAGTAGACTAAAGCACTGTGATTAACATTCAGCTGCCTGCAATTACTGCAAGTTCTAATCTCACCAGGCTCAAGGTTGACTCAGCCTTCCATCCTTTCTAAGGTAGGTAAAATGAGGACCCAGATTGTGGGGGCAATAAACTGACTTTGTATAAATATACAAAAGTATGAAGGCTATTGCTTAACGCATTGTAAGCCGCCCTGAGTCTCCGGAGAAGGGCGGCATATAAATCAAATTTTAAAAAAAAGTTCTTCAGGGAATTGATACAGATTCAAATTAGGTCTGCCATATTTTGAATAAAGGTTCCAGTTTTGCATACATATAATCATCCACATAATTCTGAATGTGCTATACAGTAATTCTTCTATTATATTGCAATTGCTTGTTTTGTGGTCAGAGGTAAATCCTGCTAAATCCAGTGGGACTTATTTATAAATAAGTTTGCGTTGGGTGAAGCTGTTAGTTTTTAAGAAATGCATTTGATTCTGTGGAGTCAATAGAGTTTGATTAATGTTACAAAACACTGAGTGTGCCTTAAAATTTGCTGAACCATATTTATTTTTGCACCAAAAGAACAGGACAGGGTGTTAGCCAAACAAAACAACAGGACAACATTACTTTGTTGTCCTATTGTGCTTGACCAGGTGTGCACTTAGCTCCCCCCTCCCCTGATGAGATGGAAAACCATCTACATTTATCCTGACAGCTTGAAATACAGTAGCATGCTGCAGAACAATTACAGAGAAATTGGAAGGATTTTAGTCTGTTTAAATGGTAAGACTGCAGTTGCTATTCCAAACGTCACTAGCTTATACTATGCTTTCCACTTTAGGGAATTCTTTTTTCTTTCTGGTTTTTATTCTCCAGTCTTCATTGGTGGGATAAGATAAAAATGTTGCATTGCAACTCCAGCCCTGCAGCAAATTTTCTCAGGTAGCCTTCCATCTGTATAGAGATAAGCACATCCTTTGACTTTTGATTGTATAGCATATCATTAGGTTGCCTTAGTTGTAGATTAAAATAAGTATTTCACTTTCTTACATGCAGAGATCTGGGCCAATGGCCTATCACTATTGTCAAATCTCAGTAGTTGCTTTTGGATTTACCGTGATTCAGCATTATCAATGACTGCTACTTAGCTTTTTTCTGACTTCTGCTTTGCTCTCAGTAATAATGAGACTGATAAGAGCTTCAGTCATTTGCAGTATTTCAACAAATGTATTTGCCGAAATGCTTATTTGTTCAGACCAAGGCCATTTTCAGCACAGGATTGGCCAGCATAAATTCTCCCAAATTTGCTATTTCTTTCCCCATATAACACAGAGAAAAAACAGACAGACCTTTGATTATACCATTGTGTTTTTGCCTTAACTTTTTTGGTCATGTTCTGCAGATATACCTACCTAGGTAATTCCCAACTTGAAGACAAAATGTATGATGCCTGTTGCCATTTCCCACCTCTCTTTATTTTTGTTGTTTTCCAAGATGAGAGGCTTTTTGTCTCTCTCAGTATGCCGAAATGCTTAAAACATTCCTAAAAGCCAATGCCAAAAACTCAACTGATTTTTTTTTTACAAATTCAAAATTTTGACAAGCAGTTGGATCTGAAAACAATATCAGTGTGAACCTCCTTCCAATAGCCCTCTCCTTTTTCTTTTTGTTTAATTTCTGAAGAGCATCTCTCTATTGATTTATTCTCCTTTTTATCACTTTCAAAACTGATTTGCCGAACTAAACATAAGGAATTTGGCCTTTCCTAGTCATTGTAACATTTAGGTGTATCTTTTTTGTTTTATGGCTGTGTTCTTTTAGCACAACAGATGACCTTTGGACTTTGATGAAGCAAATCTACTGCCACACCAGCTCAGTAAAGCAGAACAGTCCAGAGTCAATTAAAAAGTCCATTTGTTGTGTAATATTAATATCTGTCTTCAAATGGTGATTTCCCTGGAGATTGGTGAGAGTTCCCATTTCACTTTGAATTAAGTTAAGCTAAGATTGTTTCTGGCATATTGCTGAATAAGGTCACATACTTGAATGCCAGAGAATTTCTCATTTGTTGATATCCCTGTGACTACAATGCATTTTATTGTAAATCTATTGGCAAGTAGCAAGGGTTATATAATGCTGATGTCTGTAGTGATTGGGTTGCAGTTGGCAATGTAATGTAGAACTCATGCTTAGGTTCCCACAATATGGCATAGCTATGACACGTAGAGTTGTTTTAAGGCTCTGTTTCTTGTGCTTCACTCACACAAATCAACACCTAAAATCCTCTATGGAAACCACCAAAGCAGAACAGTGTTTCCAGCAATGAGCCTGAAAATAACACTAGAGTTAGAGGAAGGAAGTGGCTGGGGATAGAGTGGGATGGGTGAGTCGGAATCTGTTTCCCCTTTTAAATTTATCTCTTCATCTCCTCCTACACTCATTGCACAGACACAGTCATTATTTTTCCTTACTGTCATAAGATTCCTGAAGCTGCTCAGGTCCCTATTTGTTCCCAAGTCATTTGATCTTTTTCTGCTTCTTTGACAGTTAATTTAAATCAATTTCTTCCCAGGAGATTGAACATGCTACATCTATGAGATGTCCAAGGGTGGTCAATAGAAATATGGCATTCAGTTTTGAATTGAAAAAAGAGGAAGCATATATTGTGCCACAGAAATGGAGAGGTAAAAAAAAACAGACAGTCTTCTTCAAGACCCCCAAAGGGCTTGGAGACATTTCTGCCAACAGGCATAGTAATCTAAAAGCAGCAGTGAGACAAGGCTAGTAAACAAAATATACTAAATAAAAAAGCAGTGCCTGGTGCTGTGATTTTAACAAATGGCTGGCTCTTGTGACAGAAATCTGTCACTAGATTTGAAAGTATGTATATTTCCATATACAGAAAGCAGTAGTACTAAATACTTCATACATTAGTATAAGAAGCTGGATCCCTCAGGAACTGATAAAGGACATTATCTTTGAAGCAATGTTTCAATCTGTGAGAAATCTGAATATAGTATTATTCATATTTTCAGTAATCTGCAGGTGCAGCTACATTCAAATGACACTAGCTGGAGAACTGTAAGGTTTAGAGAAAATCTTATGATCTACCATCTCCTGAAATTATGCCGGCATCAGAAGTACTACCATTATAGTAGACAATGGGCAAAAGCATTTAGCCAGTTTGTTTTCAGCAAATTGTTTTCAGCAATTTTAAGCAGGTAATGAAAAATCATCCCTGATCCTTTGTAGTCTTGACAGGTTGGCAGCAATGTCTGGCATTTTTCCAGGGAGACCTACCAGGATAAATACAAAGCAGTGAGCAGCTGCAGACTATCTTCCTTTGTACCATTGAAATAAGCTATAATGCTGATTTAAGAAGTGGTGAAGCTACAGTGAAGAACAGCAGTGTGTCAATATTCTTCTTGGAGAATGGCCTAATGGGAATGCTATTGCATCACCAAAGTATTGCATCCACCAAAGGGTATATGCAAGGAGAATAGCAAAGCCATCCCTTAGGACATTCATGGATAATGGAGAATTTAGGAGCAGATTGTAACAGGGCCTTGCCATTTGCCAGAAGAAGGGAAATCTGTGGATTTGGCACAAGGCAGGAGATAAGTAGAGCTCCCACACATGGAAGAGATCCAGAAATTATCAAAAGAGAACTCAAAAGAGAGAGCATGGAGCTTTCCACATCAAAGGGATCTCAGTTCATTATATAAGCCTCTTCTAACAAAGTTTAAGATGGCTTGCTTTCTTTCTTTCTTTCTTTCTTTCTTTCTTTCTTTCTTTCTTTCTTTCTTTCTTTCTTTCTTTCTTT
>WNWU01000004.1:5309616-5340580 GCA_012654045.1 Ptyas mucosa
TTTCTTTCTTTCTTTCTTTCTTTCTTTCTTTCTTTCTTTCTTTCTTTATATTTTTATACCGCCCTTCTCCAGCAGGACTCAGGGCAGTGAACAGCCAAAGTAAAAACACAGTATACAAAAATTAAAACAATTTAAAAGATATTAGATATTTTTGGCCCACAATTTAAAAACAACCCAGTTAAAATTTCAAATTAAAAACTGATGGATGGGATCAAGCCAGCCCGGCTAGATGAAACAAGTGGGTTTTAAGGGCCTGACGAAAAGTCCGGAGGTCTGATATCATGCATATCTCTGGGGGTAGGTCATTCCAGAGGGCAGGTGCTGCCACAGAGAAGGCTCTCCCCCTGGGGGTCACCAGCCGACATTGTCTGACCAACGTCACCCTGAGGAGGCCCTCTCTGTGTGAGCGAACTGGCCGGTGGGAGGCTGAAGGTGGTCTCGTAGATACCCCAGCCCTAAGCCATGGAGCGCTTTAAAGGTGGTCACCAACACCTTGAAGTGCACCAGGAAGACCACAGGAAGCCAGTGCAGCTCACGCAGGAGAAGTGTCACATGGAAGCATCCTGTCGCTCCCATAATCCCTTGCACGGCTGCATTCTGGTCTAACTGGAGTCTCCGGGTGCACCCCAAGGGGAGCCCCATGTAGAGAGCGTTGCAGTAGTCCAGGCGGGAAGTTACGAGAGCTTGAGTGACCGTGCATAGGGAGTCCCGATCCAGAAAGGGACGCAATTGGCGTATCAGGCGAACTTGATAGAAAGCCCCCCTGGCCACGGCTGTCATATGCTTTTCTAAAGACCACCGTGCATCCAGGAGGATGCCCAAGTTGCGAGCCCTCTCTGTGGGGGCCAGTGATTCGCCCCCAATAACCAGCGATGGCACCAGCTGGCTATATCGGGATGCTGGAAGCCACAGCCACTCAGTCTTGGAAGGGTTGAGTCAGAGCCTGTTTCTCCCCATCCAGACACAAACAACATTTGCTATGTTGTTTGTGTCTATCCCTCCATCAATGTGTTTAATCCCATAAACAAGTGAACATTTATTAGTAGTCTATGTCTGTTAAAATATAAACAAATTGGAATCCTTGTGTGCAGGAATTCCTAGAAGTTATTTGCTCTTAGGTACCTTCATCATATGGAGGGACAGCGGTTTGAATCCCTAATGCCGCATAATGGGCTGAGCTCCCATTACTTGTCCCAGCTTCTGCCAACCTAGCAGTTCAAAAGCATGTAAAAAATGCAAGTAGAAAAATAGGGACCACTTTTGGTTGGAAGGTAACAGCATTCCGTGTGCCTCTGACATTTAGCCATGCCAGCCACATGACCACAGAGACATCTTCGGACAGTGCTGGCTCTTCGGCTTTGAAATGGAGATGAGCACCACCCCCTAGAGTCAGGAACAACTAGCACATATATTCGAGGGGAACCTTTACCTTCATCATAATGTGTTATATACTGCAGATGTTGTCGTATTTTCTCTCTGAGGGACAGTATGTTAAAAATATGCTAAACCGAGTGATGTGCTGGTTCACTAAGTTCACCTCAGCAAAACATACCTGTGTCACTTCTGTTGACATGGATTCTAGGTTACCTGCTGTTGGGATTGTTGAATTCTCTGATGTTTGTATGTCTGATGTTCCCATATTTGTTTCCTAGAATGCAAAGGAAGCTAACAACTGACAATTAATACAATGTTTCTGTAAGTCATCAGACTTTGTGCAACTTCTAACTGAAGCTTGTTGCCCCTTGATCGTATTCTAAATTCCATCATTTTATTGATGTTCCTCTCATTTAAAGTTCTGATGCTTCATAGAAATGCAAATACTGCAGCCAGACTTCAGTTTTTAATGTTGCTTGTGGAAAGTAAGCCAGAAAATATTATTAGTCAATTCCTGAAGAAAGCATTAACCAATTATAAAACAGAATTCTCTATTCCCTTACCGTCCCTGAACTGATATTAGGGCTATTTCAGCTTCCAAAAGAGATTCAGAAGCAATGTTTTGGACTTCATGCCATTATCACACAGAGATACCTTTGCAAAACCTTGCACAAAAGCTGCTACTGTTTTAAGGAAGCTTCAATGACCAACCTTGTAAAACAGTAGCATTGTTTCTTTCTGGCTCATGTAGAAATTGCTTTCATGAATAGAGTAGAACAGTTGTACTTATGCTTGTCCAGTTTGGCTTGAAGAACTCTTTCACTTGTTGGGAAGATCAGGTAAATTCTTGAACATTCAATATCCTGATCTTATTTTATTTATGAAACTTTTATATTATGACTGGTTTTGTCCTAACATTTTATTATTTGCATTAACTTGCAGAGCATCTGCTATGTGTGTTATACACATAAACACACACACACTATAATCACTGATTTTGCTCAAAGAAATATTATTAGAACTCACTGTACTGCATATATATTAAATCCTTATTTTATATTGCAAAAATACACAGACACTATTTTCAAATGTATATTTAATAAAGGCTGGCGAGACATTATGATTTTTCTTGGTCAAAATATCAAAATCAATAAATTATGCTTTAATAATATGGATAGAAACTTTCCACCACACCGAATGAACTGTATTAGCATAACCCAAACTGCTTTTCCATGGGTCTGAGGCAAAATATTTTATAACTCACTGAATGTTTCTACCCATTTTCTAAGCTGTGGCAGAAAATGACAATTTTATGCAAGGAAGTTTGATTGTGCTTACATCTCCAATTTCCAAATAAATCTTTACATTTCATCTACTGCTGAACACGAAAGAAATATTTTATAGTTACTGAAATTCTATATGTATTATTGTACAAGGAATGTTATCCAAATCTAATTCGTAAAGTTATGTGTGAAAAGTCTTGTGATACCTGTTACAATTGCTTTGTAACCGAAAGCATGTAACAGAAGATATTGCTAGCAAAAACCTATAGCCAGATGAAATTATTGTGATATTGATCTTGATACCATGCTTGTTAAAGCCAAAATAGTCATTCATTATGTTAACATCCTACAAAGTGCATCATACATGAACAAATGTACTCAGAATATATGTTATCAAAACATGCATGATTGATTTTAGTATTAGACAAAAATAAACATTTTGTTTATAAACAAACATTCTTTCCTGTGTATGACAACAAATGTGGTGCTTTGCTGGATCACAGTAAGGCCAATGTGCTTGTGGTTTAAGTTTCTAATACCTGTACCACATGTTCTCAAATGCCACAATGAGAAACTGTAAGTGATGATCATCTAATTATTTGTCCTCAGTATTAAATATCCACAACAATATTATAATTCTACTCAGAAGTTGCACTTCTCCATTCTATCATGATTCTCTTTACTAGGGCTCAGCAGTGGCATTGAGGTCTAGATTCAGAATCTTGTGAGTAGTGTAAGAGAAATAACTTTTTATAATTTTGAAGAAAGGAGGTGGCAGTCAATATAGTTGAGATATAGATCTCATTGGTCCATGTTATGTTCTTAGAGATTGGCAGAATTTTAAATCATGATTTAAATCATGAATTTGAAAATACAAATTTCAATTGTTAAAAGTGACACTTGTTGCCTTCCAAAGTAGGATAAAGACTCTTTGATTGGAAGAAAGAAATCAATCGAGCACTCTTTGCATTTACACTAATCATATTTAAGGTTACAAGCCTGAAAATATGAAATTCCTATCCTTGACAGTCTGTGCTTGAAGTTAAGTTAAAGGTAAAGGTTCCCCTCGCACATATGTGTTAGTCATTCCCGACTCTAGGGTGTGCAGCTCATCTCCGTTTCAAATCCAAAGAGCCAGCGCTGTCTGAAGACATCTCTGTGGTCATGTGGCCAGCATGACTCAACGCTGTTGAGCGCTGTTACCTTCCCACCAAAGGTGGTCCCTATTTGTCTACTTGCATTTTTACGTGCTTTCAAACTGCTAGGTTGGCAGAAGCTGAGACAAGTAACCCTGTTATGCGGTACTAGGGATTTGAACTGCTGAACTGCCGACCTTTTGATCGACAAGCTCAGCATCTTAGCCATGAGCCACCACGTCTTGAAGTTAAGTTTACTTTGTTGTCATTGCAACTCGTACAACGAAATTAAATGCCATCTTTAAAGTACATTATAACTATAAAAATAAAACACAAACACACATCCTTCCCATTCTATACAACTGAATTGAAAATCCGATATTGCATTATTATCGTACTATACCATAGAATTCAATATAGTTACTGCTCTGGGATAGAAGCTGTTTTTCAGCCTACTTGTCCTTGTTTTTATTATCCTGTACCATCTGCCAGATGGTAAAAGTTCAAAAAAAGGGTGCCTAGGATGAGATGAATCTTTAAGAATATTTTGAACTTTCTTAAGGCAGCGGGAGCTATAAAGCTCTTCCAAAGAGGGGAGAGGGCAACCATTGATCTTCTGGGCAATTGAAGAAAGGGCAGAAAACTGATGACATCTAGTTGTAGAACAGAGAGTCCAAATCACACTTGTTTATGACACAAATCCAAACTCATAAACAACCGGAAAGGCATGGGACCCTAAAGAAGGTCATTTGGTGGTTAGACTGTCTCTCTGTGGAGCTGAACTCTTAAATCAAGTCCTTGTTTAGCAATCTATGTCCTCAAATTCTGGCCTTGTTGGAAAATTATCTGCTGTCTCTTCCAGCAGGTTGAACCTGCTTGGCTCTGCTTAGCTCCAAACAGTAAGCTAGCTATACAAAGCAAAGTGAAAATACATTATTTGCTCATTGAAAAGGCACATATTGCCACAAAGTTATCCTGAGAATAAGGATAACTTTTCTTCGGAAACTAATATCACTAATTCATACTAGTACATACTGCATCAGTAATTCAAATTCACCAAATTCAAATCCCTCCCAATATGAAATTGATACCTCAAAATTTTCTAAGGAAAGATAACAAATTTCCCACATACAACTTCCCCACAAGAAAGACTCTATCTTATTTGCACTTTGCAGGATCAATAAATCTCATTCTTTTTATTATCTCCTTATTTATGAAATATTGAAAGAATTCAGACATATGTAAACACTGAGCATATTAAACAAATCAAGCTATTGAACTGACTCCAGATTATAATCACCAAAGGTTTATGACAATTTTTAACCCACCTTTATTTTAAGAGGCTTGATCAGAGAACAAATCTTATTGTTCTATCATTCACATTTATGTAATTAAATGGAGTTTCTGACTGGCCTTCTAATAAGTCACTACTTAAAAGTTTATCACTGCATGTCAAAAGTACATTTGCTAGCATATCTAGCTTGTAGTTTCCTTTCTTTAGTTTTATCAATACTAAAAGGCAGGGGGGAAAAGAAGTAAGTTTGTAAATTTATACAGTTTCAGAATGTTTTATTAATGCCTCTCCACTCTCCTAAAAATTTTTTCTATGTATTGTTCTGACTTAGACCACTAATTTTTTGAAACCATTGAACAAGTGGATAATATATTTTTATAAAGTGTTTTTTTTTTCCAGGCTGTAACTTAAACAGTTTTGTTTGCACCATCTACAGATAAATTCTGACAGGAGATCAACTTCATAAGGAAGTGTTTTCTTGAAAGATGACAGAGAGAAATTATTTGAGTCTTTATTTTGTAGAGGACTGAGTGAATCATAGTTAAATTATTTGTTGGCAGAGATGGGCAGTAAAGCAGCAGCAGCTAATTTGTCATCCGCTACTTTATTTTCCTGCTGGGTAAATCACAACTTGTGCAAGATATTGCTGTACACAAACTGCAAAATAACAAAGCATATTTAGGTTGATGTTGCATTTGATTGATTTCACCACCCAGTTACTTTGTCCATAGACCTGACAGCATGTCCAAAATCGTTGCTTTAATAATTTTCACTTTATCCTTATGTTGTGTGGTGAGGGAAATAGATATCTTGCTAGATCCTGTCATTTTTAAAAGGCTGCAGTATGTTTTGAGACCAAGTATTTATGCAATGAGGTGTTTGTTTTACAGAAGAGATTAGAGAGAAGAGGAAATTGAGAAATGTGAGGAATGGATTCTGACATATGAGAGAAATGCATGATAATTTATTTTATTCATCCAGATGTTACTGGGAACATCATGTGGTTTGAGCATGAAAAAAGATTTGACTGTTACGATCTATCTCCCTGCCGCCTGTAATGTATTATAACGCAAGCATCAAGTATACGTTTCCTGTTTTTCATGCACATACAAATCATCAGTGGCTTGTGCAGAACATCTGAAACATATGAATATCTGGTTTTCTTTTCTTTTTTTCTTTTTACTGTGTGTTATGACTGTTTTAAGGTCAATGAGATATGCCCATAAGATCCTTCCTATACCTGTGTGGTAGTTCAAATGCAGTTTGTTTTAAAGTATTCTATTGCTAAATAGGTTGTGTCAGTCGACTGTATTCCCAATGAATGGGCTATTAATTTATTAGTTATTCTTATGCATCATTTATCTGATGAATTGCTGATTCTGACTTGCTCCAATAAATAAGATCTTTTAGAAATACGAATGTTGCTGATGGGACTTGGCTTTTGGAAAATGTCTGAAAATCAATGCTAATCCTTTTTCTTTTTAAAGGTTTTTGTGAGCCAGGCATATTCAGATGATGACGTTGCTTGATGGGAAGTCTCCAAGAAATCTATAAATTAGATTGGCCTGCCAGTAAGATGCAACTCTGGGTAGAATGTTTGCTAGTTGTAAGTGTGCCTTAATAATTTGTATTGGGTCACTGCAACATTAAAAGGTCACATTTGATTCAAAATGGGGCTTTTGTGAAATGTCACCTTGCAGCACCCTTGTTGAGATAACAATTTGCTGGCTCATTTACTTTTCTGCTATCATTTTTCCTGAACTTTAGAGTAAAAAGAAATACCCCTTCCAGTACAATATGCACCATGTGGTTTTGAAAATGCCCGAAAAGATTATTCCCAGGGCTGCTGCCAACAAATGTGCCAGTTTAATAGTTTGCCTGTTGCGGGAAGCATCATGTGGCAAATATACCAGGCACAAAGAAATTACTTGTGCTGATGGAGATTGTAAGAAGGAAACAACTGCCCAGCATGGATCTCAAGAAGACAGACAATTTAGAGATCTGATTTTGAGACCAAAAAAGACTGACTGATTAACATATTCTGGTGACAGATTTCTGGCTGATACACCAGAGTTTTCCTATTGATAGACACAATTGCATTTAAATGAGCTACCATTCATGCCTTCTTCTCACTGATTACATATTGTCCACTCCATTTTGCATACTCAAAAGCAGCCCATACTGGGAAAATTTTATTCCTATACTCAGAATATTCTAGTCTATTATTGGCTACCTAAATTTTTTCTTCCAGCATATTGACACAGTAGGGCAGGATAAAATTTCCTGGAACTTATGCTTATTTATTCCCATGGGATCTTGCATGGGACAACAGAGTAGATTGCTGGACCCAGGCCTCTGGAAAGTGAAAATCAGGATATGTACACACATGATATGATCGCCACCAACTAATTATGTGCCAGAAGGTTACTTCCCATTCATGAGAATTCCTCTGAAGTCCTCTTTCATCAAATTAATTGAGGAATGGTGAAAAAAAGATGCAGGAGAACTTTCATGTCCAGCATTAACACAAAAGGCTTGAGGCTATTAGCATTGGGTATAAAAGCTTTCATGACATTACAAACCAGCAGTAATGCATCTTGTGGACTGATCGCCTATCTTTACTGAGAGGTACTATCTAAAATATGGATTTCAGACGGTGTCCATTCCCATTCCCATGTAAAGTCCAACAAAAGATTTTAATGAGACAAGAAGATTGTGTTTAGGGACGTATAGAGTGACTGTTTTACTCCCAGTTTCTTAATTAATTAACTCCATTTTGGTTAATTTACACAATAAATTAAATTGCAAACAGATCCATTGGTTTACATCGCCATCATAAGCAACAAAATCAAACAATATACTCGTTAAAACTAAGCATTTGTATTCATGCAGCTACTAGAAATTAAACAGGTTCATTGTACTATATGGATATATAACCAATATATAAAGGGAATATATAGAGCTTGTGGTTGAATTGAATTGTGGAGTCCTTGAAGCTCTCTGAACTTGGTTGTTTGTCTGCAGACATTTTATTAGCCAACTAAATAATATTATCACACAATAATAGTGTGTGTTGGGTTTGCTTCTCTTTTTACACAATAAATTAAATTACAAACAGATCCATTAGTAGTTTTCCTTTCTAGGGTTGGAGATGTGGAACTCTCCTTGAGAGTTCCTTGGTTAGGATATTGTTTCCTGCTTTATTTTTTGCCTGGTATAAATCCATGCTTATCTGGATTTTGGCTGTTGGAGAGGATGTGTTCTGATCTTTTTATTTCCTTCTTAGTTTTTTTTTTATCATTACTCTTGAATGGTGAGCAAATGTGGTTTAAGGATTTCAAACCTTAACAGACAATATATTTACAACAATTTACTTAAATAAATTCTGGAATGTTATGTTAACACCATTTCATTTTGGTTCTACAATTTGCAGACATACCAGATCAACCTACAGGGGAAAAAAAGAGAGAGGAGAGAGAGAGAGGGAGGGAGAGAGAGAAAAAGGGAGAGAGAGAGAGAGAGAGAGAGAGAGAGAGAGAGAGAGAGAGAGAGAAAGAGAAAGAGAAAGAGAAAGAGAAAGAAAGAAAAAGAATGTAAGGATTTTTGGAGATGAATTTCTGTTGACTGTCTGCATCAATCCTATTCTTCACTTACATTTTTTTTCCATCTTTGTATTTTCTTAATTTTCTCTGCAGCTGTTCATGAGTCACACTGAAATTTACCAGAATTAAATTTGGGCTGTGAGCAGTTTACACAGAAAAAAGCACTAACATTGATGGATTCTAGTAATATATCTCACTGATAGATCAAGTAATATGCCAAATTTGCAAATCCAAATAATGTGATGCAATATTGCTGTGAAGCACGTATATAACAATTTCAGCTGCTCCCTCTTCTTTTAATATCCTTTCATCAAAAATCCAAATGCTGGAAAGATGTTCCATAGAAATAAATTGTAAAATGAAATTTGCTTGAATGTACCTTATTTATAATTCATTTTTTCTTATTTGGAACAAAGATTGCTATGGAAAAAAGTTTTGGTTACTCATATTTTGTTGATTTTTGTTAATAAATTATGAATCTTTTAAAACACAATCCCCCTCTATTATCCGTGCAAATATATTCTTGTGGCTTCTGGACAGAATGCTGAGCCACACATTTCTTCTTCTTCTTCTTCTTCTTCTTCTTCTTCTTCTTCTTCTTCTTCCTTCCTTCCTTCCTCCTCCTCCTCCTCCTCCTCCTCCTCTTCATTATCTTCATCTGTATGACATGGATTCTTCCCATATTATCCATGATGGATATATTGTTATATATTGTAAACCATGTAGAAGGATCCTTTTACATTTTTTAAATAAAAATCCCACTACCATCAAGACACGTAAATGGATATAAACATTTAAAAACAGATCTCTTAGCAGCAATGCAATATTTTATTTTATTCTTTTAAAAAGCCATGGCTTTGGAAGAAGAATGAACCTGAGAAGAAGGATTAAATCACTCTTGTCCGTGCATCATGGTCCCTTATTTGGATCAGTCCCACCAGATGCTTATATTTAGCTCAAAATATAATTAGAAAGCCTGCAGCACAGAAAGCATTTCACAGACCATATAGTTTGTTCCTTACTAGTTCATGAGCTTTTGCTCCTGGGAGATTCTTAGGAAAGAGAGTTCTCTTGCAAAAGTATCACTGCTGGTCCCTCAGGGGTGTTGACAAAAGTTGAATCACATAGTCAGCACAAGGGAAACTTACTCCCAAGAAGTTGCAGAGATTTCAGAATGGAAAGAGCGCTGGAAGAGAGAGGCACCCAAACCTACTCAAACCTGATTGTAAGGTATAATAGAAGATTGTGAGCCACTAATCCTAATTGCTCATCAGTTGCCTTCTGCTATCTAAGGCTGCAAATGTATTGGTGTGGGCTGGAGACACATTCCAAGTTACAAATTAAACTTGCATATCTTGTACTCAGTATAAACACTTGACCATTTAAAGTTGCACTGCTTTGAGTGTTCTAGGTGTTTTGAAGGCAGAAATTAGGCATTTATTTTGTGATTTTAATTTTTTTTCCAATCCAACCTCTCCAATACAATGAAAGGGACTGTTTTTTTTAGTTTAGACTGCATGGATGAATACTCTCACACAAGTACGATTACCAAACTATAACTTCTTGATTATATGGTGATATTTTACCCCTTGGAATTTTTTATGTTCTGAGACTTGAAGTAACATTGGACTACAGGTGAGCATTTGCATTGATAAGAACAGATTTGCCATTTTCCAATATCTCAGTCAATTAACATAGTGATCCAGAATTATAGACTTTTCAGCAAATGTATTAAACTAATTAATGTCAGAAGTGATGTTTGTAAGAGATGAACCAGGCTTTATCAAGATACCAGATAGAACTATAATGCCAGTCCTCAGCAGGAGCCTGTCAATCAGAAGGGCATGAAGAGAATGGCCAAGTTGCTAATGGTCTAAAAAGGCCTAAAATTTAAATCTTGGAATGAATTAATCAATGTGACTAGGGTTTTGTGTGTAGGTTCTATATTCTGCAGTTGGCATATATATGATTTCATATATATGACTTCAGAAGTAAAATAGCTAATCTATGTATGATAGAGATTTCTGAATAAGATGTTAAATATCTGAAGAATTCAGAATTATAGTTATGTCCAACCCAAGACCTGGCAATTCATTGAATTATAAAATGTGCCAATGTTGTGCTTTGTAGCTGACACTTATAAAGAGGGTAAGATATAACAAGGAAATATAAAAAAGGCAGATTTATCAGTTTTTCTCCTTTAAATATCTTCTCACTTTGGCATTGTTCAGATATGGAGTGAAGGATAGAAAATGTGCAATATTTGCAAATACAGGATCCCTTTTTGTTCAGCCCTACAAAATGCCAAATCAGTAAAATAGATTTGGAAAGAATTGTATCTGACCTTCAAGAGTCACAGTATTTCTTAAAAATGGCCTGATTTGATTTGGGGTTTAGATAAATACATTCTTTATCCAACTTCAAACAAAATTGGTATTCCTCTCACCCATTCCATTTTCTAATCTACAATTAATTTCAGAGAGGAATCATCTATTGATCCATTATCACAACCTCTTCAGTGCGCATGTGATTGAGTCGAACTGATTTGAATACAAAGAACAATGCTTTAAAACAATGGACTGGCAGAAGCTGACATGATCACATTGCATAAAAGATGATCAACCAAGTTGTAAACACTCTGAAGCATCTTTTCTTCCGACTAATGAAATCCTTTCCCCCCCCCCCCCCAGTGGATCAGTAACCTCAATTTTCTAACAAAAGAACTGTCTTTTTAAATTATGTTTAAATCATGTTCTCTCTTCTAGTTCTATTCTCTTTATTTATATGTATAATCACGTTGCATTTGCTGATCCTATCATAGAAGTCTTAAGGCTCAAGGATACTCTTTTTGAGCATGATTATAGACTTCTCTCTCTTTTTTAAAAAAAATTGCCATTCTGAAAACTGTCCTAATGAAGTATAAGTACAACCAAATGCCATTAATACAAGTATTTGCCCTCTATTTATCTGTTTTTATCTGTAGGATGATCATTTGTTCATCATGTTATTATTCAATAAGGAATTCCACTAAGTACCATACATTTAACTTTCAGAAATTATAAACAACAAACAAACAAAAACAAAAATACATTTTCAAGTTCTTCTAAACGCTTGCAAGAAGGAACCTGATCAATAAAGTATGTTAATATACACAACAAATATATCTAATGAGAATCAACTATAAGCAAATGTGGCTGCATTACTGGAAACTAAGAATCAAGGAAGCCTCTGAAGGAATTTAGATTGTACATAAGAAGATTAAACGTGCACTGGGGCAATGCATAGTACACATGAGAGCTACATATATTAAGCATGAAGATCTTAGGAGACATTTAAGTTATGTTTGGCTGAAATTACTTACAAATTTTTCCAGAAGGAAAACAATGATCCTAGCTTCATTTTTTGGTGGGATCATTTTTTAACCCTTGCATGTGAAAAGCCTTGCCTGCTTTGCCTGCATTGCTCCCTGCATTTTTTCAGATTTTACATGCTAAACTTGTAGAATGCTACACAATAAATGCTGTCTCAGTATGTGGTAAAATTGGGAAAAAAGTTCTGGAAAGCAAACCTATTTCCCTGTATGATCACAGATTACCCATACCAGAAACAGAATCACAATGGCTATGCTCACACAACATGCTAAACTAGTTTGAAACAATGTATTGGATTCATATTCTATATAAGAAGTCAAGCAAATGATCTATGTTTTCACAAATAAATCACTAGAAATTGAACTAAAGTTAACATTAACCAAACTTAGTGTCTTATGTGAAGTGATGCTACTACATCTTCAATCAACTTGCTGGAATATAATGTATGAACAAATCAGAGTGTGCCTTTTGAGTCTTTGATGCTCACTGTGCCAAAATCAGGAACTGACTGACTGACAGAGGTCAGACATGCTTGGGACCATATGATGTGAGGATTTGTCTATAGTAATACCTCCATACTGGTGTAGGGAATGTAAAACCAGTAGCACCGTAGTTAGCTGCAATAAAAAAAACCATATATTGATACCTCTTTAATAACATCATATAAATGCTGACCTTACACAGCTGCATCCTGACATCTACTGCAAGTTGATTAATTGCAGCATTGGTGTGATGATATCATCATGCACAATTTTATACAAGCTATTCAGATATTGTGAATTATTATTCTCATAGTCCTTGATCACTAGTTTGGCTATGAATGTTTTGGATGGAAATTGAGTGAAAATATCTGTGAAGCACCAAGTTGACTCATCTCCCATGCATGCTCTTGCCTTGTTGATAAGGCTTTGCATTAAACAAAATAAAAAGTCTTAGCAAGCCATTTTTTTTCTTCTCCCACCCATCAACACACCTTTGTTGTGTTGATGGGTAGAACTAATATTTAGATTTCCAACAAAATTTAATAAAACAAACAAACAAACAAACAAACAACAATTTGCAGAAAGCAGTGGATTTGCCCAAATGAGATACTCCCCCTATCTATCCCATCAATCAAGAAAGCCCACCTCACATTAGAAGGACTGATGGAACTCCATATAGTTTTGTGGGGTAGGAATCTCAGAGCAGCTACTCATTCAACAGGCAGAAACCTTTACCACAATATTCCAATTCTTGCTTGCTATGGAGTATAGAGGGCTGCTATCTCTGCTGACACAGCTACACCATTATAAAATACAGTGAAAAAATTGCCCCTATATTTCAAAAATATCCCAGTATAGGTGAGAATAAATTGGAGAATACTTGTTTCATTTCAGAGAAGTCGATTTATTCAAATCAGCCCACTTCTATTAGGGGACTCAGGATTCAAATTCAGCACATTTAAGTTTTTTAACAGATGTGCTTCCACATTATATGCAGTACGTATGACTCATACACCATCGGTTTTCAGTGTATTCATGAAAAATCTCTATGCTTATTGAACACTGAAATATTTGTCCAAAGAACATCTGTAGCACTGGCACATGATTCTTTCTTCTGTGGATACTTATTCTGCTTATATTATAGCCATGTTCAGCCTGGTTCAGGAAAACACTCAGATATGCCATTTCCCATTAAAATGTAGCTTTGTGAATAGGTCTTCTGGCTATTTAACTCTTAGTTAGAATGAATATGTAATCAGACTTACCACATTAACTGTGTAATTCTCAGCACTCAGAGAGAGGAGGAAAAAATGGCAAGAGAATATGCTTGATCATGCAAACCACTGTTTTCACATTCCAGCAAAAATTAAAATATCATAACATGAAAGCTGCAAGAGGACCCCTGCAATGGAAGCCTCTTTGTCTAATGACCTTTCTCATTCTTTGATGGCAAGTACAATAGCCACAGCTCATAAATCATGGTGCAGGGAAGCATCCAGAGAGTATCCTTTGACACTCTTTGCATATTTAAATGTCATCATTCTCATAAAAGAAACACAAAATCTTTCTTCTTCTTTTCTCTCTCTCAAAAATGTCAGCCCAGACTGGATTAGGAAAGATAATACAGAAGTATTTCCAGAGAGTAATTGCCATTGTCACCTACCTGCAATGTACATAACAAATGAGAAAAAGGATTTTATTATTAGGAAAAATTATGATTATTAGAGTAATTAATCAGCCTCTTCTGACAGCTTCTTGGAGAAAATAATCACCAAAGGCCAAGAAATTTAGCAGGCTATTTTGTTGATAAAGCACCACAAGTACAGAATATTTTCCCACTCATGTGTGTGCTTGTTTGAGCAGATTTAGTTAATTTTCCGAGAAACAATGAAAACATTGCATTTTATAAGGCAAAATAACAATGCTATTATTTCTGATGATTAAACAAACAAAAATACTTGCCTGCTACCTGTTTTATTTAATGTGGCCCCAGACAAATCTAAAATTAAATTATATAAAAGAGAGAGAGCTAGGGTGAGAGTACAATTTAATTCTAGCTTTGTATA
The DNA here is from genome assembly GCA_012654045.1 of Ptyas mucosa. NCBI lineage: Eukaryota > Metazoa > Chordata > Lepidosauria > Squamata > Colubridae > Ptyas > Ptyas mucosa. The sequence goes on from WNWU01000004.1 coordinate 5,324,225, forward strand.
TTCCTAGTATGAGAAATCATTTGTAATTTGTGTTTGCACTCAACTTTTAGTGTTTCTATTTCCAGCTTGGTTGAATGCAGATTAAAATAAAATATTTATTTTGGAATAAAAGGAATTCAATTATAATATTCAACATGTAAAAATGTGAACGAGGAATACCCTTCCAACATTCAAGTTCTCATTTTGTATCTGATACTAAAACTGAAATATTTGAAATATAAATGCTTTAGTTTTGTTGGCACTGCTTTTTTCTGGCAGCTATGCATGAAGATGATGCTTCATCTATCACAGGGGTGTCAAACTGGTAGCCCGCAGGCCAGATGCATCACGTGCAGGACACACTCACTCCAGTTCCACGAAGGGGGAAAAGTTGCGATACATCACATGGCAGTAATGTGATGCTGCGAGTTTGACAACCGTGATATGCAATATTATTTTTCTTTTATCAGTCAGCTGATATTTGAATCAGTTAGAATAAGGAGCAACAAATAGTACACTGCAACAAATACATTGTTACTGTCCACTGTTACTTGGTCAACATTCTACATCCAGCCAGAGTTACTTCAACAGTGAGATGGGTGCAGTGGTGAAATCCTCCGCTGGTTGACATCGGTTTGCTGCCCGTGCATGTGCGGTGTGTGCCAGATATGCACTGCATGCATGCATGTGCAGTGTATGCCAATTGCATGCTGCATACGCACATGCACAGTGCACACCAAACACATGCTTTTGGATTTCCTGCTTTTTTTTTTTTTTTTTTGCTTTTTAAAGCATTTTTAACTACCGGATCCGGAAAACTGGTAGTAAAAAATGCTTAAAAAGCATTAAAAAAAAAGTTCCGAAGATCAGCTAAGTGATGTGCAATCATCGGAACTTTTTGGTTTTTTACTTTTTAAAGCATTTTTTACTACCGGTTCAGGCGAACTGGCCTGAACCAGTAGCATTTCACCCCTGGATGGGTGGCATAAAAATTTAATAAATAAATCAAATCAAATCAAATAAATACTTGATTCTTGATAGGATGATAGGTGATAAGAAACTATGAAGCTTATGGCATTTGTGGTATCTTCTTTGCTTTGAACACACTGATAAGCATGCAAATATATAGTAATTAGACCATAATGTGTCATCCTCTTAGTGCTGAATAAACTCTATGTGCCTTTTTCTCCACCTAGCCAACCAAGTTCAAGAAAGCTGCTTTAAATACAGCTGTTGGTGAAAAGCAGCCATAAACCTAGTTAAGTATGATGATTTCGTCCTATGGCTCTGCTGGGACCATGTACACTTCTTTCAACTAAAACGAGTATGTGTTCACAGCAGACTAACTGTTGCAGAGGGGAATGCACAAGTAGAGTGCTGCTGTAGGCAACAGCTGAAAAATGTATTATTTACATATTTATTAGAAACCCAGGGCTTCCTTGAAAAGCAAGCCACTTCAATTCCAATAAGTAAACAATCCATTGGGAAAATCAGAGAAAAACACTGAGGCAGTTTTCTTAGAGAAAATGCAGTAAAGCAGGATGTCCTTAACACAAAGAGTTTTTAACAAGGAAGGGAGAAAAGGACCTTTCTCTGACACACCTTCTTTTGTTAAACAGACAAAAATAGAAAGTAATTTAATTATCCTTGCAATTGGATGCTACACAAGCTTCTGGAATGCCAATTAGTTCCCCTTTGTTGGTCTTGAATTGGGATTTGTTTCAATTGCCCCTCCGAAACAGGCATACCTCATACCCAAATGACATTTCTTTTGTCTGTTTTCTTGTCTATTTTTTTCTTTGTTCTGGTCTGTGAGAAAATACCCACGCCAGGGTATTATATAACTGATTTTGTTTATGATAAATCAGTTCTCCAAAGAAATGATATCATCAGTCCTACACTGTAGTTCTTTAGTGTACAAAGCCAATGTCTGCAAAATAAACCTGGTTGACCAGGCAATTATAGGTGAAAGGTGAAAGGTTTTAACTCAGTAAAAATGTGATATCTGCTAGGCTGTTCCAATTTGCCTCCAGTTTACAAGTACTTTATTATGCACAGGAATACTGAGGTCCCATCAATTCTTGGAATGATTCTACCATCTTAATCTGCTGTATATGAAAACTAAGATAATGACCACTAGATACATTGAACACATCATCTCATGTTCAAATAGCCTGCTGGCTGAATAAATGTGAATTATGGGTGCTAAAAATTGAGGGAGGCCCTCCATTGACATTGGATATAGAGCATCACATCACCCAATAAGGACGCCATTTTTTTTCTCCCTAACCTCTGAGTTGGTTATCTAATCTCCTCCTCTCTCATCTTTAGTTGTGCACCACAGCAAGGGAAACAGAAGAACATTTTACAAGAATAGAAGACTTAAAAATGAGCAATATTATGTGGACTCTGAAGGCAATTCTATTAGCATGGTCCAAATGACATTCCTTAAACTGCTAAGTGCCTCTGCTCGACAAAACTTCACTTACAACTGTCATCAGTCAGTAGCCTGGCATGACGTCTCTTCTGACAGCTATGACAAAGCATTGAGGTTCTTAGGGTCAAACGATGAAGAGATGTCTTATGATAACAATCCGTACATCAAAGTGCTTCATGATGGCTGTGCATCGAGAAAAGGCTATGCAAAGACTGTTATGGAAATCAGTACTCCCAAAATTGACCAACTGCCTATCTTCAAATGTGATGATTAATGACTTTGGCGATCAAAATCAGAAGTTTGGCTTTGAAGTGGGTCCAGTCTGTTTCCTTGGTTAAGTTTAGAGCAAAGAGCAAATTTTCAAGAAGAAAAGTGTGCTAGGTGTCACCATACCAATTCATTTGTGCCATGTGTAAGTTTTAAATAAGAATGGAATAGATGATGTGTTTCACCAAATATGTAGGTCTTCTTTAGAAAACACCCACTGTCCTTTTTGTAGCAGAATCACATGACTTAAATTTATTTGGAAAATGATGAATGATCCTGTGTCACTGACAGTCAAGTTCATCTTATGAATGTCCGATCCTTCTTCACCCACCTATGTTCCCTTTTATTTTTTTTATTTTTTTTGATGCTGTAAAATTGAATGGTGCTCCTTTTTTTTTACAACATGAGAGGTGCTAAGAAGATATGTTTAATAAACTGTAATTATTCTGTGTACAGTACAGTGCTGTCCAGTGCCTGTTTCTAAAACTTGCATGCGTCCCTGAATTGCAACTGGCTGTTACCTTATCCTAATTTCAAAATTACATTTCAGTACCGTGTATGTATTATGAAAAATAAAGCTGCAATTTCCAAAAATAAAAATAAAAATAAAAATAAAAATGAGCAATAATTATCTACTTCTGAGCTGGGCCACAACCAAGGCTAGAGTCAATCTAGTCATATAATTTTTTTCATTGAGTTAAGTAGAAGAATATGCATAATCAAGAGAGAACTGTCAGTACTTTTTTTACAGATGCATACAATTCTTCTCCTTCATTTTTAACTTCTTATAAGAATCTATTAAGGGCTCCCTTGGCCCTTCCTTCTTGAAGAAGGACTGAGTCAACTGAAATAAGATTGCCAGGCACATACAGCAGAAACGTCATCCAAATAAGGATGTCTAAAGTGTATTTGCTACCTTTATCACCACAAGGTAACCCTTAATATTGGCTCTTTCCTATGCTCAGTCAGATTCACTCTTTCTACAGCAATGATTAGGCATCTTTTACATCATTTTATCTCTTAGAGTTCCTCTGAAGGAATTTTCTGGAATCCATGGACATAAAGATACTTTACAGGTGTGATCTGATCCAAAGCCATCATTGTTCATTCCAAGTAGCAGCCCTAGCACTGCTTGAATTATTCATCTTCTGGAATTTGACCAGGTCTATCAGATTCATGGGCAAGCTGGTTGAAAGGCAGGGGATTGATGACATTCCCAACTTCAGATCAGACTGCCAGTAGTCTGAGATAGAAACCAAATCTAATGGTTTTAGTCCAGTTAGTCCAATTATTGGTTTGCTAAATGATGTCAAGAAGTCAATAATTTGGGGAAAAATCAAGGATTGTCATGAGAGCAATGAAGACCTGTGTGGTTGTTAACTTTGTGCCTGGTAAAGGCAGACTGAAGTCCTCCAGAATTATAAACCAGGATAACTCCATTGCTAATTTAGCCACAGAATTAAGCAGTTGAGATAGGAAAGCAGCTGTGCAGGAAACGCTGCTGCACAAGCAGCAGCTCCATCTGATCCCTCTGACATGAATTATGTTCAGCTGTACTCAATGAAGTTTGCTGACAAGAATTTGTCAATATAATATTGAGGATATATAATTATTGTAGGGATCTATTCTTCTGTGGGATGGTCCAAATCTGGAATTATCAGCAGCTACTGTATATGCATAATTTGTCTGCCTGTGTCAGCAAGTGGTAAAATTGAATATTAGCCACATGTATCATTTATAGCAGTGGCTATTAACTTCTCCATCTACTTCTTAGACTTGTATGGAAAATTAACTATATAAAATGGTCAGGAATTTTTTTTTTAAAAAAATATCCCCATTTTCCTGCAGATAAATTGAGTCTCTTCTAGAGTTACATTTTTTTTCTGTTAGCATCAGGTTACAGTACATCACAGTGTGTTTGGATTTTCAAGTACATGAACTTCAAGCCCAATTGCTGCTTTGCTAAATGAATAAATACAAGTATAGTGATGTATTTCAATTTATTTAAAACCAATTTTAAAAGCAGGTCTATATTTGGAGTAATTTATTTTATTTTATGGTTATGCCTTTTTCCTTTAAGATATCAAACAGAATCGGTGGAGATTGAATTATTTTTCTTTCATAGAAGGTTGTATAGAGACGTGTAATCAAGTCAAAAGGCTAACCAAATGGACATGTCTAGACATCAGCTTTGAACAGTGGCTCAGAATTATGCAAAACGCTTACAACCTGGAATGACTCCATTTTCAGTTCCTTCATTTGCATTCTGCAAGATTTCAGAGTTAAGGAAAGAAAGGGTAAAATGGACAAAAAAAATGGGGGGGGGGTATTGTACCCTCCTCCACTCTTTTTGTTATAAAATGAGAGAACATTTAGAACTCTTAACATAACTAGAAATCCATCATTGAAATTAATCAAATGTCATTTTGAAAAGCAGCTTTAGAAAATGGTCCTTTATTATATGTTTTCCCACTTCTAAGAAAACCCATATGTAATTGTCAAATAAGGAACACCTAGAGCTGCAGCTCACAGTAAATGTCAAAATCCATAGATTAATAATGTCTCTGCAGTGCTCCAAAACATAGTTCTGTATGCAATGGAGCTGAATTCACAGCAGTAAGCAAGCTCCTTGCAAGCTTCTATACACAGAAGTACAGAAAAAGAAAGCTTTGCATTTCAGAAAACAAAAGTTTGTTAAAAGCAAAAATCCCAAGCTTTTCTACTGGAAGACGTGGAATCTAATTTTAGGGATAGAGGTATCATTGTGAACGGGAGTGGGAGGAAATAGTGTATTCCCTTCCATCAAACTTTTTATTGCAGTAGCAAAGGCTACTGAACTTCACTGGGTGGAGGCAAAAGTATACTTATCAAACTACAGTATATACTTAAGAGGCCAGAATTAAACGTTTTGAGTTGCTAAATAATGAAGATCAGCCTTATTGTTGTCTTAGTTCCAGGATATAGAAAGCCTAAGAAAGAAAGTAGGCATGCATCATATGTGCATTGCTATGTCTCTAAGATGAACATGCCTTTTCCTGAGACTCCATATAGTAGAATCTTTTGGATTCAAGTTTACAATTAAACCCACTTTATTAGTTAGATAAATTACTCATTATTCTATCTTGTATTTCCCAGAGAGTGTGCAGTATATGTCACTGTGTTATATGATTGGAGTGCCTATCGGATCCGAGTGTACTTCAAACCTCCCTTTTTAAACTTATATGGTAAATTAATTGTATGAAATGGTCAGGAAAAAAAATATTTTTTTTATTTTATCCCTATTTCGAGTGTCAAAATATGAAGGTGTTGAGAGTAAAATTGTGACTGTGAAACAGTGAAACATTGACTCAAAATGTGTAGGCAAGATCTGCATTCAGAGGAGTTCCAATTTTAATTAAATTACAGCAGATATTATCTATTGTGCAATAGATATCACACTGTCAAAAAACAAACAAACCCCAGTCTAGATGACATTGTAGACTGTTAGATGAGGCTGAATCACTCCAACATGATGTTCACTGATTGTGGGTTAATAACTATCTTGCACACAAATATATCCCATAGATCTGTTATGAGGTTAAAGTGAGGGAGAAGACCTTAGTTATATTTTCAGAACTGAAATAGGAATCATAATATGATGAAATAAATAAAAAGTTAATTACCATTTCCTGTAGCCTATCTCACCACATTAGCACTATATACAATGCAAGCTCCGATTTGACATTCCCTGCCCGCCCCCCTGCAGGCTTTATAGATTAATTGAATTATTTTGTTTTCTTTTTTTGTTTTCCTTCTACCGTTTTAAAATGAACATATTGCATAAGTGTTTGCTTTATATGATTGTATTTTAACCACACAGTTATTTTTGTTGTGATCCATTTTGAGAGACGACTGCACAGAAGGCCGTATAAAAATATATAAGCTAAAGAATAAATTTGCATGCATTTAATGAGTTTCAAACAGTGACCCTGCTGAGTATTGCAGCTAGTGGTACGCTGAAAATGTCATCTGCAGTTTTAAAACTGGTTCTCATTCTCATAGAAAACAAAGCACTTGAACAATTTTTTTCTCAAAAGGAGAGTGTTGGAAAAATTATGGATACTTGCATTTACCATGGTTAGAATGTAGTCAGTCTGTTTGAACGTTTTATTTTTCACTGTTATATTTTTGTCTCCAGCTTGTTTGGCTTCCCACTCTTAAATTAAATCCAGAGGAATGCATCACAAAAGAACTTTTCCTACTAAAAAAAGCCAACACAGTTCTAGGCTGCAAAAACAGAGGGATAGAATCAAGATCACGTGAAGTGTTAAGACCACTTTATAATGCATTGGTAAGGCCACACTTGGAATACTGCATTCAGTTTTGGTCACCACGATATAAAAAAGATGTGGAGACTCTAGAAAGAGTGCAGAGAAGAGCAACAAAGATGATTAGGGAATTGGAGGCTAAAACATATGAAAAATGACTGCAGGAACTGGGTATGTCTAGTTTAATGAAAAGAAGGACCAGGGATGACATGATAGCAGCATTCTAATATCTCAGGGGCTGCAACAAAGAAGAGGGAGTCAAGCTATTGCTCCAAAGCACCTGTGGGTAGAACAAGAAACAATGGGTAGAAACTAATCAAGGAGAGAAGCAACTTAGAACTAAGGAGAAATTTCCTGACAGTTAGAACAATTAATCAGTGGAACAACTTGCCTCCAGAAGCTCCAACACTGGAAGTTTTTAAGAAGATATTGGATAACTTGAAGTGGCGTAGGGTTTCCTGCCTAAGCAGGGGGTTGGACTAGAAGACCTCCAAAGTCCCTTCCAACTCTATTATTCTGTTCTGTTATATTTTTTTCCTCTCTTCTCAGATGAGAAACCATCAAGGCTGCATAGTGATTACCAAATTTGTATAGAAAAATCTCAAAGCCACCACCTATGCTATTTTGCAGTAATAATGTAAACTCAAATCCAAAAGAAATTTTCAGAAAAAATTAAAATCCCCTGAGCAGGTGGAAGAGTAAAAAAGAAGAAGAAAAAGCATCTTCCTTTTCAGATGAGAAAGAAAACTAAAAGACGGGTATTAATGTATTATCATGCACCCATTGCCAAAAGTTTAGAAGTTAAAGAAGCTATAGTTTGATTTTCTCTGTCACATATTTTTTACAAAGTAAAGCAGTATAATGCTTTGGCATTGATTTTTTTTTAAAGAAGGTGCTTTGGACTTTGTAAGGCATAAATATAGCACCTATTTACAATTTTTTAAAGAAGTCACATCTCTTTTCTTGGCATCATGCAGCAATTGTAACCTGCAGCTGCTGCTTGATCCTAGGAAAAAAATGCAGTTGTTTATGTTTCCACGTGCTCCGAAGCACAAGTATTTCTCAATGGTTGCACAATCCAATTATGACATATATTTTCTCCCACCAAATCCTGTTGATATCACTATTAGTGAGGAATGCTGGGATATATAATTAAACAACACCAGAAAGTCAATGTATTTTCCAACTCTGCTCAGGATAAAGTAAGAATTGGTAACTCTTGAATTCAGCAGATAGTATCCTAGACTTTCAAGCCTGAAGGTCTTTTATTAATTATTATGGGAGTTTTATTTATTTATTTCCTTTAGAAAATATAAAAAATGTAATCCATTTTTGCCAAAAACAAAGAAACGCAGCAATTTAGCCCACCCTGAAATTAAGAATAAATGAGTATAACTCATGTATTTGCAGATGGTGGGCAAGTGTACACAGCTAGTTTTCTACAGTCCATGAATCCACTGTATTTAGAGTCCTCAAGCAATCACTGTTTGCTTCTAAAGCCTTTGTACTGATTAGTCTGTGGACTCACTCCATAGTGCCAGCTGTGTTTTGTCTGGAATTGTGTATAGTGATATGTGAAAAATACTTTGAAAATGAGAAATTGGCTTGCACAAGCTGGTGCTTGCCTTGAACCTTCACCCAAATGTTGAACACAGCTTGGTTGTGTTTGGTACTGCTGTTCTTGAATACTAATATTTGACTGTTAAGCTCTCATTAAAAACAAGCATACTGTATTTCTTGTTGGACTGACGTCCAGCACAAAAAGGCAAGATGGATTTTCTTCAACTGTCAAATGCCTGATCTCAGTATGCTCAGATATAGTGGCTAAAGTTGATGTGGTGAAACAAATAACATTTGACAGACACACTCAAAGTTGACTTATCAAATATCTATTGTTTTCCATGGAACTATATCCACATTGCTTATAATTCAATTACTCCAGTTCTTCTCTTGTGGAATCGGTCATGGGAAGAGCAGCCAATGACTATCACAGGTACAAATTGTAACAGGGACAAGCTGCCATTATTTTACTTCTCATACTAAGTGGAAAAAAGAAAATAAAGAGAAGCTAATGAAGTAGGGTTTTGTGTCAATTATGTTCCAGTCTGCAAAGGATGACAGACATGAAGGGGAAATTAGAATTTCCATTCTCATTCTTCTCATTCTTAGTTCAGTTTTTGATGGAGAACTGTAACCAAGTGTTCTTTACAATGATCTTAAAAATCACAGCACATCTTCTGCGTTTTCTAGTCAAGTTAGATTTTCTAAGGTATTGTAAAATATTTGAAAAGAAGCAACCTGAAACAGATGAGTAACATGCTATAGTAGCCAGTATCATTGAGCATATCTTGGAGAACAGGACCAATTCTATAGACACAAGACACGGTCTACAGATAATGAAGAAAGTTACAAGACTCTGAAAAGTATTTCAGTCCAAATGTCTGTGTTGTTATCAGATATTGCAGCACATGGTTAGGAGCCAGTCTTGAACATTCTAGGAAGTCTTATCAGACTGTTAAGACTTTGACAGTTCATCAGGGCCTGTTTGGAGATGTAAAAAGTCAGATGGCAGACAAATACAAATTCTGTATCCATTTTCATAGCCATTTACACAAATACAAAAATACATATAACCTCTAAGGAAACAATGCCAATTTGAAGAAATGTGTGGTCCATAGAATGTATTCCAATTCATATCTTCAACTGAAAATAGGATACTGGTTTGCAACATGCAGACTGAATTTATCTCCAACACCTCTCAATGTATCTATCACTAGAAGATCTTCTACTGGTTGATTTATGTAAGTCAGGGCTTACTGTCTTGAAGGTAGACATTCTATTGATAAATGTATGGGATTTTATGTCAAGGGTTCAAATAATAGCAGTTGTTATTTTACATAGTTTACATAACATATATATTATATAGTCAGAGGTTTACTGGTGCCAAAAATGGCAGCTGCATATTTTATATATTTTATAATCAGAAGTTCACTTGTGCCCAAAATAGCAGCTGCATATTTCTACATGTGTATAGTATGAGATTCAACACATGCAAAAATAATCCAGAAACCTCAAAATAACTCAGTATATCTCATAAACTCTGAAAAAGCAACAAGGAATAGTGCTGATGGAAGGAAAATGCTGGATTAAACTGAGCATTTGGTCTTATTTAGAAATAAACATTTTTTTCTTGGATGCCCTGAAATTCAAAGAAGTATGAAAATCAAGATATTTCTCTTCTGGTTTACACATTCACTCAGCATAGGTAAATTTGCTATTAAAATCTGAAATAAATTCTGATCCACAATATTCAATATCCAAGCTTTGAGACGAAATATGTTCTTCATCTCTTAATTATGTCAATATATCAGAATTATGACCTATGTATATTTTCATACACAATCCTATTCGCGAATAGATTTGCCATAGATAAAAGCACCTTATATACTATCAAAACTACCTAGAGCAATACCAAAGCGCTATATACATTAGATAAATCCTAGAAATTACTTATAAACTATTTAACCTTACTTTTTAATTGTTCTTGTAAATATATCTCTCCATTGATCACATGGAATTATATGAAGGATATAACAGGCCATTTAGCTCAGTGTATTTATACATATTTCTAGATTCAGCCATACTATTTATTTCATAGAAATAAATTAGGAAGGGTTGGCTCTAGTATGCTGCACTGAGGGAAAAAAAAGAGAGAGGAAAACACTGCAGCTGCAAAATACATGATTTGTCTAACTTGAGAAACTATTGTTGTGAGTCTGAAGGTATTTATCATTCCAAGTCATCTTTCTCTAAATGAAAGTTCTTGGAATGAACAAATACAGCAATAAACTAACATCTATTCTTCTAAAAGGAGTATATCTGTATTTGTCTACAGAAATAAGGAAAATGAAGCATCCTTAAGGATAACTATTTTATCACAGCAAAGAACTTCCATAGGCATGAAGATACTTCACGAAATGTATAACATGATTTATAGTGGTTATATCATAAACCTTGAATCACTGAACAATGAAGGGAGAAATAGTATCGCTTAAAACTAGATGGATTTAACATATCCATACATCAGATTATTGTATAAAATAATGCTTCATTGTAAGCACTACTAAAAAAAGAACAATCTATCATGTAACCTAGATGAGGATGAAAGAACCAGACCAGGAGCTGGTATCATCTACTGACGAAGTGCTAAGTTCAGATGCCGATAACTTTGAACATCTAACTGATTTGAAGAAGTCCAATTTTAACTCTGCCTCAGAAACGTTGGGAACAAGGGAGAAGTTAACTCAGTTTGCATTTGAATGTGGATGTGCCCTAATTTGCCTTACTGGACTTAGGGATAACAGGTCCTTCAGAATCTATTTATTCTGGTATGACACCAGGTATTTCTACCCAGCTCTAAAATAAATGACTCAGGCTTGGAAACATCATTTAGTTTGGAGTTTGTAAATCATAAGATCTTTATCTTCAATTGAATAGTTTGTTTTCACCGGGCCCTTCTTCTTTTGGTACTTACAGAAATTCTATTTGATGCAATCTCAAAAGTAAATAATTTCATTTATAAACCTGTAAAGAACATTTGGGTTGAGATGTGTTCTTTTTCAGTTTGTTTGGTTCTTTTCCCCTAGGACACCATTTACTAAAGCAACTAATATCTTTGCTAGTTTAAGATGTGGGCGTCTTCTGAACAAGAGCAACAAAAATTTGCTAAATGAAGCAAAACACTATAATAGATTTAATGATGTAGATTTATCTTCTAACACTTGTTTTGAGATCACAACAAATCATTAAAATCATTAACTCTCAGAGTTAAAATTAGATTACCGATCTTTGGAAATGCCTGGCCAATGCAATTACTAAACTGTTAAATTAACTGGGCTAACCAACAAAAGAAGCATTCGTTTTCATCATATCTCTGCATATGAGAATTAGGTTAACCTTAACCTAAGGACAGAAACACAGGTAACCACATAATTTGGAAATGGAAAAAACAGAAGAGAAAATGGAGGCCAAATCCACTAGATGACACATACAAAGCAGAGGTGAAAATCCCTCAGTGTACACAAAGCAGTGTACTCAAATTGAAAGAAGTACATTAGATTTCTAACTTCATGAATTACTGAGCACAACAGCTCTTGTTAAGCACAGGTTCAAAGCGATTATGGAAAATTTTGTAATACATAATTGATAATTACCAAAGAGCCTATTTAAGTGTTGGTAGAAATAGTTTGTGAACTGCATGATACAAAGAGCACAACCTTTCCTAGCTTTTAAAATACCCTTGATCTGAAGTGTTCAACAGCGATGTAACAAGTCAGATGACTGGAAGGATACTGACATAGACAGAGCACCATGTGTATGGTACATGTGTCTCTGTGTGTCTGTTCAGTTGTGTCAGATTCTTTGTGACTTCCTAGACAAATCCCTTCAATTGCCTTCAAAAGGTTTTTCAGAAGTAGCTGCAATTGCCTCTTTCCTATGGCTAAGAGAAAATGTCTGACCCAAGTTCACCTGGTTAGTTTCATGCCCAAGGCATGACTAGAATTAACCCAGTTTCTAGCTTCTAACTACTCTCCAGGCTAGCGCTCAGGTACAAGCATATATTTGCTTTTTACAAATTGAAATAACAACAATAACAACATGGCTACTGTCACATTTCAGGCAAAAACCTGTGTGCATGATTTATGATTTTTTGAAATTATATTTAACATCTCCCATTCTTCATTTTAAGTATTAATAGTAACCAAACAATTTGCAAACTGTTATTTTTAGTTTCTTTTCTTAAAAATGTAAAAATTGTAAAGAAAAAAACCCATAGAATTTTTTTAAGGAAGCAAAGGATTATTTGCAAAGCAGTAATGAGATTTTGAGCGGTTGTACTTTTTCATTGTCAGGTTTGACACATTATTTTGATCACTATGTTGAAGTTGTCTGCTAGTAAAAACTTTCTATGTTCAATGGGATAATTGAGGGCACAAACACTCAAGGTAGTTCTGTAGATATTTATAAAGCTTTTTTTTTTTGTTACTGTCCCTAAATACTACTTAATCAGACAAGACATCTGTTTTAGTTATAAATGATATAATCTTTTGTTCACATAATTTCCCCATCATTCTTTTGTCGCACAAATTAAACCTTTGTGTATTGGATTGCCAGCAGCAAAATATTCATTTACCAATATCCAATATCCAAATCCCTAAAACAGTGTTCTCTGCTGGATATAACATGAAATTCTTATTACATGATATTATTTTTGTTGATTTCTTCCACATTAATCTTTGTATAACTTGTTCTAAGTTGTTTCTAATGCATGGTTTTAGTGGCAAATAAGATTAGCGTAATTATTAGGCTTCAGTGTTAAGTTATATTGTGAAAACTATAAATCTCATGGTTAATGAATTAATGAAATGTTGATGTCTAGAGGAAATAAAAATGAAAAAGGAATGAAAGAATGTGTGTGTATGTGTATGTATGTGTGTATAAACACACATGCACCCACACACAATTGAGGAATCTAATTTGGTTTCAGACAGTTTAACAATAGTTTATTAAAAATAGATATCATTTGTGATCTAAGGAATGGCACAATTCCAAAAAAAACTATTTATTGTTATGATTTACAAAGATGAAAATGTGGTAAGACTAAGAAGTTGTCTTTTACCTGTCACCTCTCTTGAGCCATATCAATGTATTATTTTTGGCTTGTTCTGAAATGACATTACAAGGTTCCCAGTTTGGCCATAATGGAGAAACATACTGAAACATTATCTGAATTGAACAATGTTCAGCCATTGTTTCTATGGATTAAAAAGTAAGATATTGAAAGGATCATCTTATTGCTTGTCTTTCCCAGAAAAGGACTACAACAAAGTGTCAGAGTGCAAACCTTATCAGAAAAAATATTTCTGCTTTAATTCATAAATGATTCTGACTTAAATGGATCCATAAATCCTTGGAAATAAGCAGATTAATTTGACTTTACAATAAGTAATATCATCTTTCCAGATTGTCCATGGTAGAACTTGGACCACTGAATAATTCTGTGGTTCTAATTATATATAGCAGCTCTGCTTCATGCATACCATGTGGCAGGATTCTACTTTGTCTTCAGTAAAGCTAATGAAAATTAGTAGGAAATTTAAAACTTGATGTCAAGAGATTGGAGTGTGACAAATTATTTGGACCTCTACCAATTTTCTCTGAAGAGCCCTAGAGAATTGGGGACACTCTAGAGGATCGAGGAATAGCAAATATGACCTCACTCTTCAAGGGGGGCTGGGGAGAGGATCCCAGTAATTATTGCCTAGTAAGTCTAACATCCATAGCTGAAAAGATGTTGGAGGAGATAATAAGGCAGATTGTTTGTAAACACATTGAAGACAACATTGGCATATAATAGCTAAGAGTCAGCATGGCTTTATCAAAATTAGTTCAAATCTCATCTCCTCTGAGAAAATGTTTACTTTGCTGATAGGCTAATGCTGTTTCAACAAAGTCTTTCACCAGATATCTCACTGACAATTGCTAAAGCATGTTTTGATTAGCACTAAAGTAAGGTAAATCCATATCTGACTACATAACCACACTCAGTATTGATGCTTATACCTCAAATTGGAAAGCAGTTACCAGTGGGATCCCATGGGAATCTATCTTGAGGCCAGATGGGGATATTAGCTAGAAAGGCTAATATCATTCTGGATTGCATCTGTAGAAGCATTGTATCAAAAACAGATGTATTCCTTATTCTCCTCTACCATGCACTGATGAGATTACATCTAGAAGAATGTGTATGATTCTGGGCATCACAATTCTAGAAAGATATTAACAGGTTAGAAGAGGTTCAGAGGATGGTGACAAACATGAAAAAGAGACTCAAGAGTTTGTTCAATAACAAGCTGAAGGAACTTGGAACTTTCAGACTGGAAAGAAATAGATTGAGGTGAGACATATCAGTGTTCAAATATATAAAATGATGGCACAGAGGGGATGTTTTTTCATTACTAGAGAAACTAAGATTAGAAACAGTAATTATTTCAATTCAAATTTCATGCCACCAGACGTCATCCAATTCAGATAATCAGTGTCAGCTATTTAGCAGTAGTGGGTTTCAATTTTGTTTGCTACCGGTTCGCTCGCAGGTGCGTGTGCACCTTGTGACTCTCCTGCGCATGTGCAGAGATGTCCGGGTGGGTGGGCAGAGCCTCCCGCCACTGCCGCTACCGATTCACCCGATCTGGGGCAAACCAGTAGCAACCCACCACTGCTATCTATTTAAATATAATGGGGGGAAAAAACCTTGAATATCCTGGCTATCATTATCCGCTTGTGAATTCCATCCATTGAATTGTAAACTGATAAGAACTAATCACAATATGCTTTTCAATGCATAGCAGTTAGCCATTTGACTGGGGATGGACAATTTATGTATGTCCAGTTTTAAAGCAACTGCACTGACTTCTGGTTTATTTCTAGATATTGTGTAATAAAAATATAGTCCTAAAATGGCTCAGGACTGACATATCTTAAAGCAGAGGTCTTCAAACTTGGCAGCTTTAAGACTTGTGGACTTCAACTCCCAGAATTCTCCAGTCGACATAGCTGGCTGGAGAATTCTGGGAGTTGAAGTCCACAAGTCTTAAAGCTGCCAAGTTTGAAGACCTCTGTCTTAAAGACTGTTATCTGCAAAGCATACTTACCTCACTCTGCAGAAAGTACCCAAGGTTCATTGACAGCAGTAAAGGTAATAAAGGTCATAAAGCCTGTTAGTAGCAGGGTCCTTGTTCCAGATCTTCCATCTCAGGAAGAATTCAGAATACCCTAAAACTTGAACTGAAAATCTGTCTTTATTTGTCCAAATCCTTTCCATTCCGTTAATTTTACTTCTGCCTTCTGCTGATACATTGTCTGCTGCAGTGCCTTAATTCCTTTTTAAATTATGTTATTGGTTCCTATTTTATGAGATTTTAATTGCCTCATAAACCACTCTTGTAATCTAGCTTGGATTAAAGAATGAAGCCTTAAATTGCAAATAAAATAAATAAACAGGATACTGCAGAAATTGAATACTTAATGTTTTTTTTAACCATCAGATTTTATAAGGTTTGCTCATGATGATAAGGGCTACTGTAGCTGTTTGCTGTCCAACTTGGCCTTGTGATTCTTGATGAATGTATCTTTTCTTTTTATGCACACTGAGAGTATATGCACCAAGGGTGTCCAATCACACTTGGCCAATAAATCAGTCTAGTCTAGTCTAGTCTAGTCTAGTCTAGTCTAGTCTAGTCTAGTCTTTAGATTGTACATATATATATATATATATATATATATATATATATATATATATATATA
>WNWU01000004.1:5341157-5382866 GCA_012654045.1 Ptyas mucosa
TAATTTAATTTAATTTAATTTAATTTAATTTAATTTAATTTAATTTATTTAATTTATTTCCAATTTATATACCGCCCTTCTCCCTGAGGACTCAGGGTGGTGTACAGCCAGAATTAAGAACATGAAACACAAATATTAAAAACAGTTAATATATATATAAATTTGGCCCCCAAAAAATTAAAAAATCACAAACCAATTAAAACATTTAAAATTCCTTCTTAAGCCAGCCCGGCTTGCTGGAAAAAATGGGTTTTAAGGGCACGGCGGAAGGCACTGAGGTCTTGAATTCTCCTTATCTCTGGGGGCAACTGATTCCAGAGAGTAGGTGCTCCCACAGAGAAGGCTCTCCTCCTGGGCGTCACCAGTCCACATTGTTTGGCTGATGGCACCCTGAGGAGGCCCTCTCTGTGGGAGCGCACAGGTCGATGGGAGGTCGTTGGTAGCAGCAGGCGGTCTCGAAGATAACTAGGCCCTATGCCATGGAGCGCTTTAAAGGTGATAACCAACACCTTGAAGTGCACCCGGAAGACCATTGGAAGCCAGTGCAGCTCGCGCAGGAGTGGTGTTACATGGAAGCGCTATGCTGCTCCCGTCACTACCCGCGCAGCTGCGTTCTGGACCAGTTGGAGCCTCCGGGTGCTCTTTAACGGTTAGATGGCCTAGACATTAGCATTTGAACACAGATCTTTTTAACGTTTTTATTTTAGTAATCTAGGTGAAATGTTAATACATATTGCCAGTCCACGTATGATATGCCATATGCTAAATAAATAAATCTCTATACTTCTCAAACCAATGATTCACATCTCTTCAGTTAAAGGGAGTTTACCAAAAAGAAGAATTGTAGCAGATGATAGAAGGACAAAGTCCCCTTTCTAAAAAGAGGAGAAGTGGATTTTCTTCTGGGTCACTGTCCTAGAATGCTCTGAAAGGCCCAGAATATAGGGCTTTCCAATGAGTCCTCTTGTTACCAGCTAACTCTTCCTATCATTTATTCTTCCCATTTCATGTGGATAGTAGGAGAGTCAGCAGGGTAGAATGAAGACAAGCTCTTGCTTCTGAATTATTTATGAAAACTATCAGAAACACATTGAGCTTTCTAGCTCACAACATGGGTTTGTATCCCTGCTCAGTCAGTTTCATTGTTTGTCTTCTGCTAGTATTACAGGCATTGCTTTTGGAATCTCATCTCTCAGAAGGTGTTTTTTTTTCTTTTTTAATAAATCAAAGAAAACAATTATAGATCTAGGGATTTCTCAAGGAAATCTCCCATTGCTGAAAATCACCTAAGAACTCACTCACCAAAACTTTTCATTAATATGTTGGAAAACTGGAGTAGACTGCAATGTGCTTAAAATTTTATGCCAAGCTCCTGCTTCCTACTCCCATCTTTGAATGAAGGCTGTTGAAGGATCCGAAATGTGGGAGATGATACTTTAAGGCTACACTGTTACAATCATCTAAACACATCTTGGTAATATATAGCAGGTCTGTTTGCTCATCTCTCACAAAGTTGTGTATGAATGAGGTCTTATTGCAGATGGATGTGACATCATTAGTGTGTGGTTATGATCATCTCATTTTGTGGTGCACAAAATGGGACCACTGGGTCAGAAGTGATCACTTTCATTGTTTATAGTATAAACAGTTTTCACAGTGAGGGTCATATTGCATTGCTCTAGAACAGGGGTTCTAGAGGGGTTCTGGAGCCAAACTCAAGGCTCGCAGGCCTGATCTGGCCCATGGGGTGCTTAGATCTGGCCCTCAGGGCCACCCTGGAAACAGCAAAGGACTGGCCCATGGTGCCCTGAGCTCCATTTTTGCTGACAGAGGGCCACATCCACCCCAACCTGGCCATCCCCACCCGGCCCTCTGAGGTCAAACACAATCCTGATGCGGTCCTCAATGAAATCGAGTTTAACATTCCTTCTCTTGCATGATTCACCATAGCATAGTTCTAAACACTCTGCCAATTGCTGTTCCATTTTAGCATTGAAAATGGTGGTTATCCAGCTCTCCCAGCAGACTGTAGTCGACAGAGTTTCACCATATAGCACCAGTTATGCAAAGACCATTGAAGCTATTTCTCTAAAGTAATGCTGACATCTCTGGAGCTCACTCACCCACAGGGCATGCCCAGTCAGGAATTTCACAACTACTCTCTCCCAAACTAGCTCACTGGTAGAGGCTACCAATTTATGGGAAAAAAATATATTAAAACTTCCCAAAACCTAGCACCCCATAAAAATATAGAATTTAAAAAAACCCTAAACATCAAGAATTGTTTAAAATAAATTTTGATAATAAGAATTACAACATCATCAATAACAACAACATATCTGTAAGCCATTTTCATAAAGAAAACCTTTCAGAATTTATTACGAAGATTTTGACTTAATTTTGCATATCTTCTTTGCTATCTTTGCTGCAGCTTTTCAGCAATATAGAATTATAAACTTTAACGTGATGCAACAGTTTCTTTACCTCTGCTCTAATTCTCCTCATCCGCACTGATCAAATAAATGTAATTAAACACATTCCTACCTCACAGATTTTATTGCTACTAATGCAAGTTATCCATCCAAGCTACTGACCTTAATTATTTTCTCACATACAGATTTTTTTTTCCTGTACTCCTCTGAACTTCCTAAAGTTAAATGACATTACAGATCTAGTCTGCTTTCTTGCAGTGCTTGCATTTTAGGTTTTACTGCACTAGTGAGTTCATAAGTTGCTTTGTCACTTTGATAAAATTGTGTAAAATTTATCTGATAAACTGAAGACATACATACATTCCATTGCTATTATTATCACAGAACAAGCTGATATAGTTCATTGATGTAGGATTATTCAGTGCTTTGAAAAAGATTTAGAAAGAAGGTAATTTGGAAAATGAATGGGTGCAAACTTAGCAACTGTTGGTAACTCTTTAGAAGTAGCCATGTCTTTTCCTAAGACCATCTAGATCCCCTTCACATCTGCCATATGAACCTGGCGAGGGGAGACACAAGGCTGATTTAAAAGGTTGCAGATGGATGTTTACATTTATGTCCCTTCATCCCCTGAAGTACCTTTGGGAACTGGATCAAGAGCATTCCATAACTATTTCCATAACTATATAAGTTTCCTCCTTAAAAAAATTACCTTGACTTTTTTGTCTGAATTTTTCTTTATGATTTGGCATCTTTGTTGTGGGGTCCCTCTGAAGACATATGAACACATACTGCCTTGTTCTTTGGTTAGGCAAGTCAGTTTCTTTTAGCTCAGCTATGGCACTATCTCAAATTGCAATTTGGGATGATGAAAATTCTGCTTTGCAAATGGCAGTATTGGTATTCTGTTCTGTTTGATGATGAACAGTTTCCTCTTGCCCTTCTCCATGTTTTATTACCTGAAGTTGGAAACTTCAGATAGATTTTTAAGGTTTTTTTCTAATCCTTATAAAAATAATCAGATTGATTTTTCATTATTATACAAGTCTTAGACTCATGACATCCATATTTTACAATGTAGACTATAGTCATAGATGCAGTTTTGAGAAACTGTTGTGTCATTATGTCTATGGAGATTCTCAGTTATTCAGGTCATGGTTGTCTCAAAGGAGCTTTTTCAAAAGGCAACTGGATTATGTTTTTTCTTTGAGGAAGAAGATGTTTTGCTTGTCATCCAAGAAGCTTCATCAGTTCTGGCTGGATGGTGGGGGAAAGAAGGAAGGAAGGATTAGTTGTACCATTGTCATCACTTTTCCTAGAATGTATAAGCAGATAAAATGATGTCTTCACAGTCCACCAACCTTCCCTTTTTACTGATAACTCAGGGATGTTTTTGTTTCCAACTTTCATGATAATTATTAAAGCAAAAGCTTCAAAAATAGTGAGCTTGCCTTGCATGTGAGTTATTACTGATACATAGCTGAGTTATGTATCTTCCTACCTTCCTAGATTATGGAAATAAATGGAATTAGGTTCCTTGTCTATGGCCAGTCTAATGACATAATATTTTTTCTGGTTTAAAGGCTAGGATGCAAACCACTGGATTTGAAATGTTATAATAAAACATAACTAAACATTTTATTTTTCAGTTCAGTGATTCCATGGCTCTAATGAAATGTTTGAAACTAACCCAGGGGATTTAGGCATTGGACAACATTCTATCAATATTTATTCCATATCTACTTTTTCAGAACCTTTGCAAGGAAATGATAGTATCACCTACTTTGTCTGAACAAATCCTTTCAAATACACAGTTATAGTAAAAGATGTTTAAGTGAACTTGAGCCTTTTCCATCTCCTTCCATAATATTGCACAGTATTGCAGGTTCAGCTTCACATCCTATATTTCTACTTTCCAGGACATTTTTTTCTTTTTGACATCAAACATTTTTCTTGGACTTTGAAAGGCGTTGCCCGGCCAGAGAAAATAGATCATCACCTCTTACTGAGATATTCCCTGGCACTCCCTGGTAGGTAGGTAGGTAGGTAGGTAGGTAGGAAGGAAGAAAGGAAGGAAGGAAGGAAGGAAGGAAGGAAGGAAGGAAGGAAGGAAGGAAGGAAGAAAAGAAGAACAATGAAACAAGCCAAGTTTTTAAACCAAAAAACAGCCTGTTTCGATTCCACTGCCACAGGAAATTATGTTAAGAATTATTTTTACATAGAACAAAAATAATGGGTTTATGGAAATATTGTGTAATGACACATTTAGTATGTTGTTTCAGAACATTCCTATATTTACTCAATTTATAATCCAAAATATATTTTGAGAGTGTATAGTATATCTACATAGCTAATTTCTCATACGTTTCTGATCAATTTATGTACCTGTTTCATTCTCCTGTTAGAGTGTTGCCTCTAAACTTCAATTCTGATCACCTTTAGAATGAAGAGATTTACATTTGACTTAACCAAGACCACAATATTATTCCTAAGAAATAGTCCTGCAAATAAAGTATTTTATAGCAGTGGTGTCAAACTGGTGCCCTGCAGGCTAGATGCATCACATGCAGGCCATACCCACCCCAGCTCTGCAAAGGGAAAAAACATGACAAAATGTCACGTGACGGCAATGTGATGCCACAAGTTTGACACCCATGTTTTATAGTAAAGAGTTTATGGGAAAATGCTGACAAAGGAAAACTGTTTCTTACTTCTTACTTAGCAAGACCAAATCTGATCTGGTTAGAATCACAATCAGTGTACTGAATATTTGTTCTCAGCTGACTATACTATTTCTGATTGTCAGGAAAGCTATGGTGGAACATATTCTTCTTAAGGCCCATAAAACTCTTGGTCTGTCAGGAGCCTGCTAGATGCCAAAGCCCTAAATGACAGAGATGATCAGACAGACCATTTCATCTTCTTGATGAATAGTTTGAAGATTCACTGATGGCTATCATCAGATTCAGGTGAAGGCCTTTATGAAAAGAATATCTATTTAAAAGATGATAGAAAAACTTCCAAAATTACATTATGCTTCAGGGCAATTGGTATTTACTTATTTTTTTTAAAAAATTATTTAGGGAACATTAGGACAGGGATGGTAGGCATGCTGGTGCGGTTATGCACGCCCTTATAGATCTCTTAGGAATGTGGTGAGGTAAACAGTAGACAGTTTTAGGTTAATGTTTTGTGGGTTTTGGGATGAGACCACAGAGTCTGGTAGTGCATTCCAAGCATTTACAATTCTGTTACTGAAATCATATTTTCTGCAATCAAGTTTGGAGTGGTTCACTTTAAGTTTGTATCTATTGTGTGCTCGTGTATTGTTGAAGCTGAAGTAGTCATTGACAGGTAGGACATTGTACCAGATGATTATTTGAGCTATGCTTAGGTCATACCGAAGGTGGCGTAGTTCTAAATTTTCTAAACCCAGAATTTCAAGTCTGGTGGCATAGGGTATTTTGTTACGAGCAGAGGAGTGGAGGACTTTTCTTGTGAAATATTTCTGCTTACAGTTTGGTTCAAAAACTTGAACTAAAACTGGTTAATATCCAAACCAGAATTTATTTTGAATTATGTAATGTACCCTGAATAAGGGAGGTATGTTTGAGCCAAGCCTTGTACTACACAATTGCTTTTAAGCAATTCTGAATCAGTGCAAATGATTCCGATTATTTTGGAGCCAAGAATTATTTCAAAAAAAAAAAAAAACCCCACCTCATTTTTGATAAAGGACTATTGAAAAACAAATGCACATATTATTCCTTTTACAGGAGTTGCTAGTTCATGCTATATACAGATTGGCTTTAATGTGGGAATCACAGTCTTTAATCTTTAAAGTACCAACCTGGTACTTCTGCTGGCAACAGAAACTGGACAAATGAATAAAACACTGCACTTTATACACTTAGCAGGTAGCTAAGAATCTGATTAAGGTTTACTGTCATATATGTAATGGACACTTGTATTTTTCAAGCTTTCCCATATCAAAAAGTTAGCCTCTTCAGGTGTTGTCTGGATCCATAAATAGATTTCCGTAACATAGAAATGCATAGGTAACATGGTTCAATCTCCCTCTCTCTATATACGTTATGATATAACATTCAATTTAATGTATGGAATTGGGTAATGGAACAAGCTAGGTCTCTAATTTCTCACTCCCTATGTATTAATTGACTATTTTTAAATTGGTCTAATGTGCTCCAACTACAGCCTAGGATAAAATTCCTATAAAATATACTGGAAGTTAAGTTGCTTTGTCTATCTTGAACTTGCAATTGGCACAGTGACAGAGCTCTGCTGGAAAATGTAGATTTTCTGCCATTTGTGAAAATTAACTTCCCTAATTAACTTACACGTATAAATGCACTTAGAATGAAGACATTAAGTTGATTATCTAGAAAATTGCTACCTTGGTAGATTCCCGGATGCCACAAATGCCTTTGATTATGCCAAGAATGAAATTGCTCTTGTGGTTCTCGTATATCGGTGTGATTGAATATGTGAAAAAGAAACACATATAACCCCCACTTCTGGCCAATTTAAACCTCATTTTAGTGGGCCACAGAAACTGGATCTATAGCAATTTATTTGACTTGGTATTAATAGAGAGGAACTATAAAATGAACAACCTCACAGCTTTCATACAAGATCATAAAAAATGTCACACCACATATGTAGGGTCTTCTTCCTCTGTATTAATCAACAATTCCCAGAAGATTCTTCTCTCAGAAAGAAATAGCTCTGTGTATGATATATTTCATTTATATAAATTAATTAATTGATATAATTAATTAATTCTATATATTTATTTAAACTTCATATATCTTAACCACCTTCAATTACAACAGCAATGAATATACCATTAAGAGACCAAAGAGGCCAGGCTAAAAAGATGAAAACCAAATTGACAGCATTTGATTAATCAATGATCAATCAGTCATGATTGCTTATCTAAAAAACTACAGTTCTGCATTTATTTATTTTGCCCATGTATATTTACTATCTAGGGCAAACTAAATTTAGTCCTTTGACCGATATCCTTATGAGTCAATGAAACAGATCTCATTATCTAGCGTGGAGTTAAGTCCAGACCCTGATACTTCAGCACCATCACTCCATGATTTATGTTGCTTGCTGATGGATTTGTTACTTCAAAGAAAGAATGACTAGCTTTAAAACTGTGTCTTTTAATAAAAAAGAGCTCTGTTCAATGTTTTTTAAGTGATGTGTCATGTTAGATCACATCAGCCGTAATAGACTGTGATTGCGGCAAAGCAGAGGCAAAGGAATTTCAGATATATACAAGAGCAAATGGGTTGCTTTGGGATTGCATTTGACAGCAAAGACACAAGTGACAGAGCCTGAAGCTGCGGCCTTAAAAAGAAGGCAGGCTCCAAAGTTATCAACTCTTTTCAGCTCAGTCTAAGAGCTTTTCAAATCGCATGGTGCGCTATGTTTATACTGTCAAATTCAGATGTTTGAAATAGTGTATTCCATTTTTTTTAAAAAAATCTACAAAAGAAAAGTTGATTAAATGAAAAAGGAGCAAAGAGAAAGTTGGAAAACAATTGTCTTTTTTTCTCTTGGTGAAACCTGATAAGCCCAGTGCAGCCTAGAGTTTTGTGCAAAGGATGCATGAGCTTTGGATAGACTGAGATAAACAGCCACTCAGTTCCTTTGGCTTCTGGGAAGAATGAACAAGCAGAAATATCCAAGGAACTAAATATGACAATTATAGCATGATTCACCAAATGAGACATTCCACATTCTTTAACAATGTAAAAATGTGAAGGGCGAAGAGATTAGATCATGGGCTTTGTTTTCAGATTGGTTCCTGGTCGGCATCAGTTTCTTTCTCAGTTACTATCTGCAGTAAAAGTTGCATAAACTACTAATTTTATGAATGGCTACGCCCTAAATTCCTTCTTTCCATGCGATTCCATGGAGAAAGCTGTAATTACAATCCTAAGAGTCATTTTACTGAAGCCTATTTTATCAAGTAGTAATTAAAGCTAGTTTGGTTTTGTGAATGGCTGTCAGAGATCAACATCAATAGATACCAGTATTTCAACAGATATATATATAGATATAGATATATAGAAAGTGATAGAGACACATTCATACAGTGATAACTGCCACCAACTGAAAATGTGACAGCCAATAAATTCTGTGTACTTTATGCATTCCAACACAAGCATTTCTCCACCCATTACAAACTGGTTGGACAGCAGATTCCAATGGAGATGCCTCATTTTATTACTGGAGAATAATTAATGATCTAAACACAGTTAATTCAAGAACCTAATAGACAAATTATGCCTCCAATCATCTCACGGTATATTGTCTACACTTAGCAAGTGAGGGCTGACAGAATTCCCAAATGGTTGGCTTTATTTCCTATTTCTCTTTGAAGCAAACGTCTTGATAAATGAGTATCTTTGACTGCAGGTCAGACCTATATACAGTTGCCCATTGATCTCAGATGCATTTACTTCTGACAAGACATGTATAAGTTTGTTGTGAGTAATGCAACTAATTTATAAGTCACTTGGTGATCATTTTCCAATAACACATCTAAATATTTTCCAATTCTCCAGCATTCTCCAACTTCTAATTGTGTATTGCTTTTCAATTAAAAACAATACGTAAAATGTGTAATGTGAAACAAAGACACTAATGATAAAAAAGCAGGCAGTGCAAAACAACACAAAATATTATAATTGGAACCCTTAAGAAGGAATGTGTCAGCTATGAAAATCAAATATTTTATTAAAAAAAACAATGATTATTTTAAAGAGTAAAATGTATAAGTGGGTGCTCGTTGCACATTTGGGAGGCTGCTTCTTAATTGAGTGATGAATTTTTAAATCCTAGGATTTACTAAATTAATTTCATTGTCATGTTTATAGAAATGATATGCAAAGCAGAAGACAAAACAACTTAAGTCAGTGGCACATCATTAATTAAGGTAGTTTGATTATTAATTACATGGCAATTCTATGGATGCAATCCCAAAATTTGGTGGACAATAGCATTATTCTTTTCTAGTTAGCATCTCCCTTTTGGCAATACCGCCAAGAAGATGTAGTTCCTTACAAATACAATTTGTCAGTTTTTTCCAGTAATGAGATTAGTTGGAACTAGCATCTTTCATTCTTCATGGCCATTATTCCCAGCAGAGTAATCAAGATTATTTAAACCATAATACTTCATAACTTAAAACAAATAATCACATGATCTTCTAATT
The DNA here is from genome assembly GCA_012654045.1 of Ptyas mucosa. Lineage (NCBI taxonomy): Eukaryota > Metazoa > Chordata > Lepidosauria > Squamata > Colubridae > Ptyas > Ptyas mucosa. The sequence continues at coordinate 5,350,842 of WNWU01000004.1, forward strand.
AAATAGCATATAATAGCATAACACATAATATATATGTGTAGTAGGTTAGTGTGTGTGTGTGTGTGTGTGTAAAAGTAATTACTTGCTGTTAGTCTTCCCTTAGGCATTGAAGCTGGCTGGGTGACTTTGGGCTGTCATTTCCTTTCAGGCCTTGTGAGTACCTAGCTTACTGACAAGCCAGTTGAAAATCAAAATCCCTTGTTGTATCATGCATTGATAACTTCAATGATATGTGAACTGAAGCAAGTGCAGCACAAAACCAGCCAGCAGAGTCAAATGCTGGCAGGAACAGCAACAATCACAGAGACACAGAATAAGAAAGGGCCATCAAGTCAACTCTCTGATAAGGCTAAATCCAAATTACAATATTCCCAACAAATAACAATCAAGCTTCTGTTCCCATGCATCCAGCAAAGAAGAACTCATGTCTCCTTTAAAAATTGATTCCACATGCAAATTGTTCTTATTCTCATTTTTTTCCCCCTGACATTTCTCAAAATCTGTGAATACTTAATTAACTTAGATTTGTAATCCTCGGCCTACATTCAGAGACATTTCTCGTGAAAAGACAGTACACCTCTGACTGAAGGGCCAATACCACAGCCCTTTCAGTCAACTTGTCTGAGGTACCAGACTAAATCTCTTGATAGTTGCTGAACCAATAATTGGCTCTAATCTACAACAGTTGTCTGTTGGGTCAATATAATCCAAATGCAACATCTGATCTATCATCCATGCCCAATGTTGCCTGTCACCACAGCCACTCACAGGTTTTCTTGAAATAGGCAGCACTGGCTGTGATTTTAAATGGGAGCCAAATTACTTTTATGTCTGATTCAAAGTAGCCAGTCAGTGTATTTGATTCACTCCAGAATACAGCTTGACCACAAAGTATTGCGTGTAGCTAATACAGCGTAGTTGGAAGCTGCTGCTTAAAGGGATAAAATATGTTTTGGCTTCCAATTAAAAATGCTATTGTTGGTTGCAAGGGAAATTGAGGTGAGGTTAGTGATGTGCAGGGCAATAACAGATCAGAATGGGGTCAGGTACACTTCACATCTGGACAATGATGGGCTGTTTAGTAGGAAAGAAGTTAATGATGGAAAAGAAATACTATGCTTGTTGGATACATCATCTCCATCCACTAAATAGCTTTCTTTATGGCACATAATAGAGGAGACATCACTTGGTATTTTACTTTCCACTGCTGTTCTGTTATCTTTAAAAAATTAAAGCTGGAATAACCAAAGGCAACTTCCTTTGGGGCTGTTCATTCTAATTATCCATAATATTGTTTCCAGCAACTCTGCAAAGTTATATGCCATAAATTCTTGCCTGCTGCTTATGTCTGCCTCTGTCTGCTTTTACTTGAGTTTTATGCCACTTTGCAGTTTTGTTTTGCTAGCCAAACTGATTTGGCTTATGTGCTTACAGTACTCTGATCTGGATATGGGGGTTCCTGGGACTTTGCGGAGAGCAGATTAAACTGGAAATTATCCACAATAATTTTTGCAAGATGAGATTCCTCTAAACTCTTATGCTAAAATGAGATTCCTCTAAACTCTTATGCTACCCATGGAAAAAAAAATATGTTCAGTTGCCTTAAAACAAGGGTACAAAAATTATGGCCACCAACTTGTCTTCTGCATCCCAGAGCAACATGGCATGAATGGTGAGTCACATGTGAAGCAATACCTCCTCCAGATATGCTGAATACTCCAGATGTCCATAATACCTGGTGCACAAATGAGCATAACAGACTCAAAATGACAAACGTGTTATTTTGATTTTGTGAAATCAATCACATTAAAATGCATTCAGATTTCCTACTAGTATCAGCCAAACACTTTGTTAGGATAGCTCAAATAATATGCTTATTAGAAAATTATAAATCTTTCATCTGGGCATTCATGTGCAAAAACAAAAATTATGTGTGAATGAAACTACCATTGTTGGCAGCAATTCTTGCAGTCGTGGCAGTTGAAAAAAATGCTGTGATAATCATAGCAAAACATCTGCCAGACCCATCTATTATTGTCAGGGTCACCCATTCCATTTCTTCATTTGACTGAGCACCAGATGATGTTCAGGACTGCATGAGATTCAAGTTCACTGGAAAGAGCACATTCATTGCATGCTGAACATTTCCTGTGAAAGAATCTCAGGAAATGCAGCTGGGAGAGAATTCCATCTGGAACTTGAAAAGATACCATCAAATGGGTCATTGCTGGACTAAATAGATCAACAGTCCAGTTTGGCATTAATAAGTATAATATGTATATGCAATGACAGTTCATGAGTGCTTGGACAAATGTTTGCTAGGATAATAACTTTCCTGTACAAGCCATGAGTAGGCTCAGGACAGCCCTGTCAGGTGTCTTATCTTGTCACAATTTATTTATTTGTTAAATTTATATGTTCCAAGACTTAACTTCTTATGTTTTGGATAATCATTTCTAAATAGACTTTAATCCAGAGGTCTTCAAACTTGGCAACTTTAAGACTTGTGAACTTCAACTCCCAGAATTCTCCAGCGAGCATAGCTGGCTGGAGAATTCTGGGAGTTGAAGTCCACAAGTCTTAAAGCTGCCAAGTTTGAAGACCTCTGCTTTAATTGGTTACTCTGTTTGAACAATTTGCTGGCATTATTCTAGGGACAAGGAAATTGCAAGTCAAGAGTCATAGGAGAGTGTGGCTTGTTTCTATACACTGTAAATTCAGGATAAATAAGCGATAGGGAAGAAGGATAACAAAGCTTGGCTTTAAAAAGGTAGGCCAGCCTGCCACTGAGGGCCTTTCTCAAACCCCTAGAGTGGTTCACTTTAGATTAATCATGACTAAGCTTATCCTTTTTGGAGGTTTGTACTCTGGAAAATCTAATTTTCTCTTCTCCCGCACAAACACAAATTAAGGGAGTGCTGTAGGCAGTAAGATTTAGAGCTCATCCTTCTGCAGCCACTATTCTGTGCCAATCAAAGGCAAGCAGCTGCCTATTCTCCTTCACTGAATTGTTTGCAGCAGCAGCAATTTCCAACCAGGAAAAAGACACAAATTGACACTAAAACATTACCTGGGATATTAATTCTGGCAGTCCTACTTTGAACGGCCTTAGGAGGTGTGTGTCTGTGTTCAGAAAAAAAAATGAGAGGAAAACCCACATTCTAATTTAGGAGATGGAATCCACAACTAGCTATTGAACAAAGGCAAAACTGCATTACTTAAATCTTCCTCTTCCCCTCCCTCCCATTTCATAATTGACAGTATGTTGGGCAGCAAATCTTCTTTGATAAGGGGGGACTCTTTCTGAAGGACTTTGATCTGAGATTGAAGGATATTGCTCAGAACACCAGGCATTATTATAAGCATGGGGTTATTCCTCCACCAAGTGGTAGATGTTTGATATTCCCCAGGAAACCATGCTGAGAACAGGAACTTGTTTTAACACCCAAGCTAGGAAAATCAAGGACTTAAGAGTGGGAAGTAAGCTGTATGCCACTGGGCCAATATGACGCCTGCCTCCCTTTCTTCCTCTAGCATGCTTGCAGGCATTGCTACTGCTTCAGACAGCTTTCTTTGACTCTATTGCCAAGTGGATTTGCTTCTGGGAATCAACATTTTTTTTCTTTGCTTCACTGCACACCTACTAATGTATCAAGCAAAGAGAAGCAGACAAAATGGAACTTGTGTCTTTAAATCTCCTGTTTTGGAGCACACAGAGTATCTCAAATCTTTTGGGTCCTCACCAGAAGGTATTTACCCTAGACAATAGGGAGAGGAGAGAAAGAATTGTGCACACATAAAAAAATGTCCCAATTGGAATTCGCTCTGAACTTTTTTTAGTCAAATTTTGCATGTAGAAACCAATTCCCTTTAAATTAGCTCCCAATCTCTTGAGGGATTGTGATCAACATTTTGAGAACTTGTTCCCTAAAATAATTACATTCAGATTGGTAGGTCACCTGATTGCTAGATTGCCAACTGGTGCAAAGTGTGAGGATAATATGAAGCCTCTTTTGAAAAATCTATATTTTCTGCCAATTGCCTACTGGGCACATTTTATGAAGTTGACTTTGACCTTATCTTTTAAAGCTTTCAATGGCTTGAAGCCTGATTGTATGAGGAAAGCATTGCCTTTCCTACTATGAACTTGCTCAGTTACTTAGATCAGCAGGAGCTTGTCTGAAGGCACCTCATTGCCAGAACTGGCGCTGTCTGGTATGCAGGACCCCATACTCCAACCAGGATAGGTTCAAACTTTAAGATATATGATGACATAAATATTATATTCTCCCACTTCTGGGAAGTAAAGGAGTCTAGATTAGAATGCACTGCTTTTCATTAGCAATATCAACCTTTGGAATATCATAGCCATAACACTTAGACTTATTTACCACTTCATAGTGCTTTACAGCCCTCTTTAAGTGGTTTACAGAGTCAGCATATTGCCCCCAACAGTCTGGGTCTTTATTTTACTGACTTGGAAAGATGGGTCAACCTTGACCCAGTGACACTCAAAATGCCAAACTTTTGTCAGCAGTCAGTCAGCAGAAGTAGCTATAAGACTGCATCTAACTACTGCACCACCATGGAATAGTCTTCCAATTAAAATCAGGCTGGCTTCCTTCCTGATTATATTCAGACGGATTTCAAAACTGAATTATTTCATGAAGCGTTCTAGCTGAGACCTTATTTTTTATCAATGTTGAATTTTTATAATACAATTGTTTCAGACATTTTAAATTGTACTGTGGGTTGCCTTAGAACCATGCCAGCAGCTGAGAGTTGTTTTTGATTGCAACTAACCTAAACTAAACCACTTCTATGAAGATCCTAGTCCATGGAATGCTTTCTTTAATGGGCTTGTTCCCAGTCTTAGTATTTAAAATGAAAAAAAAATCTATAACTTTGATCAAATTTTTAACTGTTGATTACTTTCAGTTGATTTTAATTTTAATTGTATTGATTTTAATGTCATGGTTTATATTTTCTGTTATTGCTATAAGTTGCCTGGAAAGCTTGCATAAGCAAAAAGTGAAGTATAGAGCTATTAAATAAAATTGTAATTTATATTTCCCAGTGTGAATAATGTTGCTCATGAATATCAGCCATAAGGCCTGTCATGCCCTGTATGCCTTTATTTTATTTTTTAAAAAATGGAAATAAAATTAATGGAAACAAAACACTAAGTTCTAACTTTGTCATTATTTACTCCAACACCTCTGGATCCATAAGGATTCATAGGCCTTGTAGTAAATGAAATTAACAGGTGGCTCTTAGCCCAATGCTTTTAGAATGATGATACCTGCCAAGAATTAAAACAACAAAACCAAAGGAAAGCTAGAGTCACCGAGAAAATATGGAGAGAACACTGCCCACTGTGTCCTCACAAAAATATTTTGATATTGCTACATTTTTAATAACCAGAGAAGCTGTTTTCATCAGGCCGAACATTGTGATTTAAAATCTCCAAATATATCTTCTTCTTTTTTCTTTAGAATGTTGCCTTCTTGGTTGTATATTTTGATTGAGAAATAGAAAGGAAAAGAACCAAGGACACTGATGTCTCATTAAAGTCAATGTTAAATTAATGGTGAACATTTTTACTTTGAAGGATAGCTAAAAAGGTTTATTTCTTCAGTATGACTCTACTGCTTTTTTCCCCTGGATACTTGCCTTCACAAATTCTGTTGCTGTAGAACTGGGGTGTCAAACTCACAGCATCACATTGTCATCACGTGACTATCGTGATTTTTTTCCCACTTCGCTAAACCGGGGGAGAGCATGGCCAGTGCATGACACATCTGGCCCACAAGTTTGACACCCCCGCTCTAGAATGAGAATTCTGATTACAAGTGGACTTCAACCAGGAGATGTTATTGCAATTTTGGATCATAGATCACCAATCCTCAAGTCTATTCATCAACTGCTGAAATTGGCATTAATACCAATCCATGAAAAGCAATCATTGTTTGAATGACCAATTCAGAATGAATAGTGAGGGAACTGGGAGTGTTTTATTTCTTTAATTAGTTTGGCAATTAGATACCATAATTATCTTGCTGCACACCTTTTCTTGAGGTGAACCTTATTATCCAAATTATGCAAACCTAAGTCAGGAATTCAACATGAAAGCCAGTGTTGGAACCTTAAATAGCTAATAGGATTTTTAAAGAGTATATAAAGGCAAGTAACTTTCTTTTTAGAATTGCCATGGGGAAAAACCAGTGCCATAAAGATATAATGACCTAGCTAATATAAAGAGAATTATGTGGAGATAAAGATGATATATGATAAAGATGTAGATATAGATGGCGCATACCAGTGGTGAAATCCAATTTTTTTTACTACCTGTTCTGTGGGTGTGCCTTGGTGGGCATGGCTTGGAGGGCATGGCAGTGGAAGGATACTGCAAAATCCCCATTCCTTCCCCACTCCTAGGGGAAAGACATTGCAAAATCTCCATTTCCACCCCACTCTGGGGCCAGCCAGAGGTGGTATTTGCTGGTTCTCCAAACTGCTCAAAATTTCCGCTACCGGTTCTCCAGAGCCTGTCAGAACCTGCTGGATTTTCCCTCTGGTACAGACATAGATGATATAGCTATAGTTATAATTATAGGTATTGAGATATGGATACAAATATATATTTACGGATATCATGGCCATGGATAAAGGGAAATGCAGTTCAAAGTATTTTTTTATAGAGGGGTAAATAATGAATCCTATAGTGAAATTTGTGTTCAGGTGGTCAATAGCTTTTTATTTTCCTCTGACAAAGAAGATTCTATTTTTCTAGCCCTTCCTAAAAGTGCTTAAGAATTTATTTTACTGTTTACTATGTTTACTATGTTTACTAGTTTACTATGACTGTTGTTGAACTTTTTTTTTGAAGTTTACAGCAGGTGGCAGTAGTTAGCTAATACTGGCTGATCTCAAAATTGTTTGGAAGGGAGGCAACCAGGATATTCCAACCCTGGAAAAGGACAATGACAGACTACTTCCATATGCTTCCACAAAACCAGTATGAATGTGTTTGTGTAGTTGTCAGGTGTCAACCTCAACACAAAGGAGACTTTGCTTTTATCTTATTGTTGAGAGGTGGCAGAAATAACTGTATTGTAGACAATTCACAAATCACTATGATTATCTAACTACCTCTTCCTCCATGCATTCTTATGTCCTTCTCCATCTTTCTAATTCTTTCTGAGTCTAAGTTTCTTAGGGATACAGCAAAAAGCTGAGCACCAGCTCTGTGGAATTTTGTAATACTGCCATTATTCAGCTTCCCCTTTTGTTCTTGATATTATTTCTTAAACAATTATTGATCTGCCAACATGAACTTTCTTGGTAGTGCGGATGTAGTCATGTGACCTCAATTTACAACATTTTTTTTCCAGGAAACTGGAGTTTATTTCCTGAGTTCTGTTGACCCTAGGGTTTGCTTAATGACCACAACAAAAAGATTGTAAAATTGGGCACAGACATGTGATGAACTACTTAGTGACCAGCAAGACTTACTACTATAATTCCAGGCCCAGTTATGGTCATAAGTCGAGGACTTTTTTATTGGACTACCCAAGTGCCATGACAAAGCCTCCCCCTCTCCAGAACTCAGATTATTTATTACTTATTCATTTTAGACTTGAAGAATTCTTAATGGTCGTGTTTATATTGGAATAGTGACTTTGACACAATTTAAATTGTGTCTTCTTCCTGTGCTACATGCTGCCATTTTAATCCTTCTCTCCCTCTCTTCCTGTAAACGTTCAAATAATATATGGTATCGGGTTGGAAAAAAATTCAACAAGCAAATATTGTATCATCTATAACAACCTAAGCATATCTGTAGATTGTTTGCCATTGTTAATGTGCTTTCTTGAATAATACTCAGTGGCTCTATGATTTATCTTGTATTCATTGTAGGTCTTCTGCTACAAAAAGTTTTGGCAATTATAGTGATATATATGGAGTTTTGTAGAAGAGAATTGTTTATAAAGCCACTATCTTCATCTTTGTCAAGTGATCCATTTGACTCAAGCCAAGAATCGGTTTTACTGCTGTTGTAATCCTCTTTAAAGAGAAAAGAACTACGATAAGCGAGTAGCTTTATGCCCAACACACATTTATAAAAATAATATAAATGGGAGAGAACACACAGATATGTTTTGATGTCACACATAAATTATAACTGCTAGTTTGCAAGCAGTGTTGCTAGAGACACCTAAAAGTCTCATGAACTTTAATAGTTAAATATGGCTAGTTATACCCTTATTGTCTGAACATTGTCTTTAACTGCAATGACTTTAAAAAACTCAAAAAAAGGAGTAATATGAAAAGTTACTTTTGTCTAATGAACATGTAACTCAAAAGCATCAGGCTCGAAAAGAAAATGTACCTTTTTATGTTGCCGAGGAACAGATCATCAGCTTATATTCATGGAAGTTTAGGCAACAGCAAGCTTACTCAAGATACAACATTCATCTCATTTTTCTTGGCACTATAAAACTCAACTTTGTGCTTACTTGAAGTATAGTTAATTCATTATTAGTCATTAAAAGGATTTTGTGCTGATTTTAAAAGTTGGGCTTTTTCCCACATCAGTTGAGAAAACCTGAGGCCTTAGCAATCTTGATTTAGCAGAAAGATCCCCAAATCACAGTTATCCAAGGATCAGAAAATTAATTATATATGTGATAATTAGTATTGACTAGTAAATATTAATAAAGACATCTCTAGACTCATCTATTTGACTATAGACTCATTTGCACTGCTTACTTGACCCATTGTTGAAATGGGGTAGCAACCATATTTTGAAGGCCTGGTAGAGAAGACATTGCTTTGTACTTAATGTATCCTTTGCATTGCAAATGTGATCTCTGGCTGTATTTTTCTCTTGTGATTTTAAACTATTCTCTCCCCCCAGCCCCTTTATTCCCCTATCCCCAAGTGCTCCTGCCTCTTTTACTTCATTACAGGCTGACTTCAGCAATTCACTGGTCTACTTTGCAGAAAAAAGAACCCTCTCAGCAGAGACAATGGTGAACATGTTTCTTAATATATTCTGCTTTCACCAGGAAAGCTGTAATAATACATTGGTTAAAACACTGACCTTCTAAATGGAAATTTGCTGCCTTAAAGTCTGGCAGAAACTGTTTTATTTATTATTTTATTTCTCTAAGTTATTACTTTTCCCTGGGCTTGTTTTGATAATAAAATTAGCCATGCACTGTTTCATCATTTTTCCAGTCACTTGAGGTGGAAGGCTTTCGCCCTTTCCCCACCAATGGAAGAAATTAAAAGCTTCTTTTCATCAGTCATGGTTTACCAGTAAACCGAAGCCTTAAAATCCATTCAGCCTTAACTAGGGTCTGCTAAAATGAAGCCACATTATAACTTGTAATTTGAAGATGGCATACTATAAAGAAGCCATGGCCCAGACCTAACCATCCTGCATCAGGATTATTCAAAATTAAAAGTGGTAGTTAACATAGGAGTGAGAAGGATAAAGGCAATCTTTAAGTGCAAGGTTCACTGTATCTTTCTTCCAGCATAAATAACCATAATAATCATATGAGCTGCTCAAAATATCCATTTGTCTACTTTGATATACACAAGGGAGAAAATATGTGACCCCCCCCCCCCACCATAATAGGAACAATGTGGAAAATTTATAATAACTTTCCCAAATGTATTGTTCTTCCAGTTCTATTGCCTTCTTTTTTAAGCACATCAATGTCAATATTGACATTAGTGACCAAAAGGGAAGAGATCTGTAATAGATTAAAAAGCAATTATTGTCAAGATAAACTATTTGATTAAATGAAATGATTAAGAGATGAAAGGAGTCCCCAAATAGAATTCAGACAACAATAAAAAAAGGTTTAGAAGAATATTCTGTTAAAACAGTTATTATTTCCTAATATTGTAGTATATAAATTCTATCTTTAGTTCCTTATTTTCCCTGTGAAATGTATTTTATTAAGGCATATGTTTTGTGCTGGTTCTGTTATTGTTCTTGATATGTGTATTTGACCTCACAGCCAGGCTGAACAGTGCAAATCTCTTTAAGGGAGAGGAAATATTTATATATTTAAAAACAGAGATCATCTCTTTTTTAAAGCATAACTTTATTGCTGTAGGTACAGAAATAGCTTCAAAAGGAAAAAAAGGAAAAGCAAAGGGCATGATCACATTATATAACCCAATACTATTATAAGGTAAAGTGTTTTTGTTCATTGCCACTTTGTCATTAATACACTTTGATATTTGGATCATTATTATTTTAACAATGAACACTAAATCTAAATCTATCAATTCTGTACTTTTTATGTACTTTTGTGTTTTTACACTTGCTTATCCTCTCCCTTTTTATCATGGAAATTCTGACTGCAATGCCATCCCTCCTCAATTGATGGCTAAATTGCAATGTCCATTAGGCAGTAAAATATGGAGGAGTCATTTTGTCTCAACAGTGTGTGGACAAGTAATTCATATAATGCATTTTATTGATCTTGTGGCTAAAATGTGTGAAAGGTAGAGACGTCATCGCTCTGTCTCTGGAAAGTCAAATCATTTATTTTTACAACTTTTCTGTATACATTCAGAATCAAATGGAAATATATCAGTGGCACTTTTAGACAAAAACTGCTGCATTTCCAAGAGAATGATTATTACACTTACTGTTTAACTTTTCCTCACATTTTAATCTTTTCCAATTCATACCCACCAATATTCAACTTTAAGGTTAAAATGGTGCTTTAAAAGCACACCTTCCCTAGAATTTTGCTACATTCGGGTCATCCCAATCATTTTTATTTATGTTTAGCTAACATACTTTTTAGAACTGAAGCCTTTTTACTTCTATTAATGCATAACTTCTGTTGTGGTTAATGGTTTGTACATTCACTTGCATGAGATAGCTTTTAATACTGTGGCTCACCATGGGCCTTCAGATATTCAGCCTTTTACTTGTAGGCATATTTTGAAAATCAGTAATTTATATCATAAAATGTCCTGATACCACGTTGAACTAGAGGCTACTAATAGGGGAATGAATGTATGTATGACACTTCTCATAAAATATAGTAGAATTATAGAAATTGTGACCATGATTAGTAAATTCAAGAATGATTACTAGAGTCCTCTAAATATAGAATCCTTGCCTGAGTATTTAGAATAACATTTAGCAGATTTATTTTATTTTATTGACAGTTTATAAAAACATGTGTTCATGTTCACCAACAATCTTAGAGTATATTTTATTAGCAATCACCACCAATAAAGACTACATTAATACGTGCAAAAAAATGATTTGCTTTTTCCAATATGCCCCACATCACATATTTGGTTTCTAAAATGACAAATGATGGAAATCCCACCTACCCCCATTATATAATATACTTTGGATCTCAATTATTGGCAATCTTAGAGTTTTCTCTAATTGTAACTTTACAACTTGATTTATTATGTTCATATATTTTAAGTAGTGTGAATAGGGGAATAGCTTGTAAAGCAACCTAAAGCACCATCTGTCTGTATGTGCATGCATTCAATACAATATTGATTCCTACTTACTACCTGCAAGTTTTTGGCAAGGTTTCTCAGAAGTGACATGCCAGTGCCTTCTTCCTAGGCTGAGGGAAAGTGACTGGTACACAATTATCAGCTACTTTTGCACTAGGCAGCATCACAGTCTCCCGGTTTCTAGCTTGATACCTTAACCTCTGTACCATATTGGTTCTCATAAAAGACATTTAAGGGAATATAAATGAGATTCAGTTCTGCTAAATAATGCCATATTTTCCTTGGGTCCTTTGGAACTCACAGAAATGACCAGAAGAATTGGCTTCTTTTATTCCTATGCATGTTGTAGTTGATATCCAAATCCTTTGGCTGAGAAAATTGAATATGCAGAAAGTAGAATATGCATCAGAAAATCTAGCAAGACACCTATCTTTCTCTATTTTATTATTACATACACAAATTTCAAAGTTTAAAAACTGATTTCTCTCATACATATCAATTTAATTTGAAAATATATTCAAAAGAAGAAATCATAGAAAAGAAGTAAATTGTTTCTTCACCTTGTGCATAAGATCACTAAGACTTTCTCCACACAACCAAAATTTGCTATTAGAGTAGTTCTATGCAAATTGCTAAATCCTGCTTCTTAGTTCTAAATTTAAGGTATTAGAATGGATGTACTGTTTCCTTATGTATTAGAAAAAAATCTGGTTTTACTTTTATTTTTTAAATTTGCTGCATAGTCATCAAAAGGAGTCCTGGTGGCGCAGTGGACTAATTCACTGTTATTAAGATCAGCTGCTTGCAATTACTGCAAGTTCAAATCCCACCAGGCTCAAGATTGACTCAGCCTTCCATCCTTTCTAAGGTAGGTGAAACAAGGACCCAGATTGTGGGGGCAATAAGCTGACTTTGTATAAATATACAAAAGTATGAAGGCTATTGCTTAACGCACTGTAAGCCGCCCTGAGTCTCCGGAGAAGGGCGGCATATAAATCAAATTTAAAAAAGTGCTGTTCTGTTCTGTTCTGTTCTGTTCTGTTCTGTTCTGTTCTGTTCTGTTCTGTTCTGTTCAAGCCTAGCCTAGCCTCGCCTAGCCTAGCCTAGCCCAGCCTAGCCTAGCCTAGCCTAGCCTAGCCTATTCTACTCAGCCCGGTGCTTGTTTTTTCATTAATACTTTTACCCAGCAGAATACAAGATAAATCATATCTAAAGAGAAGAGATGGTGTGGGTGTTTCTATGAAAATGTTCATCCGACCTAGGTTTCAAGCCACATTTTCTATTCCAAATATCTTTTTGCTTATTTGTATTTTTTAAAATCAAATCTGAATTCAGTATTAGCACTTTATTATAAATAACAAAAGGAAGAAAAAAAATTAAAAGTAGATTTTTTTTCCCATTTGTAGCAGACAGCAAACAGGAACCTTGGAATACCACATAGCTCACTTTGGGCCTGCAAAGTTCAAGGTAGGAACCTTTAAGAATTGCTTTAATATTTTATACTCCATACACACACTAGCGAAGATGTAGGTAACCCTCTTTTTCTTCAAACTACATGGCATTTACACTGCTTTATGGTAACAGAGGTTATGCAATCCTTGTTTGCATTTTGTAATTCAAGTCTTTGCAGCATAAATATCTACTGAAATCAGTGGTTCATAGAGTACACTACATTCTTAGAATCTTTCCTAGAGACCACAGATGGAGACTCCAACTTCAGATGAAGAAAATCAATTTTGGAAATTCTCTTCCTGGTCTTTAGAAAGTTCCATGCCCTTTATCTCTCCAAGAGTAGAAGTTCAATGCCAGAAGAAATAGATAAGGGGTGGATTATAGAAATAGACAACATTGATCACAGTTAATGGAATAGATCTCCATTTCATTTTCTGGTTCTGGAATGATGAAAATATCTTTTTCCCCTAATTGCTCCCAGCATAAGTCCCCCACCCTCACCAAATAATAGGAAGGATGATAAAAATAATACCATTCTCGTTTATTGATAATGATTATATTAATCATTAATCTGGAACATCTTTGAAAAATGTTGGAAGAGGATGGTAGTGGTAATGGTAATGGTGGTGGTGGTGGTGGTGGTGGTGGTGGACAAGGAGGAGGAAGAGAAGGAGGAGGAAGATGAGGAGGAGAAGTCCAGAATGCAGCAGTGCATGCAGTAATAGATGTTCTTAAATTCACCCAGATTACACCTCGGTTGTGTGAGTTGCATTGTCTCCCTGTTTCCTTATGATTGCAATTCAAGGTGCTGGCTTTCACCTTTAAAAGATCTACATGGCACAGAACCAAGTTATTTGTAGGGCTGTCTCTCCCTGAGAACATCTGTTTATCCTATTGAATCAGATAGGGTAGACATCTTCCAGATTGCTTCTCTGAAATCTTGTCATTTAGTGGAAGCATACCTTTCCTATGGTTTCCTTTACGTTATGGAGCACCCTCCACAATCCTGGCAGTTTAGAAGGCCATCAAAACCTGGGATCAAGTTCACATGTTTGGTACATGACCTTTAGCGTCATTGGCCATAGGCTGCTTTGAAGGAAGTGTGTGCTTAAAACTGAAATAATTATTTTTTAGGCTGCATTCTGTAATCATTTGCACATTGCAAGACAGTAAGCCATGGTTTGAAGATGAAATATGATCAATAATTTTATATCAGATCCTACTATTTATTATAAGAAATGCTTATAGAAATTTGTTGTTTGCAATAATTGGATTGATATATCATGCTAAGATACAATTAGTTTTTTTACCATGCAGTCATTGTGGGTTTATTTAACAAACCATGATTAAAAGCATGATTTAGAATGATACAGAGGCTCAGTCACTGAATATTAGTAGCTCTCCAAGGTTCCCAGTGCAACTTGAAAATGTTAAAGACAGAACCAGCAACATTAAATATTATTTCACTTAGAAAAATAATGTATTTTCTTCATAACCATGTTCCATAATTATAAACATTCCAACTAGCTATAGGATATTTGGGGATCAATATATAAATATATTTACATAGTATGGAAATGTTTATCTAGACATTTCAAGGAATATGATCATGCAACACATATACTTATCTAGGTTAAACATTATTCCCACAATCTGCTAACCTTAATATCTTGTTAAGATTGTTTTTTGTTGCTTTTGGCTATGTGTGTGATGCAAACCCATATCATTTCATTAGTGTATAGTTCAACATATTATGTGAATTCAGATAATGGGCTCAGTGACACATTATAGAAATACAGCCAGGATGTATAGTGGAGCTTATTTTCATAACAATCTGCTAAGAGGTAGCAGATCTAAACTGCAACAATCTGGATATCTGCCAGAAAGAAGCAAAAATATATAGAAAAGTAGCATTGTGTAGTCACTGGAATTTTCTGCAGGTGAGATAAGGTAGTTTAAAATAAATAAAATACTCTATGTTGATAAGTTTGAGTTTCCTTTGTGACATACTTCAGCTTGTTATGGAGATAGATTTGGTAGCTTTATCCTCCATTTAAAGACTTTCTAGAGAATGTAATATTTACTGCTGATCATAGAACTATTGTCCTGAAAACTTGGGAATTCTTGCTTTGTGGGAGTACAAGTATTTCTTGCTGGTAATCTTGGGCCTTTAAACTCAATTAGTTTTTCTATTGCTTTCTTGAGAAAGTCTCCCACATTTTCATACTGACTTAATTTCCTGTGTAGATATCCTTTGGTTGCAAATGTGGACCTTACATTAGTATTAATTCAGCAATGTTTTACTTGTGATAAATTATACATGCCAATTAAATGCGCACCCACACATCTGGTATTTTCAAAACAAAGAATTAAGAGCTATTTGGCAATATAGATATACTGCAAGGGTACCCAAGGTCATAGGCAGTCTTATCTGGTGCTGTTTAAAATCAGAGGGGAAATGAGGGAGAATTAATTTCTTAGAAAGCTTCTGATAAGATACAGCAACCACTCTGTGGAGCATAGAGTAATTAATGTATTAAATGGATTGACGGCTATCGAGTAAATATAACATTTTTTTTTCCTTGAGAGAGGTAGTCTAGTTGTTGCAGACTGGAAGTCTGTTATTGAGGAGCTGGTATCCCATGTCCCTTATTGATTTAAGGATTTATTGTTTTGGGGATGTAGCCAGCCAGGAAGTTATGTGGCTTTAAGAAATAGGTTCCCAACTGAAGATGTATCATTGCCAATTCTGACAATTGTTTTCACTATATATTTAGACTGTACAATCCTATAAGAATACCAGTCTTACAGTAGAGAGAGAAAGGGAGAGAGAACAAAATCAGCTGTTTAAGGGAGGGGGGAATATGTCCATTTTTGACAATTACATATGAAGATTTCTTCTGACATCCAAATAATGGATGAGTGCCCCCACAATGCCATGCATGGATATTGCCCCCACAATGCCAAAAGCTTTCCATGGATTAATTTTATCCAAATATTGCATGAGATTCTTCAATGAGTGGATTTATTCATCATGCTAAACCATGGATCATTTTGCAAACAACATCTGAGTTTACATATCTAAACAGAATAAGTAATTTTGCTACCATTTAGCAAAATACAAAAAAGCCATACTATACTTATTCAACTATTTAAATGCCAGTCTAAAGAGTTAATAATAATAAGTAATTGAAGAAAATAGAGTGAGGAAAAAATCAGACTAAATCTAGACATTACAATTAATATATAAAAATAAATGAAATTGTTCAGTTCAGTGTTATCTACCTACCTTACCCTGTATAATCCTATTTTATTAGCATACACCACATTCTGTGTGGATATAATCCAGAATTATATATTATAAATACAGATTTGGGGGGGGAAATGTTTCCTTAATAGAGAGGACCAAGGTTCAAAAGAACTAATGAAGAAAACAGATGGAGTATGATAGTAAAAAGAAGACTAAACTGCTAAACTGATTAGGAATTAATTAAAGAAGAATTATAACAAAATATTTAATTATGAATGTGATTTTAAGCACTGTACAAATGAATTTAATCTTTATTTGGGATATTCCACTCCAGGGTTTTCTAATCTGGGTATTCTTCAGATTTGACTCTCATAATTGCTAGTCCATTTGAATAGTGTGGCCATCAGAATTTAGCATATTAACTCATTCTGATATGTCTGTTAAGTATTTGGTTTTTCAACAGCAACAAGAAAAAAATCTACATTATTTAAAAGCATAATTCAGCCAGTCCTTTCCTGAGAAGTTGGGAATGAGAGAAGGGCACTGCTCATACAGGTTTTTGGAAAATAGTATGCTTGAGAAAGGGTAAATTAATGCCCTGAGATGACATATTTTTATTATGTGTCATCAAGTTGGTGGAAACACTTAATAACTATGTAGATGGATTTTCTTCAGAAGGTTTTGTCCGCAACTTGGTCTTTCAGGTCTTCAGTCTACCCATTGTCACTACTGCTGATCATCCTCTTCTTCTCATTTGTTCCAATCCCACCCCCACCCCACCCCCCACCCCCAGCATTACAGACTTTCCAAAGAGCTGGATCATTTCATAATGTGTCCAAAGTATGATAATTGAAATTATATACTAATATACCTAAATTTCCAATCCATATTGTCTGTGGGAATCTTTGGTAATTAAGAATAATATGGAACATTGTTATAAATACATAATTTCATCAAAAAAGATTAGACTTTTTATTCCAAAACCTACCTTAAATGCTATATCAGTTATGCCTACAAAGAATTCTGAACAGAGCTACTTGAAGTAACAGTTGACAAAGCTGACCTTTGAAATATTTCTTGCACTGGATGCTATAAAAGGAACAGCTATCATATTAACATTAAAAATGGATTCTAAGAAAAGGTTGAGAACGAAGTATGACCAATGTAATTTACCTAGGAAAAGGATAATTTTAATTCTGCTTCTATTTTGTCATCTCCATTTTTTTTGTTTTCTTTTATGTCAGCGTTATTTTAAATTAAGTAAAATTGTGAAAACAGTGGGAGCTATATTTAATGATAACTGATACTTTATTTGGCTCCATGGATTCCTTTTAAGTTTTGTTCATTTATGGGTTAAGAATCTCAGAAAATATCCACTTGAGCAACTCACTGAATAAGAAACTGAGGTGCTCTTGGAATTTAGAGAAGCATCTGTCACATAACACCCCAGACTCCAGGCATTAAGCTAGACAGTGGGAGACTGTGAGTTGAACTCTCACCTTAGCCATGAAAGTGAGGTGGGTGACTTT
This sequence comes from Ptyas mucosa, assembly GCA_012654045.1. Classification (NCBI taxonomy): domain Eukaryota; kingdom Metazoa; phylum Chordata; class Lepidosauria; order Squamata; family Colubridae; genus Ptyas; species Ptyas mucosa. The sequence goes on from WNWU01000004.1 coordinate 5,368,593, forward strand.
GGGACAGTCATTCACTCTCAGCCCATCTCACTCACCGGAGGTGACAGGACCTTCATTTACATTACAGTTAGTGTCAGAATGGAAGAAAGTATACAGCAAATACATCTTATGTAGAAAAGGGCAGCAGGGTTGTTTCTTGATGTTTCTCCTCTGTGCACAACAGAATACTTGATGCCACTAGACTTGAAATTTTGGGCTTAGACAACTTAGAACTACGCCACCTTCAGTCTGACCCAAGTGCAGTACATACAATTATCAGCTACAATGTCCTACCTGTCAATGACTACTTCAGCTTCAACCACAACAATACACTAGCACACAATCGATACAAACTTAAGGTAAACAGCTCCAAACTCGATTGCAGAAAATACGACTTCAGCAACAGAGTGGTTAATGCCTGGAATGCACTACCTGACACTGTGGTTTCATCCCAAACCCTCATAAATTTAACCTTAGACTATCTACTGTTGACCTCACCCCATTCCTAAGAGGTCTTTAAGGGGCATGCATAAGCGCACCAACATGCCTACTGTCCCTGTCCTAATGTTCCCTTTTATTTGTAACCAACTCATGTATTCATAATCATGTTTATACATTTCATGTATTCACAATCATGTTTATACTTTTATCTATAATCTTATATATTATAGACCGCCTTCTACTGCATAGCTCCCAGCGACCGGTAAGATCCCACAGAGTTGGTCTCCTCCGGGTCCCATCAGCTAAACACGAGGGAGGGCCTTCTCTGTGGCTGCCCCAGCTCTCTGGAACCAGTTTACCTCATGAGATCTGGACCATCCCCATCCTATTGGCCTTCTGAAAAGCGGTGAAGACTGGCTTTTCCAGCAGGCCTGCGGCTGTTGATCTCGCTGTTGCAATCTGGCAAGGTCCAGCCATGAATGGTGTGAATGGATTTTAATTGTTTTTAATGTTTTAATTTTTAATGTTTTTATATATGGTTTTTAAGTACATTGTAAGCTGCCTTGAGTCTTCGGAGAAAGGCGGCTTATTTATTTTGTCAATATGCTTGACAAAATAAATAAATAAATAAATGTGCCTCACTTTCAACAAAATTAATATATATATATATATATATATATATATATATATATATATATATATAATTTCTTCAGACCACCTAACTTATGAAATGAGGAGTCTACACCAGCTGATTGCCTTGGGTCCTGGAATCTTGAATATATAAACTTATCTGAACTTTAATATGGAAATTTGCATACCAGTAGTATGTATAAAATAACTACTAGATTCATATAACCCTGTTCCAATGTGCAATATTATTCTGTTTCTAGATGCTACATGGGAATCATAAATATCATCAACTACTTGGTTGCAAATTATCCCTATGGTTGCCAAAAACAAACAAGCAAAAAAAAAATGACCTAACTTTTTTAGTATAATTTTTATTAAAACTTTTAAATAAGAAGGTAATAACTAACACTAATTAATAGATGATAAGAAAGGAAGAAGGGAAAACAAAGAGGAAGCAAAAAAGGAAAAAGGAAAGGAAAAAGTTAAAGAAAATAGTAAAAAAAAAGCATAAACAAGTGGCTTCTTCACAGCAGTTATTGGTACAAATATATTTTGACCTCTCTGTCTAAAGTTAACATCATATTGCTGTTCGTTCTATAATCTATCCCATCTAATAATCAAAGCTATAAATCACACGCTCAATTTTTCATTTCTACACAAAAAGAGCTAAGAGGCTTATAGTCACCAAGAGATGTAGATAATGTCTTTTCTCTAATCAAAGAAATTGATTTATAAATTTCAGCAAAACTGTGAACTTCACCAACTGTTCCTTCATCATGGATAGTATCAAATCTTTCCATTTCTGTGCATACAGTCATTTTGCTGCTGTGATAATAAACTGAACTATTTTTTCCCTTAACTGTTTAGCTATTAATCCAAACAGAAAAAGTTCTGGTTTTTGTTGAATATCTTTAAAATCATCTATGTCAAAGTATGTATTTAAATCCAGTTATTGTTTAGGGTTTTTTACATGAGCATCAATCATGATAAAACACAAGTGGTGCGGTGGCCTAGAGGTGGAGCTCTCACCTCACAATTAGGAGGCTGTGCATTCGATCCCAGGCAGAGGCAGATATTTCTCTCTCTGGGCATGATGAGACTATATCTGCTGAATATAACTCCGTGTTGGTGACAGGAAGGGCATCCAGCCAGTAAACACTCATCTCCATTCAGTTGCCCAGACTCCATCCTGCAAGGGATTATGGGGTCATTAAAAGATGATGATCAATCATTATAAAACATGGCTTCTTGTAGTTTATAGTTCCAACATATATTTGAAGTTCCTTTTTATATTGTCGATATTTTTTCTGCATTATTGATCCTATATCAATAATACATCATTTTATAATCTTTTATTCTAAATTTCAATAAGGCCAAGTTGTCCAAGTCATCTTTCTGTTAATAATTTTATAACAAAGTTCCTCTTTGTCAGCAATTTGTTTTAAAACTGCAGCCAGCTGCTTTGCAGATTCTTCAGTTTTCTTAACTTTTTCAGATGTTTTCATTCCTGAAAATTGTTCTTCCATTTCCTTTCAAATATTGCAGCCATCTACAATACTGAAAGATTTTGAATTTTTAATTCAAATAATTGCAATTCAAATAGCTGCACTAATTTTAATGATTCTAACCCTTAGCAGTAAGTTGTTTTAATGAATCCATGAGTCCTTCCCCCAGTTTGTCATTTCTTGTTGTTCCCATGGTGAGAAGATGAAATTATGTCACTTACTACACTGAGAATAAAAGATAAACTTTTGTTGTGCTTTGCTTTTTTCTATCTTGATTTTTAGTCTCAATTATCAATCTATGATCACAATCAATCGGTCTAGTTCATATTTCACTTTTTAAAAAAATCCACCAGTTATTACTGTCTTTACCCATAAACAGTCATGGAGGTCTGGCCTGTTAGTCCAATTATAATTTTGAAGATAATTTTATCAAAGAAAAAACTTCTTATTTCTTAAAATCACAGTCCTCCTTTTCCACTTGAAGCTTTTTAATATCATAATCTTATAAATTCTTTGTTTTCAGTTAAAATCCTTTACAATAGGTTGTATTTCTCTTCTTACTTTTCAAAAGAAGACATTCCACAAGATTCTTTAATCTTCATTTCTGTTTGGGATATCTCTCTTAGGTTCTAAAGCAATTAAATCATAAAGCGGAAGGGGAGGCTTTGCAAGTCAAATGTCCATAAAAAATATGCACAGTGATTTAGGGCACCTTGTAAATCTTTGATTCCCAAGCTACTCAAGTCATAATCAACCATAAGAAATTAAATGTTTTGTAAAGATCAGCTTTTCCAGGGTGCAAATGTGTAATCCCAGAATTTCCTCCAAAGAAATTTTCTCTCAGACAGAACAAACTCCTGGCTGACAATTCTCTATAGAGATTCTCCTACTATGAAAAATCATGCTGTGTCTGTCTGCAGAGCTGCTCACAGAGACATCTATCCCACCATAACAGGATTTGATCTATCTTTTCTAGGAATACATTCAACAATCTTTATTCCAAATTCCACATTATGCTACCATTAAAATTTACAGCAAAATCAAAGTTTCACAAATTGCTTTGCACTGCAACCAACCATGCTGTAGGGTTGTTGTTTTTTTAAACACATTCTAAATAGGACTATCTAAACACTACAACAATGTATTTGTAGTTTATAGCAGAACTTGCTTTTATACTGGTCATAGTTTATTACAAAAGAGTTTCTGCTAACTGTACATAGGAAACTTGTCCTAAACCTATGAAGACCACAAAATACATTAGTATTTCCTAGAAGCTTTTAAAGAAAACCAATTTCATTAATTAACATTGAACCAGTCAAGATGAAAATGAAGTAAGAAGGGGGTTTAGAAAGCAGGGGAGCAAAGAAATGCTCTGAGGAGACTTTCAAGCGGAAAGATGCAAGGCCTGGTAAGAAAAAGCATCTCACTAAGTTTCTGTTTGAGGTTTGAAAGTGAGGCTAATTCAGTATAATGAGATTTGAGTAGTGCTCAAGACCCTGCCTTTGCCACTGGAGACTCCTTATAAACAGTTTTGCTCTTTTAGTCATTATATTTTTATGAAGTTTAATAGGCCTGCAACCTAGAGAGTTGCCTAGATGTTGATTAGCATCATCTTTTTTCTCTCATTAATGTAGAATCTGATTAGCCCTTATTAAACAAATTTCTTCTGACTCAGCAAACAGTATTGTTCCGATATTAGAAATTACAAGTTTCTACATCCTCCTGCTTTACCTAGCTGCCAAGAGTCTCTTGCCAATTTAAAAAATCCCTCAGATAAAGCAACTATTAACAAGTGAAAAGCAGCACTATAATAGTTACCGTTGATAAAGGGATATAGATGGTGATGATCATTTCAGTTTGTGTTTTGATCACTTATTTCTTTCATCCATCTATGCCTCTGTCATTGTATAACATTGGATCTTGGGTTCTTCTAAGTTTTGAAATTTGATCTAATTCAGAGAACATATATAGTAAATATTGCATTGGGGTATCATGTTGGATGTAATTATGTTTAACTAAATACAGAAAAGGCAGTCCAATTATGTATGTAAGATTCTTTTAAAAACTTTTAAGGACAAGAATAGAAATCTAGGTGAATGAGCTCCCCCATCCCCCCCAAACCCCAAAACATAAGAACTAAGTTTGGTTAGACCACTTTAAAGTATATTAAGAATATACTTTAGAATATCCTTATCCATATATGTATATGTGTTTTTGGTTTTTGTCCTTTTAAATTCACATTTTTCATGTTTTATCTTTTGTGTGTGTATGTGTGTGTTTGTATTATTTATTTATTTATTGAATTTGTATTTTAACTTTCTGAATAAGAAAAAAAAAAGAATACTTTCCATTTAAAGCACAGGCTTTATAGCTATCAACTCCCTAAAACTTAACATTATTTACATTCACCAGTGGAAGCCTCAGTGAAAATGTAATGGCAAACACTGTTCTCTTGAAACAGCTTCCCTTATTAAAATCTTGCTCTGCAATGCAAGACAGCAGAGGTGAATTAGGAGGCTATAAATGTAGTTACTTTTGTGCTGCTGTTTATATAGTATCTGTCACAATTAGGCACATTTTCATATGTTAAGTTTCATCTCTCATTCTACCTCACATTATACGCAACCAGAAATGTTTCCCCAAGGTCTGTTTTGTTCTTCTCTTCTTGCAATAAACTTTATATGAAAGTGTTATCATGATTCAGATTTTTATGTGGCTGTTTTCACTTCCACCAACAATCTCTATGCCCTTTATATCAGGATAAGAGAGGCAAAAGCAGCATTTTTCAACAATTCATACAAATAGAATATGCTTAACGATGTTTCATTCTTTACCTAGCTTAGGAGAGCTGTACGGCTAGAGGTTTACAGAATTTTCACAATATGGAATAAACAAGTGCAGGCAAAGCTTTTAGAACATTTCCTAAAACATGTCTTTAACATAATCTAAGTTCTCTGCCACAGAAAAGAAAACGGAAATGATTCTCCCAGATAGTAAGATAGGACTTTGTGACAGAAAGTCTTTCAAAAAGAAAAATTAAACAATTAGCAAAAAAGAAAAAAGTTCACCTATACAGAGTTGTTAGCTATTTAAAATCTAGGGTTGAATGGTTGACTCCTTCTGTAATTTAGCCTTTTTTGTAGTATTCAATTAGATTTGCCACTTCTTTTTTCCCCCTTGGCAGATTCATTGTTATGAATAGATGCCTTTTTTGAACTTTTGACTTCAAAAATATTATATGATTTTCTCGATTTTTATTTGAATAATTAGTAAATCAATGAGAAATACATTTTATAGAACCTTTGGTCAAGATTTTTTTAAAAATGATTATATGATATTTTCCTTTGCCTATTTTCTTTTTCATCTGTCTTTCCTAGTTTAACATTTCATTGTTATCACTATGCTTTTATTTCTGTATATTTTACTGATTGCAATCCATTTCAATTTAATCACTGTACCTAATAAAAAACAATTAAAATAAATAAGATTAACTTCAAATGTGACAATTAATAATAGAAGAAAAAAATTAAACCGGGCATAATTTTTACTGGTTAGACTGAAGGATGAGATCACAAATCCTCCAATGTATTGATTGTTGGGGGTTTTTTTAGGTGGGTAGAGTATTATTTTTGGCTTCCTAACCCAAGATAGATAGATGATCAGAAATAGACAGAAACAGAAACAAATATGAACACACTGTTTGTAAGATTGTTTGGATGATGGCTATCCTTATAATTGTGCATCGATAATTTAAAAGTGTTATAGAAATGACATAATAATGAATGGCATTATAAACAAAAATCGAACACAATTTGTTATTTGTCATTACATTGGAAAGTCAACCTCTCTTTCTCAGGAACAATCATAGCATTGTTCTACCACTAATCTGAAGGCCTGGGACATATTCCCTCCCCGTATTCCATCTGACCTAAGGTTAGTTTGGTCTTAAGGGTACAAGGATTTTCCCTATGAATGACTAGAGTTGAAAAATACCAACCTACAAGGTGAATAATGTTGGCTCAGAAAGCTTGCTAAGTATTTTACCTGCCTGGTACAGTTATTGATGTAATTGGTTCACCTGAATAGTTCAGGGATTTCAGGAGTGGCATTAAACTCAAGTCATTATTAATTATGTAAATTTTCTGACTCCTTTTTGTCAGAACATAGGAATAAAATAAACAGAAATGGATCAAACTGCTATTCAATAGAAACTTTATGTTAATATTGCAAAGTGCACGTCAGGAGGTGGAAATAACATTAATCTCCTGGGGATAGGAGCCAGCAGGAGCTCAAATATTATTAATTGTTACTCACTGGGTAACCAAGCAAGGACCATTTATTATCCTTTAACTCCACAACAACATTACCTTCAGGCTTTCATTAAGGTCATTGCTTGGGCCTGGTAAAATATATAAATATAGTTTTTTTCCGTCTAAAAAGTTTCCTTCTATATGCCATCCACTTTAACTTAATTAACATTTGAAATTTAGGGTGAAGCATTACTACAGGAATGTCTGCATTCCAGGGTATGTGATAATTGAATTTAAATAAGAAGGATAGGATATTATGCAGTTAGGCAAAAACCATTTACTCCCTGGCTGATGGCTGAAATGAGTGGGAAAGATTTGGTGGGTTTTACACTACTGGCCATTGGTGGTTTCGGTACAGTATCTTTACTTATAGTATTAGGCTTAATTTCTTGGACACTTCAAGAGGAACTTCTTCTGTTGAGACATTTATAGTAAGTTCATTAAGATAGAGTTTTTCTGGATAATGTGGAACATTTTTCCCAGGTTTCTTTTTGACAGCTGGGCTGAGTTGACATGTATAAGATAAGCTGCCAATGGACTTTCTGTCTCTTAATTATTTAGGCCGATGTCTTTTCATGTTTCTCAACAATTCCTTGCAATTAGCCAGAGCTATTCCTGTAATATTTCATTGACATGTGATTTGAGTTTTTCAAAGAATGGACTCATTGTCCTAGTTAGTTTGTTAAAATGAATTTTCATGGTAACACAATATGGCAAAGATTATATATTTAGCATAGGCTGATGATGATGACAATGATGATCTGTAGCAAAGCATCATTTTTCATCACACTTATCTTTTTACAAGAAATTAATTTGCTATTTGCTGTTCACTGTCTCCAAAAACTTGTATGTGCTTTTTGCACTGTAGGAGTTATACACAAACCATGTGCAGGTCAGTCATAAAGTACTATTGAGGTGTAAACAAAATTCTAAATGAACATGCAGCCCTGTTTTATGCTCTAAGTCCATGCTGACACAAATCTCCAGAACACATTTTCCCTTCATTTTCAAGTTGCATACATGTTATTACAGGATTCTTATATAGTCAGCATGTTGTGATCAACTGCTCATCTATCTGCTTGTACCTGAATTTACTTGAAGCTTTGAAAGATAACATTACTCTGCTTTGCAGGAAAAAAAATCTACAGTATGTATCCTCTCAAAATATGGAAATTCCAGAATTGAGAAATTGCTTTTAATAGATCAGCCATGTTTTAGAGGCATATTGCCTTAGGTTTTGAGAGTTCCTTAATAAGGTGCCTGTAATAGATTCATCTTTTTATTATGGTAAAAACTGAAAAGTTACTTGATCATTTGTTCTGTAGCCAGTCCATGCATGCCCAGAAGGGCAAACATCTTATGGAGCAATGAGAAATTTGTGCCTGGGAACAGGTCAAGATGACTGGCAATGGGAGGCAGGACAACTATTTATCTTCCTGAAAAACATCCACATATTTCTGACCACCTGCAGGTATCTGGTCTGGTCTTTAGAGTAAAATATTTAATGAATAGATGGTTCACATTTTGCTGATGCATTTGGTGCTGAATATTTATGCTAAGGGAATCATCATGCATAGGCATTTTTGTATCCATCTAAGGAAGAATCCATCAGAACAAGATATTCAGGAGAAACTTAGGAGGCAACAGAAGCAAGCAAAGCAAGCAAGTTTGTGATCAACCATTAGAACCATTAGAACCATTAAATATGTTTCAACTCCTTACACCTATCATTATTCATATGCTTGATTAAATAAAATACATAGATTGTCATAAAATGACAGCAATGAAGTTAGGCAACAGGATTCAGAAACCTTCTGAAGAGAGCACTCTTCAGAAGTTTGTAGGACTATGTAGTTGCCTAATAATGATGTTTTTTGAACTTACTTCTGTTTCCACTAATCAATTTTAATAAACCTTATAACCAGGCCATTGAGGTTGCCCTGGGATGCATTTTCTGCCATTAAGGGAAAGTTGAATTATGGATATACAGTATGTGCTCAGTGAAATATTCAATATGTTACTCCAAGAAACAAAATGAAAAAGCATATACAACATTCAGTGCGATCACGGGATAAGCTTTTTAGAAGCACTGATGGAAGGTATGGGAAAGAATTTGAGAGTTCTATATAAGGCAGGGGTAATTAGAAGGGATATCAGTACTCACAAATATATAAAGAAAGTGTATTAGTCATTCATTTTTTTCAAGATTTACTAAACTATTTTAAGAATCTCCTTTGAGAACAACAGCAACCAACTTCTGGGTTTCAAAAGATCAGAACTTCTTTGTATGGTTTAAATTATACATTTCCGTTCTGATATTTGTTTTCCCATTTTAAGCAATAGGTTATAGAGTAATATGAAAAGGCTCTTTACTTACATGTGCGGCTCTCAGAATATGTAATCCTAATCCCTTTTAGGAGCTTTTACATTGTTTGAAAACCCAACTCTTTATTACTGTGCTCAAGCTTATCCCATAGAAATAAAAGCAACAAAATAAGCCACATCAATGAATTCAGATTTCCCAATGGAAAGAGTGGCCTTTTTTATTGACATGTGTGCATTGTTGACATCTTGACAAAATGCCCATTTTTCAGACTTCAGATGTGCCCTGTAGTGTCGTGGTTTTGACAGATCCCACAAGCTGAGCAGGGTCAGCATGGGTTAATATTGGCTCTGGAGCTTTCCAAAGAACATTGCAGTAGGGATAAATATTCAGAAGGTGACCCTTTCTCTTTTGACTGAGAAAGTATATTGGTCTCTGTGATAGTTATATAGCATAGACATACTTAACTATTGCAGTCATCCTTTCACTTGAAGGGTACAATCCAATGCTTAACTATCAGCCATGAATATTGAACCAGGGACCATTAGTTTTGTACCAAGTGATATTGCCTGAGGTTTTCTTCTGAAAATAATTTAATTCGTTTAAATCCATATGTTTTTATTTGTTTGTAGGCTTATATCCCTAAGTTGAAGTGTGTGTGTGTGTGTGTGTGTGTGTGTGTGTGTGTGTGTGAATGTTTATATGTGTGTATTCACCACCCACACAAGCATATTATAAAATAACACAATAAAAATTATATGCAGAGCCAAAGAAATAGAAATTCAATAATCACTGACTTGCATAAAATAGAAAACTGCTCTTAAAAGCATTAGAAGAACAGAAGGATTAGTAGCAGCATGAAACACAATATAATTTCCTTCCCCTTTCAGAAACTAATTTAATTGATTTATTTCAAACATTTGTAAGCCAACTATAAGGGCAAAGGCTCTCCTGAGACAGCTTGCAAGAGTGCCAGTTGAGATTACCATGGCCATTTATGCACTGCCAAAAACAAGGACATGCATTGCACGCAAAAAGGACAAAAGGATACAGATTTGCATCCAATGAGCATAAATTAATCTATATGGATAGAGGCACATTGAGAAATAATGATTATCATTTAGAGAGAAAGAAAATATCTCCCACTATAATGGAGGAGATTAAGACCGGTTGACCTGTGAATCTGCTCGGACTGTCATGCCCTCTTTTCTCCCCCGTCCTTATCTTTAAACTGAACTATATAGTTCTCAAATAAAGGTCTGTCCAGGGTCATATGTTTTAGCATTGCTAGCAGGCTTTTTTTTTTTTTTTGCCTTCTACTGATGGTGATGGTGATGGTGATGATGATGATGATGATGATGATATTCTTCTTTTGAAAAATGAATCATAGACTAGTTTATGTTGAATTTCTAATGGATCCAAAATTCAAGGTGTAGCAGTACATTTTCAACAATCACAAAATGTGAACTCCTGATTATGCCTAACAAATTCGACACAAATTTCCAGGCAGAGATATAAGGATGTTTGTGGGGAAGGAGGGCATCAGGGAAACAATACAAGGCTTCCCTCCCCAACCCCCAGGCATTTGTTTTTATTAATTGGGAGAAAAAAAAATTAAAAATAGATACTGAGGTAAATTAAAATATTTGTAAAGTTTGCATAAAACTTTAAAAAGCCAATCTTTCCCCTTAAAATTATTTCTAAAACTAGACATAATAAGGAGATTTTTAAAAAAGTGAATATTTCTTATGTAAGACAATTTATAAGATCAGTAGAGATGGGGTGGGATTCACGCTATTTCTGAATCTAAAAGGGGGCAAAATGACACTGAGACTCTATTTCAGAGCCTCTTTTGTTGATGAAAGAAGTGGGTTGTTGATTTTTTAAAAAAGCAAAGTAAATTGCTTTTTCCATCTGTTCTAAAAAGGAAGGTAAATGCAGCTTTTGCTTTCTTTTCTGTGACTAGAGAAGGCTAAGAAATAGAATCACAGTGTCACAGCTCCCTCATCTACAGATGAGAAAAAGAAACTTGCTTCAGGGTTCCTTCCCTGTTTCCCTCACCATCCCTTTTGAGAATGGATGGAAAATATACTGCCTTTCAGAAGAGAAAGGAAGGAGTAATCTGGGGCTGGAGAAAAGCAGCATGTGAAGGCAGGAGGGAAAGATTGAGTAGTGTTGGAATAAAGTAAGGAAAGACCAAGTCAATGGCTGAGTATATGAGCAAGATTTGGAAAATGCATCATTTTATAATATCTCTGTAAAAGGCAAAATAGAAACTGGAATGGTCCAGAAATATAGGTGGAAGAGGAGGGACTAAGCCATGAGGGACATGGAAAGTGGAATGGGAATTCATAGGAAAGCAGCATTAGATAGAACAAGAGAATATAAATGTTTGTAGATTTGAAAAACATGGTTCACATCTCAAATACAGGTTTGTCCCGATTCCCTGGTAAGGCACACCAGCACAGAAGTCACATTTTTTCTATTTCTGCTGTACATGGATGATAAATATACAATTATCAGAAGCACGGGGTACTGATAGTTTTACAAGGATTTCCTCTTGTTTTTTGATCCAGAGACAGGTAGATCAGTTGCTCTTCTACAGTAGCCTTTAAAACACGAGAAATGGGATAAATATTGGCAGTAGCATCCATTTATTTATCTGTAGAAAAAGGAACAGTACCTAACTGATCTTGACTGAAGTTAAAAAATCTGAATGTTAGAGGCTGGTGAAAATTTAAAAATACTTTGGATGAAGGCAATAGCAAATGGCTTCCATCTTATTGGCAAGAAAAAATATATGGCAGTCCCAAGAATCAAATTAAACTGGAAGGATTCTTGTTTTTACATCATCATCATCTTCATCACAAGAACAATTATCTCTAGGCTAACTTGTAACTAATTATTTGAAAACATAGCACGTTCCATTCTTGAGAGTTTCTCTGAATTTCCCTGAATTTTATATTGGCCTGAACACAGAGGATGGATGGAAATACTATGCTGGGAATCATTAGCAATCTGACTATGAGGACTAGACTGTGGGGAAACTGCTTGGCATCTCCTTGTCCAACCTTCTTATCTCCTTGCCAACACATTTCAACCCCCATTTTCATAGACACAAATGGTTAAAGGCCACCCAGACACATACAGACCAATCATTCTTATTCCTAAAAGCACTCCGAAATGCATACTAACAGCCAAATATTCATGGGAGGACTGGCATAAAGAAAATGAATAGTTAATCCTTCCCCTGTAAATTACAATTTCACTCCATCAAACTGTTGGAGATGCAGCATATGGAGTTGATCCTTCTTGTGTGTCTTTATTCTTGTCACAGCTGGCTCCAAGAAAAGTAGCTTCTTAGGACGGGGATCTAGGAAGGATTATTTCTGCTTGTAGACAAACTCCAGGTATGAAACTACTTTCCTTGGATGAATCTACACACCTTTTCCCTCACCCAAATCCCCCCCTCCGTCCAAATATCTCTAGGTTACAGGCCACCAACAGATAATTTAACATTAAAGCTCATGTTATAAAGAAAATTGTTATTTCTTAATTTCTCAGAAATAAGCACTATTGAATATTGTGCAGGGACAAACTAAGAAAGCAATCTCTCTTTGATTTTATTATACTAGTAATTTTCATAAATACATAAATAATACATATTTCTCATTAGAAATAAACCCTGAGGAATATTGCTGCAACTTTCTTGAACAGAATAGTAACCAATTTCCCAATTTCTTTTCCCCATTTCAAAGGGATTTAAGTCCAGATAATTTAAGCTAAATTTAAAGAGCCTTGGTAGTACAGTGGTCTAAAGCACCCTGTTATTAACACCAGCTGCCTGCAATTATTGCAGGTTCGAATCTCACCAGGCTCAAGGTTGACTCAGCCTTCCATCCTTTCTAAGGTAATTGAGGACCCAGTTTGTGGCGGTAATAAACTGACTTTGTATAAATATACAAAAGTATGAAGGCTATTGCTTAGCGCATTGTAAACCACCCTGAGTCTCCGGAAAAGGGCAGCATATAAATCAAATTTAAAAAAAAACAAAAAACTAATTATTATAATAATTAAATAGATTGGTTTTATTTTTGTTTTAAAATAAATCCAGTTATAAATAAAAATATCCAAGAGGAAATATAAAAAATAAGGTGAGAGAAAATATAAATTTTCTATCTACCTATTCTGAATACTCTTCAAACAGTGGTTTCATTGAAGCATTATGACGTATTAAATCATAATGTGGTGTTTCAAGAAAAAATGACTACAGCTTAAAGTTAGTGGGATAAATGGTTTAATTCTGAAGATGTTTTTCACAGGAGAGAACATAAAATATAGCAAAGCCAAGGTCAATTCTAATGATTGACAACACATATTTATAGTGAGCCAAAAAGCAATTAAACTGTCTATAAACTAGATTAAAAATATTCCATTATTGTGCCTTTCCAGAAAGAAAGTAGGGAACAAAATAATGCATTGACTGAATTCACTCATTGAACTCATCTCATTGTGCCAGCATTTTCCAACCCGAGCAATTTCCAGATGAATTAAAAAAAAAAAAAGAAGAGCCCAAATCACTCCCAAATGGAAATATCAGCCTATTTGCATGATGGTTGCACATTTGGGTGAGTGAGAATGAGAGTAGATTTGGAATGCAAAGGGCTTCTATTGTTAACTTCTCCTGTTTTTTATATAGTAATTGTTTTAATATTATAACAGTAAAAAATATTATAAATTAAAAAAAAATCAAAGAATAAAAAGAAAGGTTAGAAGCAGAAAAGAAGGAAAAGAGGAAAGATAGAAAAAGAAATAGAAAAGAAAGAAAAAAATAAGAAATAGTAAAGAATTTGTTTGTCGGTGCGTATACACACACTCACACATATATATGATACACACACATATATGATAAAGAATGAATATAGATAGATAGATAGATAGATAGATAGACAGATAGATAGGTAGATAGATAGGAAGGAAGGAAGAGAAAGGAAAGGAAGGAAGGAAGGAAGGAAGGAAGGAAGGAAGGAAGGAAGGAAGAAAGAAAGAAAGAAAGAAAGAAAGAAAGAAAGAAAGAAAGAAAGAA
>WNWU01000004.1:5382876-5411644 GCA_012654045.1 Ptyas mucosa
GAAAGAAAGAAAGAAAGAAAGAAAGAAAGAAAGAAAGAAAGAAAGAACTTCCCACGTCCATCAAAACATATAAATAATTTTTGTAACTTATTGTCTTCTCCTAAAATCCAGGGAATTTATTAAAGGCAGTCAGATACCACCACCTGCCAGCCATCTTACTATATAACCATGACAATCAGAGTTAGATGTTTGTCGAAGTCATATAGCCCACTATGTTTTTGTTTCAGGCTTAATATCAGATTGAATATGAAAGCTAATACTGTATAATTATTGTGTTCCTTTGAATTAAACATGTTAAAGTACGAAAACATGCAGGGATGCTTTCCAGGTCAATTCAATGAAATATAAAACAGGTACCTCCCTACAGGAAACTCATCTGCCACATTACTTTTTAGAATGAATAAGTTATATGTTGAACCATTACACTGTTAACCAGTTATGCTGTAAATTGTCTTTCAGATATTGTATATATCGTTAAAGCAAGGAGACATTCATGCAATCCTGATTTCTTGTATGCTTGTGTGATTGCATTTGTAGATTTAATAAAGGAAAATAAAATCAAACAAATTTATGCTTTCTAGTCCTTAAAACCATTTGCTTGATTTTATTCTCCTTTCATTTTAGCTCATATTCTCAGGTAGATATGAATCAAATGATTACATTCCATCAAACGAGTATCAAATTAGCATCACATAGCTAATTTTTTCTTCATGACATTCTGTTCCTAATCTGATCCTTCAGGTCTTCTAATGGTGCATCTATTCACCAGCGTAATTATGCCTATCTACCTTACTTCTGGCCATTCTCTTCTTCTCCTTTCTCCTACCTTTCTCCTACCTTTCTCAGCATTAGAGCCTTCCCTGTTATTTTATATTTTGATGAATTGTAGTTGAAACTATTTTTAATTGGAAAACAGGATTGCACAAGTTACAGAAGTGGCTACTCCTGATCCATATCATCTATCAGTTTTTGAAGAATTCCGATGCCCACCTTCAACCAAATATTACTGCATAGAATAAGATCAAGAAATTCTGTGCTAGGCAGGTATCTTTATCTAACACTGGGAACCAAAGTCATAGATACAAAATTTTCAAGAAATTTTAATATAGATATAGTAGAAAGCAAATTTTCTTAGAGGTTCCAAGCAATTGTAAAGTACAAGATAAATACAGAACAAGGGAGGGAGGGTGGGTCTACTTGTAAAGTCATATTACAGTTGGTCCTTGACTTACAACAGTTTATTTAGTGACTGTTCAAAGTTACAACAGCACTGAAAAAAGTGACTTATGACTGTTTTTCACACTTATCACCACTGCAGCATCCCCATGATCATTTAAATAAAATACAGATGTTTGGCAACTAACTCATGTATGACTGTTGCAATGTCCCAGGTCATGTGATCACCTTTTGCAGTTTTCTGACAAAGTTAATGGGGAAGCCAGATTGATTTAACAACCATGCTACTAATTTAAGAACTGCAGTGTTTCACTTATCAACTGTGGCAAGAAAACTTGTAAAATGGGGCAAAACTCACTTAACAAAAGTCTCATTTAGCAACAGAAATTTTGGTCAATTATGGTCATAAGTCGAAGACTACCTGTATTGGACATGCTGGCTAACATTTGGGACCTCGAGTACTGTTGAACTCAGCCTCTTTCACTAACATTTAAGAATCTTTAGAAATTACACACTGTAGAGTGGAACTGAAACCGGAAACTTTTTTGTTGGGGGTTAGACCCGCAAATATTGGATTGACTAAATGGTATTTGATGTTGCACATAATTACTGCAGGGAGACTGGCATTCGCACAAGAATGGAAGAATGAGGACTTACCAACGGACTCAAAAATAATTTATAAAATCATGGAATGTGCAGAGTCTGACAGACTTACAAAACTGATCAAGGGTAAAAGAGACTCAGTCTTTTATGGTAGTTGGAATATGTGGTGTGATTGGACCCAGAAACAATGGGAGAGAGACAAAGGATAATGTTGGATTATAATTATAGATGATTGTATATTTATGGTAATCAATAAGTATTGGAAAGGTAAATTTGTATACAAGAATCTGTAAATATTTTCTATTTTTACTCTCTGATTATTGGTGTATATATATATATATATATATATACACGGATATTTTGGCGATGTTACACTGTGATAGAAAAATTATTATACATTTGTTTTTGATTTTTCTTTTTGATGCTCTAATAAAATTTAAAAATAATTTTTTAAAAAAGAATCTTTAGAATCCAAATACCTTTTAGTCCATATTTTTGTTTGACTTTGCTGTTGATATTATCCTTAATATTGCAATGTAGCACAGGCTGAACTCCTGACCTTCAGGTACAGAACTGAATGGTTCAGTTGTGTGCCTGGTTTTCCAATTGCACAGTTCAGCTCTTCCTATTTTGATGCCTTCCAGCTTTATTAGATTACAACTGTGTACAAGGAAGCCACCAGAATGTGGCAGGGGCCAAAGTGCATTGTATGCACAATTATGTCCAGGTGATCCTTGTCAGACCTTCTAATGTGAAGGTCAGCTATACAGATGGCAGGGCAGACTGACATTGTCTTTAGGGTCAGCAGAACAGTTCTGCTCACTTTTGCTATAAATATATGGAGGGACATGAGTAAATATGTAAAGAAAGATTGGGATTTAAATGTTATTTTAATCAGAGTAGACAAATGGAATTTGCATGCCTTTAGATTTTTATATTGCCTGGACTGTTAATCTGTACAAATAAAAGAAGGAAAATTAATATCCACTGAATAATGGCTCTGCAATTAAGCCACAAGCCTATAATGTAAATGGTCACCATTTCAAGACAATTTAATAGGGGGTTACTTTTCTAAACTAGCTTGCTCTTCATTCAGTCTTGATTTAAAGATGCTTACGTGTACAGAAATCCCAATTGAATAGAAGTGTTACTTAATAAGAAAGTAAAGGGGAAAACATTGGCTCCTGGAACTATCGGAAATTCAGCAATCTATTACAAGAGACATACTACTTCAAACATTATTAGTTTTCCATTCTATGTAATGGAAATGAATACCATAGGTTGCCTAAGTGATATAGGAAGAATCACTTCATTTTCATGCACAAAAAGAATAAACTTTCATTTTTGGTCTCAGCCAAGTTAGAAATTCAAATTGCTGTACAGTGTGATTTTAATAATTTTAATGAAATTTTAATAAAAAGCTTATTTCAGTTTGTATAGGCTGAAACAAAGGAGTCTAATCACTCTGAACAATAGATCATTTGAAAGTGGTCATACCAAGGGTCAAAAATTATATCAGGTCTCCTCAGGGTTACTGTTTTTAGGGTGCTAATTCTGATTGGGTTTCAGCTATCTACACCTATGTGCCAATGCTGCCCCCAGTGTCTGCTGTTCAAGAAAAATGGGGAAAATCATGTTTTGAATAACATTAGCTACAGATATTTGGTGGCTTGATTATCTTCTTAATAAGAATTACAGCTGAATGGTCACGGCAGTGGAAATTATATTCAATGGAATGCAATGGAATGTTTTTTTCCCTAATAAATATATGTTGTTCTAAAATGCTTATTAGAGAATAAGCCCTACTGAACAGCCTGGAACTTATTTTTTTAATAAACATTCAAGGGTAGTGCAAGAAAGATTGTGCAAAGTAAAGCAATTTCCATAAAGCTACCATATGAGTAACAAAGGGCCAGAAGTGTGAAGCATTTTGGCTATCCATCACAGATGGAACATCTTGTACTTTCCTATATAAATTCAGTTGATTTGCATTTATTTAAGACAGACAAAGAATGGAGTTGACCCCATGTTACATGTCTCTTATTAGAGATACGATGTTATTCCAATGAAAACAGAATGCACATTTATTGTTACATCGCTAACACAAGAAATAGAATGGAATAAGTTATTCACTTATTCATAAAGTTAAAAACATTTTATAGGTTGCTACAGTGAGCTTGTAATGGAGGTTGTGATATTCCCTGCTCTTTGCAAATTGACATTGATTTATTATGTTATCTATACAATGACAGTACCTTTGGGCATGACTGGATTACAGCATTTCACCGGACAGCCTGAAGCATTTTTTGAACAATGGAATAAGCTGAGGTTTTTGTAAATAGGCACATTCACATTAACATAAAGTTTGCAAATAAAATGCCCTGTGACCTTTAACGAGAAGGTTTGGATAATTACAGTTCCAAAGAGTAAGCATTTTAGTGCAGAACATGTACTTCTTGCCTCAGTTTATTATTTTAAAAACCCAAAGAGAAATTCAGCTGGCTTTCTTAATTTACCTTTAACCTCATTTGCTTTAGCGGTTGATATCTGATGAACATTATGTTAATTTTTACTGCAGTCTTAATGATGAAACATATTTGACAGATTAACTTCATTTAGCTTATGTATTGCAAGGAAAGAGGAATAAAAGGAGGGATGGGGAAAACAGACCAGAGACCAAAAGGAGATACCCATGGTTGCCAAAATGAATAGAATCTGACCTTTGATGTGGGAAGGAACTCAGTGGAAGTGGGAAGTATTAAACCCAAATGAACAAAAATGCATGGAAAAGTTCAGGAACACCTCCTCCCCTTTTGTTGAGCTGTGGATTTTCATCCTTTACTTACTGACAGTCCATCTGTCAGCTCCAAAGCAATGCAGAATAAGAGAGTACACCTGTCAACACGTCTGTGGGGTATAGACAGAACAGATGTTGAAATTTGCACTGCTGATGCTCAAATTTATCATGTCTGGCATAATACTGCTAATAAAGGAGAAATGGGGGCTATCCATTGGTGGCTATGATGATGCCTTTTTGTTTTATGTTAGTTCTCTTTTCCACCCTTCTCTTACCCCCCACCCACAAACTCTTTTCCAAGACAATTTCTGGAAGCACCGATGGAAAGATGAAGTTTCAGTATGGAAATTTCATTTGATCAGAATTCATTCCCCAAAATAATGTGTTTAATAACTATGTAACATAGGAGGAAGAAAAAAAAAACATCTGTTCTCAGGAGGCAAGAGAGAATTATGTGTTTAGGCTTTATTTTTGGTACAGAAGGAATATAAATCCACCAATACTCAGATGCATTAAGCCAAGGCTATAGCACAAATCACCAAGAGTGAGAAAGACCCAAGTGCAGAGCAAAAACTTACACTCTGGACAAAGAAATTATGGCGGTTATATATTTTAATATCTATTATTAATTCTTAGCCAAATGTGAATATCACACATGCAGGGGGGCAGTGATAAACGATTTGAAAATAAACTAAGAAGAAACAGAAGTGGAATATTAGAGATGGGTCAGCAAAGTCTCTTGGACCTAGGCTCCCAGAAACAGCAAAGGTCTCCCTCAATTAAAAAATAGAGAACATAAATAAATGACCGAAGAGTTGCAGAAATAGACAATGGGGAGTCATTCTACATTAGCTGGGAAGGAGGGAGGAAGAAACTAATAACTCTACTCAGCAGTTTTCTTCTCTGCAACACTTTCTGTGCATTAATTAGATCGCATTCACAATTCCCCAAAAACCTCCACAAGCACTAGAGAGCATCTTTGTTCTGCCTAGAGTGAAACTGAGGTACAAAGTCTCTTAGATAATTAAAGAAGTTATAATCATCTGAATATGATACAAAGGAAAATATATTTTGGGATGGATGGATGGATGGATGGATGGATGGATGGATGGATGGATAATGTGCTGAACCTTCTCAGGTGGTGAAAAACTCACATATTATTATTACTTTACTATAGAACTCCTGCTTAATTAATTCAAATAAAGCACATACTTAAAACCTAGGGTTCCTGACAGAGCATTTTAACCAGGTCTGCAGGATAGCTGACAATTTACTCTCTGCTGAGTAGATCCTACTCTGTTGGATCTAGAGAAAGAGACACATTACTGTAGTATGAACTGAAGAAAAATTGATGAAAGAGGGAAATGTTGGTAACAATATCTAAATACCAACATTGACATTGTGGAAATTGTCTCATGCAAACAGTTATGAGGAGCCACAAGTGAGAGCTGAGTGGCAAGTGAGGATCAAAGGTGGGCAAATCATCAGGAAAGGATGCATACAGTTCCCCCACCAAATGTGCTAACCTGACACCATAGATCCCAAATTAATTTTTTTAATTATTTTGAAAAGTATTGCTTTTAACTAGATTATGGTTGTCTATTGTGAAGGACAATATCTTGAGCCTTGGTCTTTCTCTTTTCTAAAACAAATGTGAGTTAGAATATTTTGTTATACAGATAGTCCTTGACTTACGATAATTCATTTAGTGACCATTCAAAGTTACAATGGCACTGAAAAAAGTGCTTATAACCATTTTTTAAAGTTACAACCTTAGCAGCATTTCCACAATCATGTGATCAAAATTCAGATGCTTGGCAACTGGTTTGTATTTATGACCTTTGCTGCATCCCAGGGTCATGTGATCACTTTTTTCAACCTTCTGACAAGCAAAGGCAATAGAGTAGCCAGATTCGCTTAACAACTGGGTTAGTAACTTATCAATTGCAGTGATTCACATAACAAGAAAGATCGTAAAATTGGGCAACACTCACTTAACAAATATCTCACTAAACAACAGAAATCTGGGGCTCATTTTGGTTGTAAGTCAAAGACTAACTGTACAACTTTGGAGGATGGATGAGGCATGATAAAAGGCATATTCAGTATTCACATTATCTGAGAAGATCATGGTCTTGCATTGTAGCTCAGAACAAAACAAACACTTTAGCTGAAGATGGCAAAAACAAAGAAGTCTATAGTAGAAACTTATGGATTTTTCCCCATATTCTACTAATGTTACATTTCTCTTTTTTGCTTATAAAATGCAAGCGATGAAAGCAATATCCAGGATATTAGATACTGAAAATACACTGACTGAAAATGTTACGTGTGACTTTGTTTTATCTTCCAATTTATAAAGATGGTGTGAATGGTTAGAGTAGATTTAGTTCTGATCATCCACATGTAACAATGACTTCTACTGTTGTCTTGCTTCTTAGTAAATCCAGTCAGAGGTGATGGATGGCCTTTTAAAATTAATAGGAAAGTTAACATTAGCAATGTGCATTGCTGCCTGATTGCTTGTATTTATACAACTGGGTTGTAACGTGAACATCAATTAACTCACAATCTTTGCTTCTTTCCATGTTTCTGGCATGCTTAACATCTGTGACTCTTCAAGATGGTTGGCGCATTTCATTCATCATACATGACATTTGCATAATGCAAACTTCCTATTTTAGGCAGACGCGTTGTTGAATATTTTGTAGATTGCCATTGCTATTTATACCTTACATAAATAATGGGCACAAGGGGAATCTGCCTGCATAAATATATGCAAATGTGGAACCCAACTCATCTCTTCAAACTCAGGCTGCAGAGACAAGCATACCTTTCACATCTCTGGCACAAGCAATACTTTCTGTTTTATTTCCTTTCAAAGAACATTAAAATTCTGTTGGCTGCTTGCAAATATTATTTCATGCCATCTGCATTTACTTCAAAAGTTGTGATAACAACAGCTGCAATCATTTGTATGCATTTGTGTATATGTATATAAAGCAGCTTATTGAGTAACAGAGCTATTTTCTTTCACTGCCATTGAAGATTTAGCCAAATATAGTGATGATTTGTTTGTAAATCTCTTTCTTTGTCATAGTATTTTATTTATTAGAAGGGTAAGAGGAAGCAAAGACACACAAAACTGACTCCCTGCAAGTGATAAATGGGAACACTATTTTTCTCCATGTATTTATTTATACATCTGTTTGGACCATATTGCTGGACTGACAATGATTTAAAATCAAGTACTACAAGGATAACCATGCTTACTGCTACCAGAGGTAGGGTATGCTTAACTGTCTGAAAAGCTAAGAAACATAAATCTCCTCTTGTTGCAATTATTCTAGAACTGGCCATTGAAAAAAATGTAAATTTTATGATTTAATGGGCGAGATCCTTAGTGGTCATAAAACTGCACTGATCTGTTTGAGATGGCAGCTATAATAATGTTAGTGGTATAATGGAATCATCTGATGAGTAGTCATAATCAGAAGTCACATATACAATAGTAAAATTTTTCCTGATAGCATGTAGCTGGGATGCATGTTTTCAGAGACTTTGGATTGTTTGGCTACTTTAAGAGACATCAGGTAGAGAAGTCATTCTGAAACATGAATACAATATATAAATACACTAGCTCAGTCACATTGATTTTTAAAAGAAAGTAAAGTGAGAAGAAACAGGGCCCTGAAGCTCCTCCACACACACACACCCCTCTTTCTTTCTTTCTTTCTTTCTTTCTTTCTTTCTTTCTTCCTTCCTTCCTTCCTTCCTTCCTTCCTTCCTTCCTTTTTTTTTCTTTCTTTCTCTTTCTTTCTGTCTCTCTGTATCTCTGTCTCTGTCTCTCTCTCTGTCTCTCTGTCTCTCTCTGTCTCTTTCTTTTTTCTTTCTTGTGGTTCTCCTTGATTCTAATTATGGATTAATTATATAATTTCCTTTTTTGTATATAAAATACTGTTCTATTGTTATAATATGTAAACTGGTTTGCATTACCTATTGACTAGGGAACAATCTATTTAAACATTGGAGTGAATTAATTTATCCATAAGTAATATATATGCTTCTGCTACCTTTTTTCCTCTTTTTTTTTCTTTTTAATCTGAAAGCAATATATTGATACTTAAAACTGTAAAGATGAAAATGCCACCAGGACAAAATGCAAACACATTTCTTAAGAGCAGTGAGAAAGATAGAACATAGAAACCTCTGTTCCAGAGAAGGAATCAACTGAGCCATTACAAAGCAAATATTAACATAGCATTTATTTAAATCCCATTTAATTTCAATGGGGAATAGGAAGATTTCTCCCAGCTATTTTGGCCTATGCCGTTTCAATTAAATTTTCAGGTGCTTTGGTTCTGGTGTCCCCATGGAATGTGTGAGATGACAGGTTGTTGTATCTTTCCAGTAACGGGGGGGGGGGGACTTATTTAATGATGCCAGATATTCATTTTCCCCAATATTTTCTTTAAGTACTTCTGTTTTTTAAAAAAGAATATTAATGATTGTTTTGAAACGCTTATTTTCTGGTCAGTTTAATGCTATCTTAAGTCAAGGAAGGAAACAAAAAACAGGTGTCCATGTGTGGAGTCAAAAATGTCCAAATGATGGCTGTGACTACATGATTGAAGCCTGGCCCCATTGTACATGTGATGTGTGACTGTGGCCACCTTAGCCTGTGGCCACTTTGAATTTCTAAACCTTCCCTACAGATGCCCCATACAAGAAAATAAGTGAGTCAATATTAGCATTAAGGAGGGTAAATTTGTTATACATCATATCTTCTGTAACATCTGGTTAGGTTTAACTGGATCAGCTCCATGTGGATTATTTAGATTTAGAATGAATTATTTATCATAATTATAGTATTTATAATAAATTATTATTGATTAGAATGGATTATTCATAAATATTAATATTTGTTAATAATAATATTAAGAAGCACAAACATTCTCAATAGTTAAATGTTTCACTGGCTGGAGAGTGACTAATGTAAATATTCTTTAAAGGTGAAGCTTCAAAGTCAACTAGAGTTATTGCTTCTTTTCCCCACTGTTTATTCTCATCCACTTGAGATTTTCATAGGAACTGAGGCATCAGTGTTAACACATCTCACTCTGGATAATCCTCTCTGAGTCATGAATTTAAACACCTTGTTCCCATTAGCACATTTAATAGTCTCTTGGAAGAAGCTCTGATGAGCCTCTGACTGTTTTGGCCAAAGGGTCATGTGGTTCAGGGCACACACTGTAATTCTGCAATGCTCTACTGAATGGGAGGCCTGTTTCTCAAATGGAGCATTTGAAATTATGGTTTAATTATGGGGAGATGTAAAAAAAAAAGTGTGATTGTCATCATTATTAAGCAGTAAAATGAGATGACCACTGCTTATGAGCTGCTTACTATTCTATAACCTTATATGACCTTAGGATAAAGTTCATATAATGAAGTTCCATGGAAGACAAATCAGTGGGGGGAAAATCATGTAGGAAGCATGCAGTGTTTGCAGTATATAAAACGTGCAGTTCACCGAAGAAATAGGAGGGAATTGCAAAAAAAATAAAAAATACCATGGACCTCTGCTTTCCCCCATAAATAGCTACTATGCAGACACCCAATTTTTAAAACATATATAAAGAGTCATAATTAAATTTCATAGTGCTGCTTCAATGTTTATTTATGTTTCTGTACTTGTTCCATTAAATTTCATTTGAAAAGAGGCTTCTTATATATTTGTGGAGTTTTTCCTATTGTTTTAAGAGATTTCATTTTGATATCTTTAATTTAATATAATGTAATTTATTACATTTGCATAACTCCTGACTCCCAGAAATTTGGGGTTGTTTACAAATTGTTAAAACATTTAGAAGCAAAGAACAATGCAAAAAAAAAAAGCACACAAAGCAAAACAACAGAGATGGTAGAGTGGGGAAAAAAAGGTGAGAACAAGAAAAAGGAAGAAAGGAGTGTCAATCATCCTTACTAAAGGCCTGGGTGAAGAGTCGTGTCCTCAGAACCTTTTGAAATACCAGTAAGGTGGCGGCTGTTTGAATCTTGAGGGCAATCACATTTGTGACTGGCACACTTGCCTATATAGCAGTGATGGCAAACTTTTTTGGCACCGAGTGCCCAAACTGGAATGTGCGTGCATGTGTGTGCATATGCGTGCACCGGAGCACCGGAAATCCAAAGACCAGCTGGCCGGTGTTTATGAGCGCAGCAGCCAGCTAGTCTTTGGGTTTCCTGCATGTGCATACACACCGGCCAGCTGGTCTTCGTGCACTGGAGCACCAGAAACCTGAAGACCAGCAGTCTGGCACACACATACCTGTTTTTTGGTCGGTTTTTTGGCCATTTTCCAGTGCCCATGTAGACCAGCTGTGCACATGCCCACAAAGAAGGCTCTGCCTCGGTTCACTATCATGGTTATATACGGGGTGGGTTCTACTTACCTTTACTACCGGTTCACAATGGGGCCGCATGCTCTTCTGCGCATGCACAGAAGCTTCTGCACATTCACAGAAGCGTTTTGATGATGGTGGGGTCAGTGGGTGGAGCCTCCCGCCGGTTTTACTACCGGTTCTATAGAACAGGTGTGAACCCGGAACAATCCACCACTGGTTATATAGGATAATTACATATTTCATAATTTAAATACTTTTTTATCCAACTGTAGACTCTTTATTTTCTTTAAGCTAAAAATGTACATTTCAAGACCCCCCTGGTTCTTTTAGAAAGCATATGAAGTTGCTTTTGTAAAGAAATAATCAGACTGAAATTATTCTGGTTCCAGATATCATAATTTATCTGGTCTCTTCAAATAAGAACACTGGACCAGATGGATTTCAAGTATGATCCAGCAGGCATTACCAATGCTCTGCAAGGAGTTTGAAAGAAATCCAGAAGAATATACTGTTCCACTTCAATAGCTGGCTGTGACTTTGAAAAATCAAATGTAGTAGAGTTGATGTTAAAAAAAAAAGTTAAGGGGGGACAGCAGTGCATTTAATAGAGTTTTCCTATTGTGTATTTTTTTGCCTACTTTTAATGTAGTACCAAAACTATATGATATCCTGCGTATATGGCATTTTACTATTCATATGACTAAAGGTCAGATGTAGAATAGATAGAATTCTTTATTGACCAAGTGTGATTGGACACATAAGGAATTTGTCTTTGGTACATATGCTCTCAGTGTACATAAAAAGACAAGATACATTCATCAAGAATCATAAGGTATAACACTTAATAATAGTCATAGGGTACAAATAAGCAATCAAATCATACTAGGAAACAATATCAATATAAATCATAAGGATACAAGCAAAGTTACAGTCATGCAGTCATAAGTGGGAGGAGATGGGTGATAGGAACGATGAGAAGAGTAATAGTAATAGTAATGCAGATTTAGTGAATAGTTTGACAGTGTTGAAGGAATTATTTGTTTAGCAGAGTGATGGCATTCAGGAAAAAACTGTTCTTGTGTCTAGTTGTCTTTGTATGCAGTGTTCTATAGCATCATTTTGAGGGTAGGAGTTGAAACAATTTATGTCCAGGATGTGAGGGGTAAATCTGTAAATCTGTAAATATTTTCACATCCCTCTTTTTGACTCGTGCAGGTATACAGGTTCTCAATGGAAGGCAGGTTGGTAGTAATTGTTTTTTCTGCAGTACAGAACAATGTACAGAATTTATATATGAACTGGCAATGTATTCCTCTTCTTACTTTCCATGCTTGATGAAATGTTTTCTCCAGGAAAGCACAGAAGAGTATTGCTTCATTGCAACAATGTCCTCCACCCCAGCATTCTCTTTTACCCTAGCTAGATGCACCCTAACTAGCTGTCCCATGAAGAAACACGAAAGTGATCAGAGTTTTATACCTTGATTTTTAAAAATTCTCTAGATACTTCTATGCAGTTATAGAGGCAATCAAAAAGGCAAAATCTGCTATGAATCTAATGTTACCAATATGGGGAAGCAATGTGTTGATGGATCTTTGCAATGGGTGTCTGTCTACACAAACGACAAGGAAAGAAACAAAATTACAACAAAATGTGGGATAAGTCAATATTTTGACTTATTGAATGAGGAAGGCACAGTGGCCAAAAATTAAGAATTTTTTTTGAAATTAAGAATTAACTCAAATATATGAACTTTTAGACAAGCTTAGCCAAAATGTTTAAGCACAAAAACACGGTTCAAAACGGGGCATTTGGAAAGCTAAAAGCAGAAATATGTCACATTTAGAATTAAGTTGCCACCTGAAGATAAAATCTTTACTTGAGTCAAAAGAAAACTAAACATATCTCTTCTAGTATAAGAGAACTCAATATGATTTTTCAGGCTCAAGCCTCCACTTAGAGAAGTGCCAGACAGACAGCAGCAAAAAAAAGTGAGCAAGAGCTTCCTGGAAATGCATGTTATTACCTTGTATTCAATCAAATTCTTCCCAAGCCATTCCCTTTAATACAAATTTGGCAAATTTAAAATATGTGGATTTCAATTTCAAGGTTTCGGTTACCATCTTTAAAGCGCTCCATGGCTTAGGACCGGGATACCTACGAGACCGCCTTCTGTCACCAATAACCTCCCACAGACCAGTACGCTCCCATAGAGAGGGACTTCTCAGGGTACCGTCGGTCAAACAGTGTCGGCTGGCGGCCCCCAGGGGGAGAGCCTTCTCTGTGGGAGCACCTACCATCTGGAATGAGCTGCCCTCAGAGATTCGGATGATCTCGGATCTTCGTACATTCCGCCGTGCCCTCAAAACATTTCTTTTCAAGCAGGCCGGCCTGACCTAACCTCGTCTAAAAACTACTTTAAATTTTATATTCTGAATCTGCCCCAGAAACTTGAAATGATCTAATTCAATACTATATCCGAACCTAACTATTTAATTATATTTTAAATCGTTTTTTTCAATTCCTTTATTACATGTATATTTCGTTCAACTGTACACCGCCCTGAGTCCTTCGGGAGTAGGGCAGTATATAAATAAAATAAAATAAAATAAAATAAATAAATAAATAAATAAATTCCCAGAATTCCCCACGAGCATAATTGCCAGGGATGCTGCAAATTTCTTTAGCATGTACTCGAATGTTTGCTTTGCTTTACATTTATCAAAGATCCTTTTATGGGGGAGCCATCATTCAGTCTCTTAACAGAATTTACTTTATAACAGAGACCAGATCACCCTGGCTATGCCAGAAGTAATTTTTATTCTTTTGGAATAGATCCTCTTGGTAGGATTAATGATATCACCTTGGCTTTAGCTTTGGCTTTGATGAATGAGATATCTCCGTAAATCTAGGACAATTGCTGGTGTATTATGTAATTATTGCTATTATTAGTAGTAATGAAACCTGAATTCAGTTCTCTCTTTTCCATGCCAAAGTGTCTATTGTTAAACATTGTCCTCCCCCATGATTTGCCAAATGCATACATTCTCCCATCCATGTGAATGAGTGCTTTTTTATAGTAGCTTGGCTTCAAGACTTCAGATGACTTCAAGGATGTATCTATCTAGCTTTGGCAGCTATATTGAAGGACTTTGCCACCGATTTCATCTGTGATGTCCTTTCTTCCTCCAGCACTGGTGTTTTATGGTGATCTACTAGCTAGGTCACACTTTTAGCTTTTTGAGATCAGGCCATGTTGTCTAAGTGGCAACATAGAATTTGGTGCAAAGGAAAACAAGATCTTAAATACCTCATATATCATCCTTTCCATTTTCCAGTTTTTATTTGTTAAGTTAAAGAAAAATACTTGTCCATTCATACTGGAATTACCACCTAGAGAATGGGAAATATTATCTTCCTTTCACAGATTCTTTTAAAAAGAATGAAGAGACCGTTACATGGTTGTGTGAATTTCTTTTGCTCTCCTTCTTTTTTAAAAAATAAAAACATTGTGCCATGTTATCTGTGCTGTAAAGCGGATCATGCTATTATCCACATATTATACATAAAGGTCCTAAGCCAAGAGATAATTGGTAACAAAAAGACTGTTCCTTTGTAAACTGTTGTGGTGAGAACATTCTTTTATAAAATGTTTTTCTCTAAAATTCAATAATAATAGGAGGGAACAGAAAAGAAAAAATGCCTAAGGATTATTGGAGTACAATAGCAAATACAAAAAAATAATAATTTAGGGGGTGTAGGAGTATGTGCTCATGCGAATGATACCAGTTACATTTAACATTTATACTGAGTATCTAATAACTGAAATTAAAGAAACATTATTCTAGTAGTCTAGTCCTTTTTTCATCCAGAAAGGGAAATACAAATAAAGAGAACAAAATGGCCAATGTTCAACCACTTCACTGTAATCCATAGTTCACCCTAGAGTTATTTTCAACCTTAACCTATATTTATAGTTTGAAAGCCTGCTATGTGGGCCTCACTATCACAGCTTTTAAAGGCTACCTATAGATAAAAATCAATGGAGAACTCACAAGCCTAATGCTAAGTGACTCTAGGGATGAAGGAGTTATATCAACTCACTGACCTTTGGTGTAAAAATAGCTACATCTTATTCAATCCCTGTCCTCCTCACTTCTGTTCAGTTAGGATTGCTTGAATCTGAGAGCAGTTTTCTTCTTCCTACCAGCAATTCATTAGAATATTTTTCCCCTTGCTAATTGGTGAATCATCATTGGTGAATCAAGCATTGCCGTATGTACCCTTTTACACTAGAAATGTAGTTAGATCAGCTGTGACTTAGATTCAAAATACCAAAGACCTACCTACCCAACCAATAAGTCTGTAAACCTTTAATGGATACCTAGATGTCTATAAATCTTGGAAACAGGTGTACTTTAATGCATTGGTTCATTAGCAAAGTGATGGGCCTTGTAAGAGAAATTGCCTTTTGTTCAGTTGTCATAAGTGCTTTTGTTAACAATGTGCTTTCTGACCTTGATGTTCAGAAAGATGTTATATATTCCTGCTATTGTGAAGATTAGAAAGTAATAACTCCTTTATAATATGTTGTGATGTGATAAAACTTGTTAAAATAGATTCTTATTGAGTCTTCTTGAAGGTCACAAATTTTCAGTATGTTGACATCAACCCCAGATAGATTAGCTATAGTATGAACATGCTGCTATATAAGTAATCTGAGAAGCATTCTTTGACATTTTATTTAGCTGGCTTACTTTGTGACTTTCAGAATATGATTGACACAATCGTACAAAGTATACCCAAGTTCCATCTTTAGCAGAAATCATCATACTCAAAATTCAAATTATCATTTTCTCTTTTTTGACATATTGCCTATTTCAGGTTTGTATAATCTGTGATCCATGAAGCATATAGTTTATCAGACTGTTTTAGCATTTTATACTTGTTTCTGATTTGCTTTCCAATTTTTTTCCCCTCTGCTTTGTCATTTATTGATACAGGGAAGGTTATAAATAACACATTCATGAAAATAAGGTTATTTTAGATAGTTGCTTGAACTCAGCCTCTATTTTTACAGTTTTGGGCAGCAAAACAAGACTAAAAGCAATCACATGTCTTGCTGACAGAAATACCCAGACAAGTCAAACTTGGAGACCTTCATGTCAAAGAAAGTAGGCTCTGTTGGGTTGCTTTCTTCCAAACATGCACACTGATGATGTTACCTGGCCTGGTAATGAAATGTCTGAAAGGCAGCAACCAAGAACCAACAGCTCAATCCTGAGTTACATATTTTCTCTCCTGCTGGAAGCAGAATTTTCAATTCTCAGATCTGATGTTGTTTTAAAGATTAAAATCAATATTCTTCATTGTGTCTATCATACTGCTCCAGTGAATGTAATTTAAAAATGGCATTATCCTTCTTGCAGTTTATCATAGTTGTATAATAAAGATGCAGCTGTCATATTCTGTATCTGTTGTAGTATCAGAATTTCAATACACAATAGTTCACTTTGGATCAGATCAAAGGCCATTCTAATCCAGTATTTTCTTTTATATAATGTCAACTTAGATGTTGATAGAAGATCTGTAAATTGCATGATAGCAACTGTTCTCTCCATAAAGCAATAGCAGGGGACATAAACCATATCCCATGAAAATATTCTAAACTCAAAGACCTGTTTCAAGTAATATGAACAACATACATGTTTTTTATTTGTTCCAACTTGTAATAAAACAGAATAATCATCCAGGTTCAAGACATAAAGCAAAGCCATTTGAAGCTGATGGAATATTCATAAAGTTGTGAATTCTCTGAATGGCTTCCTGTTTTACAAAGTGTGATTAGTTTTTGTTTTTATTCAGTAAAACCAATAAAGTAGCAGAGACCAATCATATCTTTGCTGCTTTGGGCCAAGATTTAGTGGATAAAAAAGAAACAGCAATTATTCATTGAAAGCTGCTGATGCTGATAGACCCCAAACACTGACATGAAGATGGCTCCAGCTTGTTTGCCAGCTTATTTTACAGTCAGCTTTCTTTACTTAAGATGCAACATTGCATCTTTCAGGTAACCTTCAGGCAAATGAAAATGTGTGTGCCATACACTTGTACATCATAAAAATGCTGCTAATAATTCTGATGAGGTTTTCAGATAATGTATTAAAATATGCAAAACACGGTATTATACTTGAGTTTTCATTTGTGGATTCTCATTTGTGGATTCTATTAAGGTTCTTGATGCTGATTTTTCATGCTGAAGGCAAATTGCAAGGCTACGTTGCTTTATATGATTGAGCATTGTTGTGAGGGAAGTCACCCCTCCTAGAAGAATGAAATATTTTGAGATATATTTAAAAAGGCAGAATATTATATTTCCCCTAAAAGAGAAATGGAAATCTTAAGGGAGACAGAAATGGCCCCCAGCAGATATTTGGTGTCCATTAAGAAGGACTGGGCCAGCCTATCTACAAGACAAAAGACCTTCAGCTCCAGGGAGATGGGATTAAGACATGACCCTCCAGGACATAATAGGATTATCTCTCAGCAGGTTTCAACTAAACTTGATTTATGTTTTATGTTTTATTTAATTTATATACCACCCTACTCCTGAAAGACTTAGGGCGGTGAACAGCCACAAGATAAAACACATAAATACAAAATTTAAAAGCAGAATAAAACTGAATTAAACAATTTGGCCATAGACAAATTTAAAACACTCCAATAATTTAAAACAGATTAAAATTTACATTTTAAAAAGGAAAAAGGGAAAATTAGGCCAGGCCAGCCGGATGGAATAAAAAGGTCTTGAGAGCGCGGCAGAAGGTGTGTAGGTCCGGGATCCTCCGAATCTCTGGGGGGAGCTCATTCCAGATAGTAAGTGCCCCCACAGAGAAGACATTGTTTGGCTGATGGCACCTGGAGGAGCCCCTCTCTATGAGAGCATACCAGCCGGTGGGAGGCTACTGGTGGCAGCAGGCGGTCCCATAAATAACAATCCCATATGGCCCCATGGGAGTCTGACTACAGCCAATAGTATACATTTCTTGCACAGGAACAGGAAGCTCAAGGGCAAGGGCCAAGAGAAGGTATAAATAACCTCATTCTCAACTCCATGTGGTCAGCTGCCCAGGACCTCAAACCCATCTGCTCCTGTTCATCAATAAACCATCTTTCCAATCAGACTCCTTGCTTCCAGTGTCTTTCTCCCCATTTGGAACCAGATGGATTTTTCTTCCAACAGTTGGGGGGCTACAAATACAATTCTTCAGTATTACGAAGAAAAAAAGGTTTAAGTAATAGAAAGGTTTGGCTTTGCTTTGTTTTTGCTATTGTTTTTCTTTGGGCTATGGTGACATGAATCATATTATATGTTGCTGTTCATTGTGAATTTTTAATATCCAGATCTGTTTGTCTATCTCCATTATATATTTCCATAACTTCCTCAGTTTTTTTAATGACCTCACAATAACTTATTTTTTTTACTTGGAAATAGATAAAAGCACTTTAAATTATTATTCCACCTGATTTCCTAGTGAAAAACAAGAGAGTACTCCTTTCCATTGTTCTGTATGGGAAACGTTTAGAGATTTTATTCTTACAGAACACACAATACTTAAACTTGTTCTCAAAAGAAAGTGCTTTTTCCAGTTAATGTACAACCTTAGCAATATCTATATGTTAGTAAAAGACCATGTATATTGCAACACATCAGCAAAAAGATTGGTTCTAAAACCGAATGGGCAACAAACCTCCACTGACCTCTCAGTAAAATAAGGATAAGTAAATTGTTCCATGGTTGGATATATAGTAAGAAAGATGCTATATTAAACAATGTTTTTGATGTCCTAAAGTTAATACATTCTGGGAAAATATAATCATCATAATAACTTTCTTTCAGACATGGTTTAATATTTTCAGACATCCATAGGCTTTTAATTATATATCTTTTTCCCCTTCTGTTCAATTATGTATGATTTTTTTTGAGAATGCCTGGACAAGTCCCTTAGTTTTCTTGGCAAGGTTTATCAGAAGTGGTTTGTTGTTGCCTCCTTCCTAGGACTGAGAAAAAGTGACTGTCCCAAGGAACCCAGCTACTTTGTGTCCAAGGCAGGACTAGAATTCACAGTCTCTCAGTTTCTAGTCTAATCCCTGAAACATTACACCAAACAGGTTCTCAATATTTGCTGTATCAAAATTAATGGCTGAACAATGAAAATGGATTCTCCAATCCCATACAAGAAACAAATCCTTCAGCATTAGAAAGATAAATTTATGGCCCCAATTTATTCAGTGGCTGAAAACCTGACATTACTTGCAATTTACAAATGAGTTGCTCAAAGAGGTAGATTATGAATGGTTGATTAAATATATGTGAGAAACCTTATACAACATGTATTGTTACTTTGCTTTTTTCTTCACTTTTCCTTTCTCACTAATATTTTTCTTCTTGTTTTAGTAAATAAAGATCTAAATTTGTTTTTAAGACTGGCATTGGCCACCAGGATTTAAAACCCTGTTTTAAAACACCCCAAGTTTAATATAATGCATGTCTCAAAATTGCAAAGCAGGGGAGACTAGTAAATCACACCAGAAATAAGCAAAAATGGTCATATCTGAATCAATGCTTAATTTTATCTGTGCAAACAGCCAATTAGCACAAGTAGAGAAGCTCTGGGATGCTGGCAGCATCTGAGGACGTTGTCAGAGACAGTTATAAAGTTCTTACTGGTGGCCTCTCATTATCCACTCAGCCAAGTAAAATACTTTGCACTATTCAGTCATTCTGACCCTGATAATAAAAAATGAACATATAAGTGACAAGATCTCACCTATGCATAAGCATGAGTGGCTAAAGGAACTAAATTAAATGAAAAGGAATTACTGTAACGACTCAGAACAAAAACCCTGTGGATCTTCTATATCTTCTTCTCTGCTCTTTCTTTAACACACTGATGATTTCTTAGGGAGACATTTTACAAAATATATAAGAGAGAAAGCAGTAAAATGAAATTTATTGTTATTTCAAGTGGTGTTTTAGGATTAACGACTTACTCTATTTCACATGATATCAGACCATATTGTACATTATTTTCTTCTCTTCAATTTAATTTCGTTGTCAACCTCTTTCTCAGTAATCAGTCCAAGGCTCTGAAATATCCATTATTGCAAAAAAAAAAAAAAAAAAAAAGCTCTGTTTACAATTTTTATTGGAGCTATATAATTTTATGCTACTTTAAACTGAATTGTGTGTGTGTATGTGTGTGTGTGCCTTTGAATCAGTTTTTGACTTGACTACCTGTTCCTTGGCAAGGTTTTTTGGAAGTGGTTTGCCATTGCATTCTCCTAGGGCTGAGAGAGTGGCTGGCCAAAAGTTTCCCAGCTGACTTTGTGCCTAATGCAGAACTAGAAATGATACTCTCCCGGTTTCTAGTCTGATGCCTTAACTACTACATCAAACTAACTTTCTAAACTGAACTTATGTTCTTTAAATTGTGTATTGTTTTTCTTAATATCTCAGGGGCTGCCATAAAGTAGAGGGAATCAAGCTTTCTCCAAAGCATCTGAGGGCAGGACAAGAAGCAATGGATGGAAACTAATCAAGGAAAGAAGCAGCCTAGAACTAAGAAGAAATTTCCTGATAGAACAATTAATCAGCGTAAAAACTTGCTGCCAGAAAATGTGAATGCTCCAACACTGGAAGTTTTTAAGAAGAAAATGGTTCAACTATTTTCCACAATTTATCTGAAATTGTATAGAGTGTTCTGCCTGAGCTGGGGGTTGGACTAGAAGACCTCCAAGGTCCCTTCCAACTTTGTTATTCTATTGTTCTCTTTTGTTTTGTTCTGTTCTATCCTATTCACATCTTTTTTTAAAAAAAACTGAAGAATCAGGCATGATCAAATCACTTGTGAAGAAAGAGCAGTAGATTCCAAAGTTGGATAGGGATTTCACCAATGGGTAAGCACAAGCTACCTTTCAGGATAACTGGTTGACTATTATAATTTTTAAAGGCATGGGATTTCTGTACTGACTCCTATATTTCTTTAAATCATAACTTGATAACTACTGCCATAATCTATCTGACATTAGTTCTTTTTAGTATTCCTATTCATAACATGAACAATAGTAATTTGTCTAAATGTATGGCTTTTTCAAGGACCCAGAGATTTTCAGTATAAAAATTCACTTCAGTTGCTGCGTATTCCTATCTTATCACACAATCACTTGGAACTATATTTGTGTATTTGAGAATAAAACATGCTCCTAACATAGTAGATTTGCTGCAGCAAATTTGAGCTAATTAACAGTGCAAATGGCAATGAAAAGGAGCCACCTGCTGCTGTAAATAATAACACTTCCTATAATTTGCAAATAAAATTCTGCTGATTGTAAATAGCATTCATTTCCCCACCCCAGGATAGAATCATGATAGAAGTAGAATTATTTTTATTTTTGTTTGGGTTTTTTGTTTTTACTTTTTTGCACATGTTCAAAACTAACAATAGTCCTGAATTCTGATTTACCCCTTTCAGCTCCAAATAGAAGTTTAGAAACATATCTAAACTACCTTGTTGCAGGGTAGAAAAACTACCCAGAAAAAAAAAGTTTTCTTTACTAATTTATATCAACAATATAATATAACCATTGGGATATAAGTACGGTAATTGTTGTCGAAGAACTAGTGGATAAATTAAGGATAATATTTAAGATTGAATTGATAGTAAGATTAGCTATGACTTTTCAGCTGAAATACCTGTGGTTTTTCTTTGGAATAAAGTTTGCTTTCCCATACCCACAGCCTTTTCACAAGTCTGTTGCCTTTAGAATTTGTTGGTTGCTATCACTGGTCAGTTTTTATTTTCTAAATAATTTTTTCTAATAAATTAAGAGATAAGCTAAAATATGTGATCCCACCATCAAAGAGCTGGGAGGCCATTTTATAGGATTACACTAATATAATGATGCATTGGCAGACCCACTGAGCTCAGATGCCCAGGGGTTACAAATGTGTAAGGTTCAGATAATGAGGATTAGTATCTATTTGAGATACAGCTGAGTCAAAATGCAAAGCAAAGAAGCCACATTAAAGAAATGTTCTTTGCTACTTTGGTAAAAGATTTGCTAGACATAATCACAGTTCATAAATCATGGCTGCATAATATGTATGATGTCACTTTTTGTTCATACTGACAGAAAATTTATTTCCCTCTAAACTCTGAATGAAAAAAAATCTATAAATATCTGAGCCCAGAGTTATAGATTAATGATATTTAGATATTCAATTTATTTAATTATTTAATTATACTGGCTCAAGGTTGACTCAGCCTTTCATCCTTCCAAGGTTGGTAAAATGAGGACCCAGATTGTTGGGGACAATAAGCTGACTCTGTTAACTGCTTAGAGAGGGCTATAAAGCACTGTGAAGTGGTATATACAGTAAGTCTAAGTGCTATTGCTATTATATTCAATCTTTTTTCAAGTCTTAGATGCACAACCTGTGGTCAGCAATACATCTTGTACAGGTTTCCACCAGAACTTATTCAGGAATTATGAGTGTATTTTTCAATAGACTATTTCACTTCTGTTGCTTAGTTACCACCATAAGTCCCATCTCTGTCCATCCATCCTACATGTCTAACATATGCTTAGGAAGTGTGAACAACACTCCTGTCTACATTTCTGCCCTAACAGCAACAAATTTCAAGATAAGTTAGGGGAACCACACATAAGGAATTAAACTTGTTCAATGAACTGCCAAGAATTAGCATAATAAATAACAGAAAGAAAAAAAATACACGTCGTGTGTCTGGAAATATAAGATTAATTAAATTAATTAAAAAGCTTAAAAAGCTATTAGAAAAATAGAGAAATGATTGTCTAATTTTTTCTTAAATACTTCCACTGTTGGAGCATCTACAATTTCTGGAGGCAAGTAGTGCCACTGATTAATTGTTCTAACTGCCAGGAAATTTCTCCTTAGTTCTAGATTGCTTCTTTCCTTGATTAGTTTCCATCCATTGCCTTCAGGTGCTTTGGAGAATAGCTTGATTTCCTGTTCTTTGTGGCAACCCGTTAGATATTGGAACATTACTATCATCATCCCCAATCCTTCTTTTCATTAAACATATCCAATTCCTGCAACCAGTCTTCGTATGTTTTAGCCTCCAGTCCCTAATCATCTTTGTTGCACTTCTCGATAGTGATACAATGATTTGAGATGTAAATAAAATAATGGAATCTTGGAAGAAAAAAACATGTACAGGTAATCCTTGGTTAATGAGTGCCCTCTTTAGCAACTATTCAAAGTTATGATAGCACTGAAAAAGTAATTTTATAATTGGTCCTCAAAGTTACAACTACTACACTATCCCTGGGGTCCCCATGGTCCCTGCAGTCACACAAGTCAAGGCAATTCTCATATACAGTACTATTACACAAAATCAGTAGAGAAGCCAGCAATAAAAATTGCAAATCACAACCATGTGATATCTCACTTAACAATGGCAGGCGATTTGCCTAATGACTGCAGCGAAACTAATACCATATCTGATAGTCATATGATGTTTCCCTCAATGACCATATCACTTAGCAATAGTATTGTCACATTTAATGATCCCACTTGTGATCATTAAATGAAGACTACCTGTAGATTATGTGAGAGTTACAGTGAAATGTCAGAAAGTAGAATTAAAATGAATTCTATAAATATTAATATGTTAAAAATATGAAAAGAAAGTCATACATTCTGTAAAAAACTTGAAAAATAGTGAGACTGCTAATATAGATGGTGTCATGGTTCCAAGTAATGCTCCCAACCAATTCAAGACTCTGAGGCCTTGGCTTCCTCAAATATCCGGTTTATTTGGTATATCATATTGGCACGGTCAAGGGTGAAACTAACACTGAATAATTCCAGCATTTTTGATATACCGTAGTTAAAGAATAGATACTGTCCACTCCCCTTATGTCATAGGTCATGTTAGCCAACCAAGCAGGTGATGAATGTCTCAGCACTCCCTCCTACTGTTGCTAAGGCATGCTGATTTGGCTTTGGTTCTCAGGAGCCTTATTGTTGTTATGTCTGGCACATTGGAGGAAAACATTCTACATTCCATAAATTCCCCTCCCCCCATAAGTATGGCAACTAAGAAACGAAGCAAGAAAAATATGGCTTCAGCTAGAGTCGTTTTGAGAGTTGACATGGCATAAATGGAGAAATATTAAAATATGGATTAATTTAGTTATAGAATAGTTGCACAACTATGTATCTGTGGAGATTGAATCTATGGCTATGGATGAAAAAGATGAGATACTCAAAAGAGAAATATAAGAAGTTTAAAGAACAAAAGGTAATGTCCAAAACCATGTACAGGTATGTTAGAAGCAAGGATAGTTTGGAAGCATTTGAAAGATATAGTGATCTTCATCTTTTTTTTATCCTATAGTTGTGTGTTGTATTGAATCAAAGTTGATTCAATAGGGATTACAAGTTTAAGAAAAAAGTTGCTAACTAGAAGCTAAAGAAGTTAAAGAAATTTAAACTGAGGGATTTTCTTCAGTGCTATAAGAAACATACACAAGAAAATTTCTCAAAAGTTTTAATTGATAGAGTTCCATTATTATATCTTATAAGAAGGATTATTGCAGAGGTTTCAGATAATACAAAGTACTGACTGACTTCCATAAATTGATAAAGCTGTCTGATTTTGACATTTTTCATCTCTAAAGCAAAAATATTTCAAAATAAACTACAAATCATGTGTATGTTTTTTCTATTTTATAAATACTTCCAAAATATATGTTCTGCTTTCTTAAATAAATCTTTTCATTGTTTTAAGAAGGAATAGTTCTTTCCCTTAGGGTTTTAGAATTTCCTATTTATTTTTGAAGTAAAAAAAAAAGAACATCATAAATAAGAAGAAAATACGTATTCACCTGTATAGTCCTGGAATTTATATGACTATTTTTAAGAGATATTTTCTCCAGTAAGATCTTTAGAAAACTTACTGGACTCTTACCATTGGCAGCTGAGCAGAACC
This sequence comes from Ptyas mucosa, assembly GCA_012654045.1. NCBI lineage: Eukaryota > Metazoa > Chordata > Lepidosauria > Squamata > Colubridae > Ptyas > Ptyas mucosa. The sequence goes on from WNWU01000004.1 coordinate 5,407,902, forward strand.
ATCATCTTCTCTCACTTTGCAGAGAGAAACTGCATTTATACAGAGCATCTATCATTTGGTAAGTCACCTTTATTGTTATTCATATAGACCTACATAGTTCTTGGCTTGACACAATGTGCCTTGACTCAATGGAACCATGCTTATCATTGATGTGGACAACATCACATCATGATACCTATTAAATAGAACAACTTGTCAATTGGAATTAGGTAGACTCCCAGATTACATTATTTCATCATTTGAATTTATTTTCATCCTCCAGGTTACTGGCTCCAAATCGTCATGTGAGCTTTCAAGACTTAGAGTAGGTTTGAACATGGAACTTTTCAATTCTGTTCCAAAATTTTGATCACTCACTTTTAAATTGCCTGTTCACCCAGGTGCTTTGCTGATTTTTCTGAATGCTAATTTCCAGGTACTCTAATGATTCTTGATACTATTTCTAAATTTAAGATTTATATTATAATATTGATTATATCAGCAATGCATTTGTGAGTTTTCTTAGCTGGTATTTTTTACTCCCCCCCCCCCCAGAAAGATGGGGACATAAATTATTTTGAGTTGAGACTACTGAAAATAAAGAAATTAGCATGAAATGAAAATTAATGTAAACAGCATTGTTGCAAAGTAGGGATGACTGAAGATTAACTCCAAAATTACTGCTGTTTTGAGGAGCTATTTGCCTAATAAATTTACTGTTTTTGATGCCTAAGGAAAGGAAAGAGCATTTAACTGTTTTCTATTTCAGAGCAATCTGTGTATAAAAAAAAGAGTGATTAATATATGGAGATGGAGGTGTTTGAATATTTTTGTAATTGGTGCACCTTATTTTATAGGTAATGAACAATAGGCAGTCTTTTTTTTCTTTTCTCTATTTTTGTTTTAGAATGTGGCTTCTGTCAGATATATATGCACACACATGGGTACACATATTCAGATATGGTGCATGCACTGATTTCAGTAAAATCAGCACTCTAGATTACAACACTCTAGTCTGATAACTCTATGTTACCAAAGTTGGAAAGCTAGGCATTGCAGAAGGTTTTCATCTGTACTATATTTTTTATAATTACTGTCCCTTTGTGGGATCATCCAAATGGAAGGTGATCGTCTTTTTGTTTTATTAGGTTTAGTACTTAAGGTGTCAGACTAGGAGACTGAATTCTACTGCCACCTTAGACATGAAATCTGGCTGAGTGACTTTGGGCCACCAACTCTTTCTCAGACTAACCTACTTCACAGGGCTGTTGTAGAGAAAATAGGACAAAGAAGTAGTATTAGGCATGATCATTGCCTTCTGTTACTTATAAAATATCAAGGGCGGGATAAAAGGATTTTTTTAAAAAAAAGCATGGTCAAGAATGTGAGATAAATAGATAAACAAGTTAGTTTAAAAATGTCTATCTTCCCACTTCACATTTGTGCAATTTTTCCATTTAATTGTCAGTTTGGAGGAACAGCTTATTCAGTGAACACAACCTAGGATTCTATGATATCTTAGCACTAAAACTATTTGTGAAAAATTATATGGAGAGGGTGAAATGGTTCATTTCCTTAGATATCAAGGAAATTTCACCAACGTTAGATATCAAGCTTATAAGGACAATATGTATACATACATGCATACAACAGAATCATGCCAAAAACCTGTCATAGGATTTTCAACATTTAAGTTCTTGCCAGGTTGAGATGAATTTTCCCCTCATTAAAAACTTCCTTTTAGATTTTCAAAAGCCAAAGAGTATTGTTAAAAGGTAGTTCTGAATTTATCCTTTCTGTAATTAAACAGAGCTTACATCTTTCTTTTGAAGAATAATTAAGAGAAAGGTGCAATGTAGGCTGCCTCCCACCATATGCATGTTTTCATAACAGAGCTCTAATTATGTTTTCAGTGACACAATGATGATAATCTTTTGCACTCACAAGTGCTAATATAATAATGCTCCATACTTATCAAGCTTCTCTTACCCAAGGGATATGAACAGAAGCCAAGCACACTCACAACCTTACAAGACTACATCCCAGGGTATCATAGGTATTAATCAGTTAAGAACTGGAATCAATGCACTGCAAAATTGTGGCTATGAGAGCAAAGGTTCAGCTAAACTCTTTTATAATTTAAAAAGCAAGAAGTCTGTTCCTTGGAGGATGCCATCTTTAAGGTCTACGCTTTTCTATAACTGAAAAACTGTTACGATCAAACTAATTCAGTTCATCCAGCCTAGACAAATACTAGGGGGGAATGAAAACTGTTAGCTACCATTATCCAATAAAGAACAGACTGTACACAAGTTACTTTATGAAGGTTCAGAGTTGCACGTTTAATAAGACTAACAATTAGGAACAGGCCAGAAATTACAAAATACTTTGTATGCTGAATGGAATAATTAAAATAACAACTATTATTATTATTCACAACTATCTTATTGGTAAAAGCAGGGTGAGAATATTTTTTTCTGTTATGTTTTTTAAAAAATCAAACCTCTTCCCTTATTTTTTTCTACTACACAGAACATGCATAAAATGTGCTTTAAAATGTAAGTGACAAACCTTCAAATATGTCATTCACAACTTTTTTAAATTAGTGCTTTTATGAAACTAGATGTATTAAAGATGGTGGACTGGTTAACCCCCAATTCCCATATCCAATGGATGGTAAAAATTAGAAGGTTCCTTAAAGAGGTGTTGTGTCTTCGGCTCCCGAGCCCGGACCTCCAGAGGAGGAATCCTCCGAAAGTGAAGAGGAGGGGGCAAGGGACTCCTCTCCTGGCCCGTCTGGTTTGGCACCACCCCAGGCCCCAGCTGAAAGCCCTGTGGAAGAAAGCTCCTCTGAGTCAGACGATAATGAGGAGAGGGAGTGGATTAATCCCAGGTGGCGACGATCAGAGAGACGGGCTCAGCAAAGGAGTGGGTGGGGCCGAGCACGAGGTGATGAGTCACAAAGCCAACGCCCCACAAGGTATAAAAGGAACTGACCTTACCTTGTTGGCTTTTGTGACGAACAAAGTTTTACCCTGACTGCTTGTGTCCTGAAATACTGCAGCAGTGAAGCGTTTTCTTTGAAGCTCGTATTGGATATAAATACTTGGAGCCTTATCAGGGACTGGCCGTGGCAACTCAAAACAAAAGCTGTTGTTATCTCTCCCGGGCTCGCTGCCAGCTCGTTGTTTATGGATGGTAAATAAACAACTTCTGAATACTCCCGTTCGAGTGTGTGTGCTTGTCTGGGCTTCTGAAGCAGGGAGGGGACAGAACAAGAGGACTATGATTTTGTAGATAGCAATCTGATCATATCTGACTTTTTCTTCATGTTAACTTGCAGGCATCAGGCTTCTTTGTAATCTGTATTTACTAAAAACTGAAGCAATGTTCTCTATGACTATATGACTATATGTCATTATATGATCATCATCATCACCATCACCATTGCCATCATGAAAATGAAATTTAGAGATCAGGATACCGATGAGTTTAAACACCCTCCATATTGTATTTCAGTGTACATTACATGTGGCTGCCTTTTTATCAAATACCATTATTCAAACTGCATCGAACCGACTCATATATATACAGCCCATAGCTTTCAAACTTCCCAATAAAGACATGGTGGACAAATAATCTAAATGTTAAATTCCTATGCATAAACATGGTATGCTACGTAATGCTGGAATATACCACACATATGTGTCCTTTTCTATTATTATTATTATTATTATTATTATTATTATTATTATTATTATTAT
>WNWU01000004.1:5419362-5448586 GCA_012654045.1 Ptyas mucosa
GAGAAGAGAAGAGAAGAGAAGAGAAGAGAAGAGAAGAGAAGAGAAGATCAAACAAATGCTCAGAAGATCAGTGACTTTTGCTGCTGTCTATGAAGTCATATTGTTACTTAGTTCAAATACCTGAAAGAAGAGGAAAGGGCATAGCTATAATTGACCAAGTTATTTTTTGGTATTTTACTATATCCCTTTGGGAAGGTGTTGAAAATGAGTCCGGTAACCTTTACAATATGCCAATACAAATGTCTCTGGATAGCAAAACAAATAGGTAATATTAACTAGAAAAAGTTGAGTCTATAGTCAGCTAATAAGAATACATATTTTCACTACTGTTTCCTTTCTTTAAAAGAAATTCCATTCAGTTTATTTTTCATTCTATAGAAATGAGAATGTTCTTATTTGTATCTCAATTAACAGTGCCAATTATGTAAATTTTAAACACATTTTTGTTGACTGTGTTAGAGAGCTACTCTTTTCTTAGAGATTTATGATTGTTTCTCCAAATCATCTAAACATGCACCAACACTGACATATTTAAAAAGTTAAAGTCTTAAGAGATACTTCTTGATGGTAACCAATTGGCTCTAATATCAAAATAAATAAATATAAATGAGAAAGAATGGCAGCATTATATATTATGAATTGCTGTCTCTGGTCCTGCTGGACATTTGTCTCCACAGATTTCCATCTACCTTCCTATGAGGCAAACTGATTTGGGCCAACTAATTAGATAATGCATTTTGGGTATATCTTTTCATGCAAACTACACAATAGATTGCAAAAATGCATATTTTGATGTCAATAATGCATGTGTTATGGAAGATTAAAGAAAACTGAGATCGATATAATTAGGAATCTAATAAAATTTTGTTATTATCAGTTTTGGTCAAGACAGAATCAAGCTTGTCTGATCTTAGTAGAATAAGCTTTTAGAAAGGAGTGAGGGGAAGACTGAAAATGTGATTAAAAATATGCATAAATTATTATTTAAAGTGCAGTATTCCTTGTCTCCTGAAGTTGCTTGTGCAGTATAAGATGTAGCCAATTATTCCATCAAATTGATGATTTTTTAAAATGTAATTTAAATAATTACTTGGATAATTTTGGATTTGACAAGAAATATCTGATTTTCATTAAAGTTAATTCAATACCTATGCATTCCATTGAGCTAATATAAAGGTATAATAAATGAGGTCCTTGCAAATTAGTTCTGAATTATCTTTTATTGAATACAGGTGCTACTTAAGAGAGATCATCCAGCTTATCCTTTCATAGTATTTATTAGATTAGAAAGATGTGTATTCGTGAAAAATGAAATGTCTGTTAGTATATATTAGAAGAGAGAGAAGGGGGGGGGAAGAAACTGTTTCTTGCTTTAGTTGGCACGTGCCAAATATGTTCAGACAACCATGCCATAACAAAATCACAATATCTACAGAGATACTTCAAAACCATTTGGGAAGTAACTGTCTAAATGAATGAGAAGAAAACATTGTACATTTATTTTCTATTTGAGTTTGTGAAATATATAGTCACAATTCATTTGTAGCACTAGCTGTCTGAATTTTAATAAGTGAATAATTTTCATTATATAATAATGTGGACTTTATCATGTGGGAAAGGTTTTCCAAGTTAATATCCTGTGAAAATTGAACAGAAATTATTTTTACTAACTTCATTTTAAAATGGTGGCAGGAAGGATATACAAGGATAATTTCCCCTTCATTAGGAATGAAGTTAAATTTACAATGCTTTTCTCTTCTTCCTTCTCTTAAAATCCCTTCAGGTATTTCTTCTGGGTTATAATCTCCACATTTGCTTTAGAATTTCACCATAAACTAAAGCTTTAAACACTGTGGCAAGAATCGTGGAAAATGAATACTACTGGACAATCTTGCTCGTCTGACTGAAATTGAGCTCAGATTTCTGATCTGTGTTTGTATCCTTGTAAACCTCATGAAGATGAATATTTTTACTGATACGATCCCATAATGTTATGTTGGTTTGCTTTATACATGTAGATATACATGTGTATCTAGTATGTTACTGTATTTACTAAAGCACCAAAAGGGTCAAGGGAAATAATGTTTTAAACTATAATGGCAGGCTTCCAATTTATAGGCTTTCATTTTACATCACATCTATTGTAGCATGTCTTATACCATCAGAGACCTTGAAGCTTTAACTGCTACATCTACTATTGCTATTAAATGTCATCCATCCTATGTGTGCTGCATTCACATTTATCAAGTGCAAGGTTAGAATGAAATGACAAAAGGAATATATTTAAAAATACTGCCAAATCAAAGTGTGGATTATAGCAAACAGTCTAATAGCTGGTGAGGGAACACCTATTTTTTTTTTTCCTGCTGAAATTTACAGTTTAATAAATCCTGTTCTCTAAGACAGAGGGCCTTCATTAAATGCTGACTCCATGAGATCATTATATCCTTTCTCATTAACACTTTCAATATTTCACTCACTTTATTACTTTCTCAGGCTTGGAAATGAGGGTTATTAAGAAGGATAGAGAGAGTTATTTGAGAGTATTGTAAAAATATTTTTAAAATCCTGCCTTTATTGTTTTTATAAATAAGTCAAGCATGCTTAGTACTGCTTACTCTTCTTCTTTTTTTCCACAACAACCCTGTGAGGTAAATTGAGCTGAGAAAGAGTGCTGTCCAAAGTCACCCAGCTGGGTTTCTTGCCTAAGGCAGGAACTCATGCTAGTATCTGCTTTCTAGCCTGGTGCCTTAACAGTAGACCAAATTTGGAAGGTGTAAATAATTAAGAAGCATGAAATCAGATGCACTGGCCTCTCCACCCGTGCCATGTCCCACTCCAGCTGGCCGCGCAACTATAAGTGTGGCGACCTGGTTTTCGGCAAGATGAAGGGCTACCTGCACTGGCTGGGTCAGGTAAGTGCCGCTGTCCATGCCAAAGGGAAAGTGCCACAGGTTCTGCGGTGTCATGGCCGGGCCTGGCCCTTTCCCCATGTGGGGGGCTGCTGCCCTGCCAGCTGCTAGAGGCTTCTGCACCTCTTGATCTGGTTCTTCACTGGCGGGAAACAGCACTGTGGCCGAGCCTCCTTCTCCTGGAGCACTGGACTCTATGGGCCATGTTCCTGGAGTGGTACCAGTGGTCAAAGAGAGCAGACAGGTGGCCGGGTGGGAAGCCAGTGGGCTGCTTTGGAGCCCCAAGCCCCACGGAGCTGGCCCCGGGAGGCATGCGGGCCCAGGTGGAAGGTGGCCTTTTCTGCAGCATCTCCCTCCCCTCTTTGGATCACCCTGCAGTGGGGGGCTCTGCCTTTGCAGAAACGGGGCGGTCACATGTGCATCAGCCCAGGGATGTCCACTTGCCCTCCCGAAGCACTGCCACCACCCCTCTCAGCCCCAGCTCAGCTTCTGCGTTTCCACCAAGGCCTGGCTGCCCACCAACTGGCCACGCCAGGCTGGACGCCAACCTTGGAAGGCAAGCAGGCATGGGGGGCCACTGGGAAGGCAGCATGGAAAGCAGGCAAGCATGGCAGGACTGCGGTAAAGGGAGTAGGCTGCTAGCTCCCTTCCCCGCAGCCCTGCCATGCTTGCCTGCCTTCCATGTGGCCTTCCATTTGCCTGCCTTCGCAAGCTGGCCACAGGGATTTGGAAAGGCAGCATGGAAGGCAGACAAGCATGGCAGGACTGTGGGCCATGGACTGGTTCAGGGGCGTGGCCAGGCAGCAGTTGCTACCGGTTCGGTGAACCAGCCCCAATCTCTGCTACTGGTTTGCCTGAACTGGTCTGAACTAGTAGCATTTCAACCCTGAGTCACACCCTTTCCAGTGACACCACTTTATTATTAAAAAGCTTCCTGCAACTTCTAGGTGATGAGATATTGACTTGTCGTTGATGGCCCCTTAAAAATGGTCTATTCCTGGATTACATCATGTTTTATTAAATCACACACTTGCCAAGTCATAAATTGTGTTTTTAAAACCACAGCGTATACATTCATATATCACACTAAATCAAAACCAAACTAACAACCTTATTGTTCTAGTTTGAGAAAAATGACCGGGAAACTGAGGCAACGGTTAACAGGAACGGTTTATTAACATTACTCAAACAGCAACGACTGAATGAAAACCAGACTTTTTAGTCACAGCCGCTATATAAATATCAAAGGTACAGCCAATGGCGTCTCCTTATTTCTCCCACCGGCTGAGCTGTCAAGTCTCAGCCAATCGGGAGCGCTTCCGTGTTGCCGGGTAGGAAACGTCATGTCTGTAACACTTATGATACAGTATAATATATAAACTCAGCTACCAGTTCTATTTAGCAGTAGTTATGTAGGATAGCCATCTACAAAACTATATCCATTCCTCTAAAGTTCTAACTAAATTGAAACTTGAGTTAAAACCTGTCTCATTGGCTCAAGGTTGACTCAGCCTTCCATCCTTCTGAGGTCGGTAAAATGAGGACCCAGATTGTTGGGGGCAATATGCTGACTATGTAAACTGCTTAGAGAGGGATGGAAAGCACTGTGAAGCAAGTATATAAGTCCAAGTGCTGTTTATTTTATTTTATTTTATTTTTTATTTTTTTATTTTATTTGTCAAGCACATACAACAGATAACAGGTAAAAGTATAAACATAATTTGAATACATGAAAAGAGTAAGAGTAAAAAGGAACATTAGGACAGGGACGGTAGGCATCCTGATGCTCTTATGCACGTCCCTTACACACCTCTTAGGAATGGGGTGAGGTCAACAGTAGACAGTCTAAGGTTAAAGTTTGGGGAGTTTGGGGAAGAAACCACAGAGTCAGGTAGTGCATTCCAGGCACTGACCACTCTGTTGCTGAAGTCATATTTTCTGCAATCAAGTTTGGAGCCGTTCACTTTAAGTTTGTATCTATTGTGCGTTTGTGTATTGTTGCAGTTGAAGCTGAAGTAGTCATTGACAGGAAGGACATTGTGGCAGATAATTTTATGTATTACACTTAGGTCAGACCAAAGTCGGTGTAGTTCTAAGTTGTCCAAGCCCAAAATTTCAAGTCTGGTGACATAAGGTAGATTTGATGTGGGTAGAGGAATGGAGGACTCTTCTCGTCAAATCTGTCTGGACTCTCTCAATTGTATTAATTGCTATTAATACAATTGCATTAATTGCTGTTGCTATTGCTATTGCTGTTGCTGTTGCTATCCATGGTAATAAAACCAATTAAGCTCTTTGCTGCTGGCCATATTACCTTTTCTAACATGCATTTCACCCATTTCTGTCATCAAAGGGAAAAAACCAACAACTTTAAAATCTCAGCAGTAAGCTCTGAAATAAATCTCAGCCAACACAAAAAGGAAAATTATCAGTAGTGTAGATGATGCTTATAAAATTATTGTCCAATTTTTAATTTCCAAATGTTACTATGCCTCCCTGGGAAGAAGAAATGATTTTTCAACTAAATTCAATTCTGTTGTACAGTTAACTTCCTGTATATAAATAAAAATGAAGCATATACAGTAGTTCCACTATTACTGAATATATTTTTAGTTTATAGAATATATAGAATATATAGAGGCATTTGCTGGATCTTTACAAGGATATTGGATCCAAGTTGTAGTTAGAATCTCCACTGAAGAAGTAGCCCAAACAATCTGCTATTAGCTCGAGGAATAGTCTTTTCTGATTTATTTCTGATTCTGAATTATGAGACTGGAAAAAAATTGTAGCATGGAAAAAAATACTTTTTTTTTTGTATCAGAATGGAACTTCCAATTTTTGCTAATTTTTTCTGGCAAAAAGAATGAAGTAACAAACTGCATAGAATACAGTTTTCAATTTTCATTATCATTTGAATATAGGTAGTTTTCATTTAGCAATTGCTTTGTATAGTGACTGTTCTTAAATACCATAGGAATGAACAGTAATAGATACACACACTCCTTGACTTTTGACTACAATTGAGACTAACATTTCTGTTGCTAAGTGAAACTTTCGTTTAGTGAATGTTACCACATTTTACCACCTTTCTTATCAAATTTGTTAAGTGAATCACCATAGTGGTTAAGTTAATACCATGGTTCTGATTATCTTAGATAAGATATTAATGGGTTCTGATGACTATGTAATTAAAAAGTTATATGGATATTTGTTAGAAGTAAAATTGGAAGAAGATTAAGTTAAAGAATCAATGATAGCATGGGGGAAAATTTTTGGTTATGTTATTGATTTAGAGAAATGGCAAAAATTGTGGTCACATAAGAAAAATGATAGGGAGGAACATGGTGGCTCAAGAGGTGAGAATTCTGGGCTGCCAATTGGCAGGCTCATGTTTGAGACCCTACCATGGGACAGGGTGAGCTCTGCTCCAGTTCCTGCCACCTAGCAGTTTAAAAGTGGACAAACGTGAGTAAATTAATGGGCATCAGTTCAGTGGGTAACTACACAGGGACATGAAAGGACCCCCCCAATTGGGCACCCCCAGGTAATGGTGATATCACTGGCAAATCCTTTTGCCACAGAAGCATTTTGATGCTTTTGACATGAAAACAAAATGATGACTTCTATACCTACGTTACTAAAAAAACCAAACCAACCTGAAGCTAGCTATTGGAAGGAGGAATAAATGAATGAAGAGAAAAATAGTCTTTAAATAAAACAAATCTTGGAAAGTAAAATATACAGTATGTTGTGAAAAAATGAGAGGAACAGGAGAAATAGGAAAGGAAAGGCAAAAATGGAAGATGGGCAGCCTAACTGAAGCTGGGTTTTTCAAGAATTAGTAGAATAAGATTGGTCATTTGCAACATATTTCCACAAAAGATCATTTGGTTGCTGCAGTGCAGAAGAATGCAGTTTTTGCTTCCTAATGCTCCATAATATCAACCATACTTACAATCTATTCTGTGAAATGCAATATTTAAGTGAGCCTGGTCCTGGACAGCCCCTATCCATTTAAATTATACTTTATGCATTATAAAATCCTTTTTTAAAATGGATATGGTAGGAATAAGACCACATTACATGTGTTTTTTAAAAAATACAGTATCTATACATATTCATTGGTTGATATCCTAGTTATTGTAGTTAGCAAAATTCTGTCTGTGCTGGAGCTGGGAAAGCATTTTCAATATAATTACCACTGCCATTTCTTTTGCTTTAGTCTACTATTAGGGCCATTTAGCCAGTCACTTAAAGAGCTCCCTTGCTCTTTTTAACCACATCTGCCGAATTAAATTCCACGCACTTACAGTGAAGCTTTCAAAAGCTCAGAATCAATTCTTCAATCACTCCACATTCTTAGATGTGATTAAAAACATGTGTCCCCTAATTAAGCTAACGAGAAATTGTTAATTGGCACAAAGCCCCCTTCTGTGCATGCTTGTTAATGTCACCGTCAATTTGACAGGAGAAGGAATTTAAATGAAGGGCAGGCAATCTTAACAGACTCAAAATTGGACTTTTGGATGCAGGCTTTGTCTGTAAAGTGATAGCCATCAGCTGAGGAGTAAAAGGTAATGGAAGACAAAGGTGTTTCTTTTTTAGAAGTCCTTTTAGTAGTCCTTTTAGTTAAAAGGAACTAAACAGAATGGGATTGTCCTAAAAAAGGCTGTAGCTGTATTTCTTTATTGAACTCGTCTTGTTTTCATTATTTTCAAGCTTTTTTCTTGATTGTTATCATAACTATAAAGGAACATTACACATTAGACCCAGACCCAAGTACGGTTCTGGAAATTGCCATGAATTTGATGCCTGCAGGTTCAGAAAATTAGGTTCTTTCTTTTTTTTTCCCCCAGTTGTCAGATTGGTTTTATTTGTGTTTTTCCTCCTTCCAGCTATGAATTTATAATACAGTTGTGAAATGGGAGGAGGGATTGGGAAATCTGAGATCTGAAAAAAGGCCATCAGTAGTTTGGCTCTTAACTAAGAGGAAGTAGGAAGGCTTCTGTGGAAAACATAGAGACAAAATCACATTATTGACAAAGACTGCTGATTTTATTTTAAAGAAGCATTTAGGGTACATTTCTTTTTGTCATTATGTGCTGCCACTTAAATAGATCTTCCAATGTACATATAGGTATACTAGGTAGATATACAATATAATCTGTGGGGATGGTGAGTGTGATATATATGGGCATATTTGCACAGCATAGTCTAAAATCATTCTGATTGCAACTGCTCCAATACTTATTTCTACCTCTTTACCTCATCTACCTCTTTGTTGAAACAGGAAAATAATAGCTACTTCATTAACATTTCCTCAATGTTATTCCTCAACATTTCCACCTCACTTATATATATATTTTTTGACAAATTTGGGTAGAGCTGAGCTACATGGCTCCTGAGCTCACATCAATATAATAAATATAATGATTGCAGCCATTTGCCAGTAATGGCTTTTATAAATGTTTTCATAACTGACTGGAAAAGAACATGCATTGATAATACTTCAGATTTCAGTTTCACATGACTGTCCCTGATGAGCTGCATGCCGGCGGAAATACATAAAAGGGGGAAAAAACATTTCCCCCCTAGAAATTATAAAGAAAAAAAATCAACTCTTGCCACAAGGCAATAACATCCTGGAATATCATTATACGTGCATTTCTACCCCATAAGAATCCATCCGGCAGAAATACCAGGAGCTATCAGCATTACATAAAAGAGAAGTCAAATAAGCTAACAGTAAGCCAGCACAAGATTAGAAACATGCATGGTAGCAGTAGCAGCAGGCCACACAGGTATCACAAGGCTTTGTCAATCAGTAAATTGCTTAGTTGTTTTGTGTAAAATTGGTGAGAAGGGAAGATGAGGAATGACAGCTCAGGGCAATGATAAATTTCCCATTGCAGGAACCAGGGGAGAAGTGGCATCATTTACTCTCTCTCTTTCTTTAATCCAAATACATTTTCATTGTGAGGGAAAATGTAGAATGAGTGTCATAGAGAAAAATGATGGAGATTTTCAAACAAAAGCACTAAAACATTCACATGCTTAAATTTCAAGTCAGTCTTACTCCTCAGAACTATGGCCACAAATTCAAGTTTATCCGACTACAGATCAAAATATTTATATTATATCATATATCATATCATATCATATCATCATCCTATGCCATGCCATGACACCCCATGCCATGCCATGCCTTCCCATATCATCATATATCATATCAAATTATACTATACTATTATTTACTATTTCACACCAATGTTCTGTCTGAAATGTAGCTAACAATTTCTTTTTCTAATAAGTTAAATATAAGTCACACTTCCTGTCTCCTGCAAATAAAAAATAAAAATAAATTTTCTATCACACCAAGCATCAGCCATAAAAATAATATTCTTTATCCAGGATCTCTCTCCTTTCAGGTAGATTGATAACAGGGATTTCATTTTCTTCTCCCAAAACTGCCTTAACTACAGTAGCGACAATGAACTTCAGCAGAAGAAATTGTTGCCAATAGCACTTCATTGTATGTGTGTTTTTCAATATCTCTTAAGCTTTTTTTCTTCTTCCCTTTTTGGCTTTCCTTTCATGCCACAGATACAGTAACACAAACAGTAAGAAAACTGGCCTTCTCATTGTTTTATGAATTGGTAGTTTCTCTGTTGAACAAATAATATTTTATTAAGAAGAGAGCTGTATCAAATTTCAAATTAAGTCCCCCCTCCCAAAATAAAACTGAATTTGTGTATGGGTTTATATATCTTTGGTAGTTTGGATGAAATGAAGTTCCATTAACATATTACTTTATACCATACTAATAACTGCAGTTATTGGGTGGAAACAATAATTACAATAATTACAGTTTGAAACAATGTTCCAAAAATTTTATGGAAACATTTTCTTAGTTAGAAAATAATAAAAAATTGCAGACAAGCATTTTTTTGGAAAAAAATGAAACAATTTGTCTACTGGTTATTAATATTGTCAAGAATTATCATTGTATTACATGTCCAAATTTCCCTCCAGACATAAGGGAAAAATATTGTATAAGAGAGAAAGACTAACACTTTAAATATGTGGGTTTTCTCTTGACTAGACAAGAAGGTTTTTTTTCTTCAAAAAAAAAAAAAAGAGGATAAACTCCACAGGAAACTTCTGATTCTAGGTAGTTTTAGTCAACCCTGACCCCTGGGGTGGGCATGTGAGTTTCAGCGGGGCCAGCCCCCTTTTCCCGCTGCCCTGAGCTTTTTAAAGCCGCTGCTGGGCATTGTGGGCCCATCCCCCTTTCCGTCATCCTTTCCTCCCAGATCCTATTCCCACCTGCCAGCCCTCATGTTAGAGAGCCACGATGGTCATGGCTGAGTCGGGCCAGTGTCTTGGGGCAGAGAGCAGGTTTCATGTCTCCCCAAGTGACTGAGGCATGCCTACCACCACCATGGCCGGAAGAAGCTACAGCAAGAGTGAGGTGCTGGAGAATCAGCCCCAGCCACTTCTCCATCCCACCCCCACCATTGCCCTTACCTTCTCAGGCCAGGTGAGAAGTGACTGGGAGGGGAGGGCAAAGGGTGAGGCCAGCCAGTGATGGGACGGAGTCACAGCAGTGAGCCCAAAGAGCCACATGCGACTCTGGAGCCACGGGTTGCTGACACCCGGACTAGGAGAAGACAGAAATAAGTTCAAATCTACCCTCTGCTGTGGAAGCTTAGTTCAGAGTCTCTCTCTCTCTCTCTTTCTCTCTCTCTTTCTCCTCCCTCTCCATATGTCCCTCTCTCTCCACCCTTCTTACCTCCCAAAGTTGTTATTGTCTGAAAAAAAAATGATGGAAAACATGTTAGGTATGTAGCTTTTTCCTTCTGGGGAAAATGTAGGGTATAAGTCTATGAAACTAAACAACCAACCAATTGCATTTTCTCCAAACCTTTCTAAATACGATGATTAAAACAATACTGAACATTTAATTGTTGATTTGGATATCTTTAAGACACCACTTTGTCATGTTCATTCTTACTTTTCTATGGCTTTTCTGTGTGATCTGCCTTCAACTATGTCAAACAAAATATTAGTTGCCTCATATTGTGGCAGAGCAAAAGAGATTGTACATGGTTTTCAATAAAAGCCTAATTTAGTTATTTAAAAGAAAAATGGTTTCCCCCCCTTATTTTCATACCTGGTTGAACAAGAAAATTGTTAAAATTGAGCAAGAAATCTTCCTGAATATGGTTAAGATGAATGGAAAATCTCATAATGTTAGAGCTTTCTGCCAAGTCTTGTAAAGTTGCTTGTCAGCCTATAGCTTCTTTTAGTAAGAAATCATTATTATATGTACTACAAAACATGTATTTGGACGTTGAGGTGTGATTATACAATTTAAAATGTAATAGTGATTTGATATAGGATTTTCTGCTGGTTAATGCCAGCTCATCTTGTTTACAGCTCCCTTGAACATCTGAAAGATGCCATCTGAAAACAAGTAATTCATTTTATATATTTTATATATTTAAGCCACATGTTTGCCTCAAATTCCAGGCAATAAAGAAAGTCAAAATATATTCTAAATTAAGAAATATTCCTATCTATAGATTCCTACTTTTTAAAGTATGCTAATAGTATAGTGCAGACTTTAACAATGAGTACTACAAAATAACTGTAAAATCTCTAGCATAAAAGAAGGTCCTACTCACCATTATAATTCTTTTTATTACCTACTGGATACTTCTAACACAGACTAATAGAATTACAGAGGTGGAAGGGACCTTGGAGGTCTTCTAGTCCAACCCCCTGCTCAAGCAGAAAACCCTAATATTTCAAACCAATCAGATAATACATCGGATAATAGACTTGTTTAAAAACATTAAAGCGGCTTCATCCTCCAGAAGGTTCAGCACAGCTATTTCCTTTGTTTATTACATGTATGTACATACAATGATTTTACTGGAAATCCCTGTAGGCTTATTATCTTTGCATGCATGCACATACATCAATAACTTGCTTAGCAATATGGCCTTTTCAAATGCTTGGGCAGCAACACTGGATGTGACTATCAATCAGAATTACATTTTACACTATATCAGCAAAATAATAGATAATTGTCAGCCTCAGACCTCAGTACAAGCCAACAGTAAATAGCCCAAACAAGGACCTTTTAAGAACATCCCCACCAGCACTGACAGGGCAAGCCAGTAGAATATAAACTGAGAACAAACCCCACTCTTTAGTAGCACTGATGACATTACCTACTTTGGGTAATGAAACATCTTCAAGAAAACAACCAAGCTCAGAGAGAACCAAAGACTCCTCAAGGTTCAGTATTGCATTAAGATAATTGACCCATCTAACTAAATAATGTGTTCTCTAATTGATAGAGCTTCATGATGTCTCAGGCAGGATCTTTTCTAGTCCAGTTATCTGAAAGCCTTAAAAAGGAAGATACTTTGAAAGAAAAAGACCTTGGGACCTCATAAATCTAGATTCAACATAAAACTGACATAAATGTGATAGTAGAAATATAAATCACAGGAAAAGTTGACATTTTCTTGAATCTATGTAAGAAAATTGTAGGATTATTCATTTAAACAAGTGCTTAATGTGTTACTATTATTCCAGTGCACACTACTTCTCTTATGGAATAAATTTGACCATAATATCATCCCTGGAGGTTTATCACTACATTGCCTATGAACCTGTAATATATGCCAGAACAAAAGAAATATGGAACAATGTTGTATGTCAATTCCTGGATGAAATTATTGAAATAAAAAAGGGGGAGCTACATCCCACACTAAATATGGAAAAATGTGCATCCTTCTTTTTCTGGAATAATAATTTCTACGTCTTGCAGAAATAGAATATTTTTATAAGAGGTAGATATCAGAATGAGCTTTGGCAATTGTATAAGGACGTAGAGAAAATTCATAGAGTCTGATACAATGGCTAAGAAAATCAACCACTCGTGGACATCCATGGGAGATGACAAATGACAATATATGCATAATGATATTATCTTGCAATTGCTGTGATTTATGTTAATGGGTGTGATATGTTAGGATAAAAGAATATAATTGGTGACATTTATGTGATGATATTACAATGGGGTTAGAGCCATTCTGCATTAATATGGTTTGTTGCAGATGTTACTGATGAAATTCCATGCACAAGAACCAAAATGTTTTATTAAAAATTCTGCTTATAATGAACCCATTTAAATCCTAGTGTCTACTGGCTGTCTTTGCTTGCAACACCCTCTTCCCTACCAATCACCTGTTCAGAGAATAGATGTTGAAGTCAGCTTTGTCTGTTGCCTCTCACTTTTTATAAACACACATAATTGTGTGTAATAAGGTCATAATTCAGTAGGCACTGTCTTTGCCTGCCAAATCTCTGCCAAGAGAAACTGTTTTATGTCAGAGCCAGTAAACTCTTATCACTGCAGCTGTCTGCTCTACTAAGAGCACCTTACAGCAAAAATATATCTCTTCGCACCTATATTTCCTAGGCCTTTTTATACACTGAAGTTCAATTTGAGCATGACTGATTAATTTCTTCAATCCATGAGCAGGCATGAGCCCCATTATGCTCTTTTGTGGACTCTCTGCTGTCTGCAAAGAGTCAAAGTCTTCAGTAGGAAGTCAAAGTCAAACAATAAGTTGGGAATTTATTTCAGAATATATGCTCAAAGCGTAATAATCAAATAGTATTTTTCTGTAGTTGCTTTAAGTAGGTTATTACTGATGGCCAGAATAGGACCTCTTTCAAAGTCCTTTTCCAGACATTTCAAAGTGTGGGCATGTTTGTGTACAAACTACTTAATATCTACATTATAAATAAGCCAGTGTCAAACTGAATCTATGCATGTTTTGGCTTCCATATAAATTGTATTTTTATAGGATTTAACATTTGGAAAGCATGTTGTAAAGCATGTTCAAACAGCTGTATACACGCACACATGCTTCTTCCCAAAGATATGTACTTTCAAAGGATGAATTTTGTTGAGGGGGCAGCTCAACCTGAAGAGTCCTGGGGAACAAAGATACTTGAAGTTCTGTTAAAATAGCACCACCTTATTTTATGTTGAGTTGTGCATACTTCAAAGCAGATTTTGGAAAAATTGCTGACTTGTGCAGCCTTTCAAAACTGAAGTGAGAGCATGGGGCAGCAAAAGCATTTGATATAATGCATTTCTTACCTATTCCTCTACTCTCTTCTTATTGAGTAAAAACTACCCATTCCAACCAATGGGAGAGATGACTACCAGTAGTTTCATATTGTAAAGATATCTTTAATGAATGAACAATGATTTTTTTTAAAAAAAAAGGATTAAAAGTATACTGGGCACTCCTCTCTTTTTTGAAATGAAGACAGAGCAAAAAAGTTTTTTTTAAAAAAAGTCAATATAAGTCTGAAAGCAAACACACACACACACACACACACACACACACTGCTTTGCAGAGAAAACTGAAAAAAGTCAGGCTGCTTTAATGAATAGTAGAGATACTATTAGTATCTCTAATATTAGTAGAGAGGCCCTTCATTTGCACTTATCCAAGCCTGATAGAAAAAGGCAGCTGAATATGCAATAGTAATGATTAGTAGGCTATTCAAAATGGAATATATGTATATTAGTCTAGATGGCATTCAATTTCATACAAAATACTAAACCACGGTACCAGGCACTAAATGCAAAGGTCAGAGTTGTAACTTTCCCAAAATCTAACAAACATTTTATACATAACAATCACAAATTAATGTGGATATCATTCCATAAGTGGTAGGATATCTTCTAGGTGAAGCCTATTGACCTTCTAAAAGTTGAAATTCTGCTTTTGGTGTACAAGACAGTGGCTCCTGCTTCATTTTAATCTCATTCCTAAATTCTCCTCAGAAATCCCATCTTTAAAAAGTCAGGCTGGTAACAGTTTTTCCTCTTTTTCATGCCCAGAGATCCGCAGATCTCTGGAACAGGAAAGATCTATCTATTTCTCATGCAGACAAAAATATAAAAGGACTTAGTTTCAGGTAAAAGTAAAAGAAGGGCGGAACCTGCAGGCCAGAGAAATTTCTTATTTGCTATTGAGTCAAGAATGTCTTAAATATCCACTGAGAAGAACATTCTGAATTGTAAACAAAATGAAGATATAAATAACTGCACTATCCATAAGAGCAAGTCTCTTTCAAATCTGGATAATCTAGTTGAGGAAGAGCCAGACAATTCACTTGCGTCAATCATGTGGCAAATTGTTAAACCAGTGTATAGTTACTTCAAGGAGCTCTTCACAGAGCAGGGGGAAGGGGAGGCAAGGAGGAGACACAGTGACACAATCAGCAATATGATGTTGTGGAACAATGCACGGCATCTCAATGCATTCGTCGTGCCACTTTTCTATTGTCACACCTGTACTTCAGAGTCAGAATGTTTGGTGCAACAATGGTGCAGTAAGAGTTGTTTTGAGTAGAATGAAGCTGGCTCATTTGAAGTACTGCCATTTTAAGGTAAGCCACTCCTTTTAGCCAGAGATGCTTGCTTATCATACAAGTTTTAGAATTTGCTGCCTTTGGCTCCTACAGGTGGAATATCATGACTGAAGTGAGGAAATTACTATCACAAATTTTACATAAATAAATTGCTAAGATTAACGTTGAAATTCTTTTATGACAAGGCTATAACTCTCCTCAGAGGTTCAAATTCTAAGGATGTGGACCTATTAAAGATGATAAAGTTAATTTTTTAGTAGCGATATAAGTTAAGTTTATATTTTTTGATTTAGATATTTTTACCTTACCTTTATCTTATTTTTAATAAATAAAATAACATAAGGTGGTGAACATACTCCTTTCTTCCTCCTATTTTCTTCACAGCAACTATTCGGTGAGGTGAGGTGAGAGACAGTGACTGTTAATTGCTTCAATTTACTAAAGATAAAGATGCTAGTCTGAAATTCAACTTTCTTGATCCAATATAATAGTTTTTAGGTTTGTATATTCTCTGGGTTAAAATCAAACAGCAAGTGCTTGAATTAAAAGGTGGCTTCAACTTCTGTTCAATTTCACAGCACAGTACAATGTTTTAAAGAATTGCAATGGTTTCCAGAGAAAGTAAAATGTGTATAATTCAGTCTTTTGTAACTAAATGTATTAAATGCAATTATTCCAAAATTGTATCTGCATTCTCTTTCCAATCTGCCTTTGAAAACAAATGGAACCTACTTTTCCACTCCACAAATAGGCAATTTTTATAATTATGAAATGGAGAAAATGTCAGTCTTCAACGCAATTTATTCCTAATTACAAAATTGCTTTATAAAGAGCCCCTTATAGGAAGAATACAAGATATACAATCAGGACTTCAAAGAAGGAAGTGAATCATCTTTTTGTTCAGAACATAGATAAGCCAAAAAGCTTATTTTGGTGTTCTTATGTAAGGTACAATATACTTGTATTACATAAATTAATTTACTAATTAGAAATCAACATTTTTGCCTACAGTTATCCTTTTCAATAGGATATACAAACCTCACACCATCACAAAACTTCATAAAAAGGCCTGAAACTGTATAGAATTAAAATACATTCTTAAGATGAGAACTGAGAAGAATATAGATAGCGAAAGGTATGGTTGAATTCAGGATCAATATATTGGATGGCATTTCTTCTTTGAATAGTAGATTAATGATGCTCACCATCCTATGACTGAAGTTTTGGGAGGAAGTTTCAGAGAAATGAAAAATGCATGATTTTTTTAGTTTTGTACACCATTTCAGTTCAGTGCTACAATTCAAAACTACGGCATATACACTGAATCTAAGGCTGTAAGCTTATGTACATGATTGTATTATTAAGCACTGAAAAGCCTTTACCTGGAATAGTCTGATTTTTTTTTAACACAACAGTCAATAAAAATGTTGGAAAATTAGTATTTTAAAAAATTAATCTTTTCCAATATATAATAAAATAACACCAACAATATGAAAGTAGAAAATAATAATTTGATTGCAGATTATTGAAAATTAAAATGATATGTACTCATACAAGATTAATAATAGTTTTTCAGATATCTTTAAAGAATGCCATATAGTTAAGATTATGCTATTAACCCAGACTGCTTTGATTAGAGTATGAGGCAAATCCAGCATGAAGCTTCTTTGGGAACAGATTGGTAAATTGGATGAAATCAAATTTCCTTTAAAAAATAACACTATGTTTTTTTAACAATAAACTACTGCAACATTAGTTGAATTTAGATTAATTCGTACATCATATAATATTTTAGAATCCATTATGTTTCTAGTTATCTATTCTATATGAGTGACCCATAGTGGATTCTAAAGTATTTCACCTTATATGACAAAAATAGAAACTAATCTGGTAGAAAATATAAATAAAAAATATAAAATAGTCTAATTACTTTGACCTTTTTTTTTACTGTTAAAAGCATTTTTTTCTACAACCTCTTTGGCTGAAAAATGCTTTTAAAAGTAAAAAAAAAGCCTCTGATGATCATGTGGCTCAGCTGGGATCGTCAGAGGCTTTTACAAGCATTTTTTCTACAACCTCTTTGGCTGAAAAATGCTTTTAAAACTAAAAAAAAAGCCTCTGATGATCATGTGGCTCAGCTGGGATCGTCAGAGGCTTTTACAAGCATTTTTTCTACAACCTCACCAAGGCTCACCAAGGCTCAAGGTTGACTCAGCCTTCCATCCTTTCTAAGGTAGGTAAATTGAGGACCCAGTTTGTGGGGGCAATAAGCTGATTTTGTATAAATATACAAAAGTATGAAGGCTATTGCTTAGCGCATTGTAAGCTGCCCTGAGTCTCCGGAGAAGGGCGGCATATAAATGAAATTAAAAAAAAAAAAAAAACCTCTTCGGCCGAAGACGTTGTAGAAAAAAAAGGCCTTTAAAAGCCTCTGGTGATCCCAGCTGAGTTGCCTGATCGTCAGAGGCTTTTAAAAGCATTTTTTTCTACAACCTCTTAAGGTTGTAGAAAAAATGCTTTTAAAAGTAAAAAAAAGTCCACCCAGTCACATTACCCCCCCCACTAAGCCATGCCCACAAAATAAGCCAGGCCCACAGAACCAGTAGTAAAAAAATTTAGAACCCACCCCTGGTATGTATGCTGTGTGTCTCTGTGTTACATCTCTTTATTTTTTCTATTTTTAAAGTTTTATTGAGGACAATATGTTATTCTGTATGAGGGACATAAGTTTTATATACTTACTCCACTCTCATTGCATTCAAATTATTCTTACATTTTCCCAACTCATACCCAACTCACACTTCTATATAACAATGTGGATAGAAGAATGATTTTGTAGAGAACTTTTGTTTCCTTGACAAAGCCATTCTTCACAACAGACCACATACTTTTCACTTTCTTTTTTACCAGCATCTGCACATCTAAACATTTTATCATATATTTGCCATCTGTCATAAATGTAAAATACACAGATATTATAAGCTTTAACTGTTGCAGTTTATATATAATTTGTAAGTTTTCACTTCTTTTTCTGTGTCAAACACAATTATTTTGTCATTTGATATATTAATGTTTAGATTTGTCATCCTTATAGCATCATACAATCTAACCATCTCTGCAATTAATTTTGTTCTCAGAGAACAACATGGCATTATTTGCAAACAGAAACATGCAAATATATCCCAAACCAACACATCTTGAAGATCAACCTAAGCCTTCCTTAAACATTTATTCATGAATTAAATTATCAAGGGAATATTTCAAATCCTTATCTGCTCATTGTGAGCCATTTATTAAGCACTCTACTTCTTCTCATGCATGTTTTACTTCCATCCTATTATCACTTTTACTGTATTCAGCAACCAAGCTTCAATTCAATATTTACATGGAATATTCCATAATTCATGCTTATTCAGTTCATCGTATGGTTCCTTCTCATAAATAAATATAAACTGAACTTTCTCACAAACAATTCTCAGGGACATGCTGAAGAGTAAACAAAACAAAACAAAGTTCTGTAGACCTGTAAGATATTGCTTACTGAAGTTTCCACATTTTGTTCTGTGTCAGTTCTCCTACCCTTTCAATCAAAATTTTGCCAAATATCTTCCCAGGTACATTTAATATAGATATTGATACCCAAATAATAAAATGTGTTTGACTTGAAGATGCAAGCTCTGTGCCTACATATGATGCAATGTTGCATGACACTATATAAAGGGTGGGTTTTGCATTGCAATGTCAAGATGTCTCTTTGGTCTCTGTGAATGCTGATATTTAACAAACTTTGTAATTTTTATATTTAGTCTTTCTAGTCTTTGTTTTCTGTGAAGAATAAATGTGCTGTTTCAATTGACAGCACAGATGTGACCTTCTCAGATATGTTAAACAAATCACATAGACCATCTATAAGGAAACCATATGCATATTTTACAACATAGAGCCACATTAATATTTTTCAATTTATGCCATCAATACCAATCATTCAATTAATCTTCATTATAGCCATAGAAAAGTATATGAAGAGTGAAATACGAAATAATTTTAAAATCTTATATAATTTTTAGCTTTTAAAATTATTGTTTGTATTTTACCCTTCTTATGCTGGTCTACCATGTTTTTAACTGCTTGCAGAGCTGTACCGATCTACTCATGTATATTTGCAGGCACTGGTCTACCCATTTATTTTTGCAGGCACTAATCTACTCATGTATTTTTGCAGGCACTAATCTACTCATGTATTTTTGCAGGCACTGGTCTACTCATTTGTTTTCTTTTAACACTGATCAGCTGTAGGGTGGCCTCTTGAAGCCCTGCCGCAAGAGTTTAAACAGTTTTTTCCCCTCTAGCCATCAGCTGGGACTCAGGAGGCAGCAATAGATTGGGGCCAAATAAAAGGTAAGAATAATGCGGGGGGTGGGGGAGGAAGGGGGCAGAACTGGTTTGGTGACATCATGTCATCACCGCTACCGGCTTGGGAGAACTGGGCTGAACCGGGAGGAACCCACCACTACTAATCCTTGCAGCATTCCATCACTTCAGTTTTATGTCAAATTATTTCACTCTATTATTGTCAGTTACATTCATACTGCTGGAAGTCCTCTCCACTGACTTCCAAACCCACTTCCCATAAAAATTTTCCTGCATTTATTTTGCTACTTTTTAAACTGAACCATTCCTTGACAGTGCTGATTGCAGTTTTTTTTCTATAGACATTATGCAACAATATTTTTCACAATTTTATACCATTTAAGATGCATTTATTTTATATACATTTTTCTCATCTACAGCCTCTTTTACTTCATCATTTTACCAAGCATTCTACTTCATATAGCTCATTAGCATAACTTTACATAGACCTAGAACCACTACTCTTCCTTTTGTTCCAAGTAGCTTTCACATTCTCTTTCCTTAAATTCATTTTTCATTCAGGTTGTTGGAAGTGTAATATGTCTTCTAAACTTTTCCATGATGTACACAAATTTTGCTTTGTTATAGTTGTTTTAATTTCTTAAGCTTTTTTTTTAAAAAATATTTCATATCTTCCCCCCTCCCAAAATACATTCTTAATGCTGTCAAGAAATGGTCTATCCCATTTTCAGAATCTCTCATTATCCTTTTATCCTTTATTAATTCTCTCAATCATTTATCATAAGCAACCAAATCAACCATGTTTTAGAATTGTATCAATTCTTTTGTTATATGTACATAGTAATAGACATCCTTAAATTGCTTTTGAAGCATCAAACTTTTTTTTCCTCACCAGTTATTCAGATACCATTAATTTTGGGGTCTCTACAATGATTCATTCATTTCTGGTACTCTTTCCACATATGTTATTTATCATCAGATGTTTGGATTTGGAGTTTGGTAAGTCATGAACCTTAACTATGAATATTATTAATATAAGTGCAGAATTTTACTGGTATCCCATTAATTTTGGGGAACATCCCCTACTTTGAAAAATATTGTTTTACAAATTATGAATATGTGGGCAACTGTTCACATATACCGGGGCAAGGAAAATCCCCAAATACATGAAAACCCATGCTTTTCTATCATACAGATTTTGAGACCCATATTTTTCAGCAGAATCAAGCCAGAAATAAAAATCACTACAAGCAGTCTTCTTTATATTAGCTCAATGGCAGTCTCTTAGGAGTTGCTCTTCAGTCTACAGTATGCAATATTTAAGCTCCTTATAATAAAATGGCAGAGGATAAAATGCACCTTACAGAGTTTGTAGCATAGAATGAATCATTAGAACCCTTTGTAATTCTTTCACTAAGCTGATAGACTCTTTTTATTTATAATGACATGAACAAGAGGTCTGTATGCTGATTCAAATAATCAGCCAGACATCACTCTAAATTGTGTCACTATTTCCCCTATCCAGATAAACTCACAAGTATGTAAATAACATCATTCAAACTATTGAATGGGTAATAAATACTTGAAGTTATTTATCCAACGTAAGCAATCTTTTAATCCTTGTCAGGCATGGATCTTCTGTTCCATTATGTGTGTTCAGAGAAAACTTTAATTCAAATGAGAATTTTACTTGCATAAAAAAAATTAGGATTGAGTCCTGTCATGTGGAAATATGAGATTTAAGTTCAGTGCATATTTGACAAACTTAATTTTAATCTATTTTAAGCCATTTATATGCCTAGTGTGATTAGAGTTTCATTTCAGATAAAATCCCATTGGAAAATGATAAGTAGTTAATCTCAAAATCAAAGGACCTGAGTTAATTTGTTTTCCTACTCAATATATCTGTAAGGTAAATATCCAAAGTGTTCCTATCTTGAATCAGTGAAGCTCACATTTCAATGGGAAAGTGAATCAAATAGGAAAAAAGTAGCAATCATATCTAGACAGGAAAAGAGAACCTGTCCCTTATTTATTTATTTATAAAATGTATAGGACCACCCATCTCAGATACATGACTCTGGGGGACTAAAAATAAAAACAGAATAGAAACAGTGAACAAAATTTTAAATAGCCTAGACAGCAGCTTATTTGTTCACTGTTGGGTGTTATTTTAGTTTGTTGATATACTGCCTGCTCAAGAAATAGAATAAATGTATTAGAAATCTCTTGAACATTGGGATTCCTTCCCCTTGTTTAGAACATTTATTTAAAATCAATGTGGTCTTTAAAGAATGCATGAACAATTGATCAATCCTTTATGAGTCTTCATGGATTATTAAATACAGGGTCATTTCAAATAACAGTTATTTGATTTCCTAGCTATTCCTTCTTATCCTCCATTAGCTTTTCATCTGTTTGCATATCATAATGATTTCTAATAAGGTCTCCACAAAAGAAAATTAAGAACCTGTTCTGATTGTTTCTTTTTATGTTGTATTTTTCATATACATAAACATTGGACATTTATTTGAAATTTTCTATTCCAGAAGTCAAAGCTTTGAACAGAGCTGCCATACTTTTATTATGCAAAATATATTAGTTCACTTTAACATTCCCTCTGGATTCAATCAATACTCTGGAATACTATGTAGATTAAATCCACTTGGCTATTCAGCACCATCAATATCCCTAAAAGTAGTTGAATCTAGATTTATGAGATCCAATCTCCATGTTCCATGATTCATACCTAATATATTACTGAGACTTGCTCTACTTCTAGAGCTTCATACACGAGAGTCTAGTTGAAATTAAATTTCGCAAGCAATTTTTAAATATAGCTTGTTCTTGAAGACAAATTCTTTTACAAGAAAACTATAGCAACTGATTCTCTGAATATGTGTATGTGTGTTTATAGATACCTAATACTATTTATTATTTTACTACAATTGTTTATGGATGTGCATGTTTATGTGTGTATTTATCATGTTTGTTCCTGCTTTTTATATGCTTTATTACTTTTTTATTAGTTTTCTTTTTATTAGTTTTCTTTTTATTAGTTTCCTTTTAATTTGGACTTTGACTATAAATATACATATCAGTTCCCACCTTATTTCCTTCCTTTTTCCAACATGGCAGAACATAAACATCTGAATTTTTAAATGAAAATGCCTTCAATCACATTGTAATAGTCACCATCTTTATTTTTTTACCATAACCTTTGGAAACCTCTGCAGTGAAATCTTCAATATCTACATCAATAGAACCTCTTTTTCAAGGCAATTCTTGTTTTCTTGTAATAACTATTATTTAATTTTGAAATATATTCACTATGGCTGAAGACTATAATACAAGCACTATGCTTTCAGGTGCAATTCTGTTTAAAATATTGTTTATTAATAGAATTTCAGTCACTAAGCTTGAAATAAGCCACATGTTTCTAATTCAAGAGTGTCATCTCCTCTACTGCCTCTTTCTGAATTCAGGGAATTTACGGGAGAGGCAGTGGTAGGTGCTGCTTTAATCCAGGTGTATTGGCATTTGTCTGTGATGAATTGCTACTGGACAGGATTGCTATCTAATGTCATTAGCTAATAGAGTTTTTGGTTGGCTAACCTAGAGTGCATAATTATCATTAGATTTTATTTTTATGGTGTAGCCTTTGTATCTGACATAATATGTATTAGTCTTCTCAGTAATCAAATAGTGGTTTCAAAGTCCAAACTGCTATTTAATTGATTCACGTGCGATCCCACTGTGAACTGGTAATAAAGGTAAGTGGAACCCACCCCTGACTCCTGCGAGTTTCTTGGACTGCAAGATGATCAAACTGGTCAGTCCTAGTTAAACCTAGATGACTGCTCTTTAGAAGGCCAAGTCCTGAAGATGAAACTCAAATACTTTGGCCACCTAATGAGAAGGAAGGACTCACTGGAGAAGTGCCTAATGCTGGGAAAGACTGAGGGCAAAAGAAGGGGATGACAGAGAACGAGGTGGCTGTATAGACTCACTGAAGCAGTAGGCATGAGCTTAAATGGACTCCAGAGGATGGTAGGGGACAGGAAAACCTGGAGGAACATTGTCCATGGGTTGCAATCAGTGATGGGTTGCTCCCGGTTCGCACCAGTTCGCAAGAACCAGTAGTAAAAATTTGCAATAGTTCAGAGAATCGGTAATAACATTGGCTGGCTACGCCCCCGAACCGGTCCCTGGCCCAGTCGCCACTCATCTACTCCGCCCACCTCATCAGAGGCTTTTTTTTTTAACTTTTAAAAGCATTTTTTCTACAACCTCTTTGGCCGAAGAGGCTGTAGGAAAAAAAATGCCTTTAAAAGCCTCTGGCGATCCCAGCTGAGTTGCCTGATCATCAGAGGCTTTTAAAAGCATTTTTTTCTGCAACCTCTTAAGGTTGTAGAAAAAATGCTTTTAAAAGTAAAAAAAAATATAAAAAGTTGGCCATGCCCACCCAGGCACGTTAGCCCCCACCCAGCCCCACCCACAGAACCAGTAGTAAAAAAAATTAGAACTCACCCCTGGTCGCAATGGGTCAGACATGACTTCACAACTAACAACAACAACTGCCTGAGGTATGAAACCTGACAGGATGACTTGGGGCCAGTCATACTCGCTCAGCCCAACTCACTTCACAAGTTTGTTGTTGTGGAGAAAATAGGAGAAGTATTGTGTGTGTTCATTGCCTTGAGTTATTTATAAAAATAATAAAGGCATAATATAAATAGATATGTAAATTAAAATATTCTGTATTCGAATTCTCCATGAGCCCATTTGACACTAAACTGAAATCTTGTATTACATTGTTGCATTGATTTTTATGAAATCTGATTTTTTAAAAAATTGTGCATATCTGTTTTAAGGTTCCATTAAGTTTTTAGTCATTATTCCCATCCTGTCAATTACCTTCCCCAGTAGTATCTCTCATAGTGCCAGTGCCAGTCCAAACAGTATTCTATCCCTATTTCCAAATGCTATCTCAATGTAGCCATTTAGCCATTCAGAAAGATAGTTTAGGTCCTTCTCCCTCTGCCCCAACTGTTTTATGCCTATGATATATGAGATTACTGTTCATCTGAAAAGTGCTACTAAGACCAATCACACTTTTTGGGAAAATTTAGGCCTCCCCTACTCTTGGCATCATGTTCCGTTGGTAGACAATTCAAAACCACCTGATCTTGTCCATTTTAAATACAGTAGTAAGTGTCCCTCATTCTTGCCTTACACATTGTAACACATATATGTATAGTATAATGTTTCAGAAAGATGCAAATTTTCTGTTATTGTTATAATTCTTTATTAGCATCACATCTTTGTCAGGTTGTCATTTCAGGGTGTTGTGCAGGTGGATGAGGGAAACATTTGAAAGCCTTCATGTCTGTAAGAAATGCAATCATAGAAATTAGCAGAAGACAAAGTTCATAAAGACTGAAATATTGCACTTCTCTTTATCCTTTTGCCAATCTAAAGATTTCCTTGGGGCACAAAACAAAATTGGACTCTTTCACAATGAGTTCTTAATATTAAAACCCAAGAGCTCCTTGGTGGCCTGGCAGGAGTCTTTTCATGTTCAACATGCAAGAACTCAATAATTCTGAGAATTTTTTCAAAGGATAATTATGTCCATTGAAAATGTTTGGCAACTTTCATGTATCATTTTTCAAAGCTCCATCAGAGGAAAAGTATCTTATTGAACCCACTGAAGATAAAGAAACTTGTTCAACATAATTAAAGACAATCATTCATATAGCTTAGCAGTGGGATCTTACAAACAACATTGAATATTAACTTATTTTATTTTAGGACCAAAAATAATTATTTTAAAAGGCTGAGAGAAAATACTCCCTCATCACAATGTTTCATATATAATAGTTTTTTAAAAATTGAAACTTTTTAATTGTACAGATGGCATTTCTTTATTAACAAAAGCATTCCCTTGGATAGAATCATAAAATAAAGTCATAGAATCATAGACTTGGAAGGAACTGTTTTAACTTTTGCTTAATTCATGGAATCTAACCTAAGTCATCTCTGATAGATGCTTTTCCAGATTCTATTTGAATACATTCAGTGAAGGACTATAAGTTCTTTGAGCACTGGTGTCTAACATTGAACTGTTTTTGTTTTTAGGACATTTTTCTAACATTCCATTAGAATCTACTTTTCTGTAAATTCAATCAATTAGCTTGTTACTCTGGAATGATACAAACTAGGTTTGATTTTCTTCTTCATGACTTGTTTTTCTAAAAATTAAAACATTCCCAGTTTCTTTAATCTCCTCTTACAGAACTGTTTCTAGCCTCCTAATAATTCTTTCTCTGCTTTTGTGAATTTCTTCAATGATAAAATTAAAAGTGAAATGAAATTTTATCCAAGTTACTGAAGAGATGTACTCTGTTGTTTCTATTTGGAAACTGCTTCTGGACTTTGTGCTTGAAATGGGAAAAAAAAACCTTTGATTTTGGTTTTTGCTTATTAGATAGGTTTGTTGTTTTAGAAATGGTATATATTACTATGATAGCTAGTATTTACATAGTAATATATAATATTGGCTGGTATATATTACTATGTAAAAGTAAAAAGTGAAGTTATATATTATCTTATTCTACTGTTCTAAAAATAGTCAGAAGTCAATGCATTTTTTTCTTTTCCCTTTTACCCCACCCTATTTTCTCTTCCCTTTTTTCTTTCCCAGTTTCCCATTATTTTCTTTTTTCGTATTTTATATTTCATTAAACTAATAAAATTTGCAAAATTCAGATTAAGTCAGATTTACTCTGATTTAACAGGAGAAAACCACATTCTAGATATGGCATAAGGCCATATATAGATTTATACTATATATATAGTATATATATATATACTATACTATATAGTATACTATATATATAGTATATATATAGAATGCGAGTTAAATTCAGGATCAATTTACTTTTAAAAAGTTATTTTGGACATTGAAACATATTCCCAAAACTTAATTACCATTCTTCCTCAGAGGGAATCTTCCATTCTTTCCAATAAGAAAAAAGAGATAATTCTTGCAGCAGTTACTACCCACAATGCTAATTTGGTATACTTTGTGGGAATATAAGATTTAGAAATTATTTAATAAGAAAACAGTGGGTTGGAACAGCCTCTTTCTGATGTTTCCTTGTTTAATAGGCACAATTATATCAACATTCCCATTTTTTTTCTAAAGCAAAACTCTTTAAGATATTCACTTCAACTTTTTCTTCTTTGATTTTTAAAGGATTTACTTTAAAGCACTCCTGATTAGATTTGCTATCTTTCAGCCAGAGATGTATTTTACCAGTCCATGTGAGATGCAATTCATTTTGTGTCAGCAGTCCTTCATCCATAAATCAAATTTCTTCCTTTCCAAGCATTTGCATAGTTTGTCACAAATTGCCAATATTCTTTTTTTCTATTTTCAGTTCATTTCAGTAGACTAGAAGACCCCTTCAGAGTCAAAAGAAATTACTCCAGATGAACCAGAATGTTAGTCTTACAAGACACCAATTCACAATTTACCTGAAGCTGATCAAACATAAGCACCATCAGAACAGTTGAAGCAGACTCAATGAGTTGACGGGGGAGAAAATGCTCAGGCAATCTCCTTGCCAATCACGGTAGTAACTTTCCTAATCAAATGCAGCTGGATGCAGCCTGGTTTAACAATAAGAAATGGAAGGGACCTTGGAGGTCTTTTAATCCACCCCCCCTGCTCAATCAGGAAATCCTATATTATTTCAGAAAAATGGCTGTCCAGTTTCTTTTTAAAATTCTCAAGTGATTCTGAAGTGTCAAGTGATAAAGCTTCCACAACTTCTGAAGGCACGCTGTTCCACTGGTTAAATGTTCTCACTGTTAGGAAATTTCTCCTAACTAATTTCTCCTTAGTTCTAGGTTGTTTCTCTCCTTATTTAGTTTCCATCCATTGTTTCTTATCTTCTTTCTGGTGCTTTAGAAAATAGGTTGACCCTCCTTTGTGGCAGCCCCTCAAATGTTGGAACACTGCTATTATACCATCCTAATTCTTCTTTTCACTAGACTAGACATACCCAATTCCTGCAACCATTCTTCAAATGTTTTAGTCTCAACACTGACCCATGCTTCCTTGTTGGAAATAACTATTTAATTTCCCATTCTGGCATGTTGTTCCTGTGCCTTCTAATGTTAAGAAGCCTGAAACTCAGGCCTTTAAACTTTAGTCTGTGAATCCCAGACTAAATGTTGACTACTGTTCTGTGTGTTTTCTAGAAAGTGAAACTATACAGGCAAGCCTTGTCTGTTTAGCCTAACTAAACTGCTTACCATGACACAGCAACTCTTTGCATCTGTTTAAAATCTGAGCAGAACATGACCACCAAGGCTACCATCACATTCTGCTTTATACATAGAGCTTTAGAATATGTGATTATATATTTATGAGCATGCATTGCAGTATCATTTGTTGTCACATGGTTTACCAGGAAGGATTTATTGTAAGCAGCTTTCATAACTCTTGGAAATATTATCATATCCCTGATATTCTTGCACAAAAGCTAGTTTCATCAAAGCAAAATGGGCAGTAGAGGCAACCTTCATTTCCCCTGATATTGTGATTTGTCACATCACAACAGTGTTAGACTTGCACTTAAACTGATGTTCAAGACTTGGCTCATTCAAGTCAGTGGAAGGTTTATTAATATAGTTAGAACAGAATAGAATAGAATTCTTTATTGGTCAAGTGTGATTGGACACACAAAGAATTTGTCTTGGTGCATATGCTCTTACTGTACATAAAAGAGAAGATACATTCGTTAAGAATCATAAGGTACAACACTTAATGATGGTCATAGGGAAACAGTCAATATAAATCTTAAGGATACCAGCAACAAGGTTACAGTCATAAGTGGAAGGAGATGGGTGATAGGAATGATGAGAAGATTAATTGTAATGCAGACTTAGTAACTAGTTCGACAGTATTGAGGGAATTATTTGTTTAGCAGAGTGATGGTGTTCGAGAAAAAACTGTTCTTGTGTCTAGTTGTTCTGGTGTGCAGTGCTCTATAGCGTTGTTTTGAGGGTAAGAGTTGAAACAGTTTATGTCCAGGATGCAAGGAGTCTGTAAATGTTTTCATAGCTCTCTTTTTGACTCGTGCAGTATACAGGTCTTCAATGGAAGGCAGGTTGGTAGCAATTGTTTTTTCTGCAGTTCTAATTATCCTCTGAAGTCTGTGTCTGTCTTGTTGGGTTGCAGAACCGAACCAAACAGTTATAGAGGTGCAGATGACAGACTCAATAATTCCTCTGCAGAACTGTATCAGCAGCTCCTTGGGCAGTTTGAGCTTTCTGAGTTGGCACAGACAGAACATTCTTTGTTGTGCTTTTTTTTTTTAATTGAAAAAGTTTTACAACTTTTACAAAAAAAAATTCTCCCCCCCCCCCCCCCCCCCCCCCCCCCCCCCCCC
>WNWU01000004.1:5459297-5497001 GCA_012654045.1 Ptyas mucosa
TCCTTCCTTCCTTCCTTCCTTCCTTCCTTCCTTCCTTCCTTCCTTCCTTTCCTTTCCTTTCCTTTCCTTTCTTTCTTCCATTCTATGATCATTTATATCACTGACAAATCAAAAATATTTTAATAAATTAAACAAATATTGTTATAAGTGTGAAAAAATGACTTTATATGTGTAAAAGTATGTGTAAAAGTATGCATAATCAAGTTGAATGGAAAAAAGTAGAAAATATAACCATTGATCACAGTGACACTGTGTCATTCATACCTTTTAACATAAAATTGCTGTGAGGATAACATTAAGAGGGCTGCTATTAATATAGGAGTGGATGATCTGTGATCCCAGAATTTTTGTTGTAACTACCATGATTCACAGAGCCCTCTCTGATCATAAATATTGAACATTTACTACACTTCAGCATGAAAGAGGAACAAAAAGTTACAAATTTTAAACTAAGATTAGCGTAACTTTAGAAAGCCCAGAACAATCTTAGACTTTTCTTAAAATGGCAGAAATGAAGAAAAACCCTGGTTCTACTCATTAGCTTCATTATTCTGTACTCTAAGGACCTCGTACTCCTCCAAAATATTATATGTATCCATACATATTTATTCCCTCAATAGAGGAATAAAAATGTAATTTTAAAAAGCTTTTTTAAAAACCAAGACAAGAAAGAAAAGACTATTTTTTCAGAATGGAATTATTTCAGCCACCTTGTGTGATCTGGACAGACAGTAATATGCATTAAGTGTTCTTTGAGTTTCATTTGAAAGAACAAAGTTTAGAATTCTTTAAATGTTGATGGGAGGTGCTTGACTAATGAAACTTACAATCTCATTCCAATCATTCCACTTTCCTCTTGAAATCCATCCAAGGCATTTATCATTATTCCAGTTGCACAAAACAGCTCCAGTCACACACCAGGCTCACTGAAAGACTTGTCAAGACTGCAACAGTAATTCACAAATTCACTAAAATTCCCTGCTCCACTGAGCAGCATGACAGCTCTGCCGACCGCAGTAACATTTCTATTCAAACTGGCTTTGGTGCTGAAACTATAAATATCCTTGCAATATTTCCTGCTTCAGAACATAAAGACAGCTTTACAGCACTGATAAAATAGAAATTACTTTCTCTCTGAGGTCTTGCTGGAATTTTAATGTCTGTTTTGCAATAAAGTAGCTCCTACACATTTCGATTTGAGAGAGAGAAAACAAACGGTCTAATTTAGTTACAATAATGACTCCTCTTGTGTTGTCAGCCCTGATCTGTTCCTTGGTTGGAGGGCTGTTACAGTGTGTACTGTGGAGAGCTATTGTGATTTTTATAGTAATATTAAATTTGTTTCTCTGCCCTCCCTTCTCAACTCAAGATCTATAAGCTTGGTTAATTATAACAATGCAGCAACGAGAACCTAGAAATAAAGTTTGTGTATGCCAGGGAGGCGGGTGGTGGAGGTGGGAGTGTGGAGTGGGGTCACTAAAGTTTACAATCCTTAATAATGTTTATGTAAAATTACTTATCATAGCTATAAACTGTTGACCAAGAATTTAAAGTTTCTTCAATTGAAAATTGGGAGAAAATTAACTACTGCTGAGCTCATCAACATAATCTTTAATTATGCAATTATGCAGTATTTAATGACAGTATCTGTCATTTTCAGTCTTTGTTAAGGCCTTTGAAGAAAGTAAAGCCCTTTATTTCTTTTTCAATGTATGAATACAAAGTCTTCAATTGTCCTTATAGCCTATATATTGCAGACAGCAGGGACTGGAGAACAAAATAGAACAAAAGAAATAGAACTAAAGGACACAATCCATCTGGGGCATCCTTTAAGAACCCCCATTGAAATGAATGGTGATTATGGATAATAACTTCCCAGGAGTGGAATGTGTATGGTGATTCTTAATTTGCCTAAAAGATGCATGGCACAAACAGACAGAATTGTACAGTATATCCAGATATTACTGAGCACTAAAATGGAATTAAACCTGGTCAGATGGCAAATTAAAGATGTTATTGACCATGGCAGGAGAATGACAACAAAACCTGGGCCAGAGAATTACTGAGCTCCAAAGACTAAATCCATTGAATCACTATAGTGCAGCAGTGATAAATAGGATATAATAGTGTTACTAAAACAGATGGCAGCACTCAAATAACCTTCACTGAAGTTGTCAGGTTTTTTGAGTGGTCTTCAGTGAACCTTCTACAGAGTTCTAACAGAATAAGTATTTTATAGATTGAAATCTATAAAATACTTATCCTGGTAAAATTGCATGGAAGTTTCATTGAAGCTTGTTAAAAAAAAGCTTGACAGCTTCAGTGAAGATTGTTTGAGTGTTGCCATCTGTTTTAGTAACACTATTACTTCCTATTTATCACTGCTACACTATAGGGATAGTGGCAAATTTTTGAGTTATGTCTGATAAAATTTGAAACACATTTGCAAGGATGCAAAGCACAGCTATCCAGTTTGAAAGTCTTCTGAATCCTGCCAATAGTTTCTATTTACATCACCCATTTTCAAATTCTGTGTAAATGTTACTAACTTGCTTGACTTTCATCACCAATTTAAGCTAAATGTAACCATGCTTAAAACAAATCCCTTGAAATCAGTAAAACCCTGCTTAAATCATGACTAACTTCTCCCATTCATACCAAGCATATTTAAGATTGGATGAAACCATCAATTATTTTACAATCCAATCTGGATTTGTGCAGCCTGGATATAGCTGTTGGATAAATGAACCCGAAGAACTAGACCTTGAGAAAGAAAGTTTGCTGCCAGGATCTATGTGAGAGCTCTAAGAATGTTCTTGTGGGGAAAAGAAGTGAATTGCCAGTGCTTTGCAAGGAGTGCTGATTACTGGGAATGGAATTCCTCTTCTGGCAGGAATGAAAAACAGAAGAACTGAATCTTGTTAATATTTATGATGCTGGGAATCAGCTAATTAACTCATGGCTTTCCCCTTTCCAGGTAGACCAGATCACCTACTGAGTCTATATGGAAGGGGTCTTCCGTCAGCAGACCTGCCACATCATTGGTGAGGCCCAAATTGCTGACCTGAACCACAACAACTGAAGCCTCCTCCATGCAACCTGGCTTGTCCAGATGGAAAGTCTTGAGCTAGGGCAGATGTGCACATACCACTTCCTGAATGTAGCATATAAGGCCATTTTAAGGCTGCCTCAGCTGTGAGCCAATGATACCATAAAGTTGCTGGCATGAGCACAAGCCTTCTAGAAGGGATAGTGAGGCAATTTTTGTATTGAGGCAAAGAGATTATTCAGATAAATGGCCTTTAGTTTGGAAGTATTTTTATCATCAGTACGTTCTGGTCTGAAGACAGAAAGGATATATGAAATATTTATTAATGGGCTACTAGTCTTAGATTTCCTTGCTTATAGTGCACTGAAATATTGGCTTTTTAATTTCCTCCTTTTGGTATAACCAAATGAAATTGTTAAAATCCCAAAGTGGCAGTTGTAGTGGTAAGAACATGCAAACTGTGTTTTTAGAAAAATAAATCACTTAACTTTGCAAAAAGAATAAATTGCATATTATCTAATCCAGACTATTTTGTTTCTGGATTACTCTAACCCTAACAGGGCCAGGGATTTTTCCTCAATTTGTGAGGGAAAAACCCTACAGACACTATTGACAAGATGAAATACATATTAATGTGTGAATCTAGAAATCAATTTAAAACCAATTATCTGAGCTTAGGTTTTTTTTAAAATGTATTTTGCAGCCTGAGGTATAAAAGTCAGCTTCAAATAAGAAGTAAGTTTCAAAAGTCTTTTTCCTATTTCTAGTTCTTCTAACTGGAAATAGTGTGTCTGTTCTTCTATACAAATAATAAAACTCCTATTAGAAATAGAAATAGAATCATAGGGCTGGAGGGTCCTTGGACGTCTTCTAGTTCAACTTCCTTGGCCAAAATAGGAGTTCTTATTCTATCCTGGATGAACGGTTGTCCGGTCTTTTATTAAAAGTCTCCAGTGATGGAGCACCCACAATTCCAGGAGGAAAGCTGTTCGTTGACTAATTCTTCTCACTATTAAGAAATTCCTCTTTAGTTCCAGGTTGTATCTCTCTCTGATGAGCTGCCATTTCTTCTTGTCCTCCCCTCTTCCCTGTGACAGTCCTTCAAGTATTAGA
The DNA here is from genome assembly GCA_012654045.1 of Ptyas mucosa. Taxonomy (NCBI): domain Eukaryota; kingdom Metazoa; phylum Chordata; class Lepidosauria; order Squamata; family Colubridae; genus Ptyas; species Ptyas mucosa. The sequence goes on from WNWU01000004.1 coordinate 5,463,460, forward strand.
AGATGGCCGTCACATCATTCTGTTTATACAGTAGCTCTTCTCTTCTATTGCTCTTCTCTGCACTCTTTCTAGGGCCTCAGCATCTTTTTTGTATCATGGTGACCAGAACTGGATGCACTATTCCAGATGTGCTCTTACCATCACTTCTCATGATCTTGATGATATGCGGTTAATTTTTTTTCATCTGCTTCAGGTTTTTTTTAATAACTTTGCTTTGTGTTAACGTCTTATGTAAGGGTACTACATTTTACATCTCAAAGGAACATTACATTTTAGTTAAATTGTATATTATTAAGTTAATGATGTTGATTAATACTAAAAATCTAGGTTCTACAGGAGTTCAGATTAATAGTAGACCAGAATTATGCTGTTGGCCACTGCATGTTTTTAAAGAAAAAATGTTTAATAATGTAAGAATTTTGTTAGTTAGTCTCTTGTTGCTTCTGGGGTAGAAACTGTACATTGTAAACAGGGTATAATTATATTGCAAATATAGTCTTAGGCCTGAAGCAAATTCATTAAAACTCAGTTTGGAACCCATTAACATTTTGGAAACTAGTTATCTTAATTGGTAAGCCATCCATCATAGTTTATGCACTGATAATGCCTCCAAGTTAGCCTACCTCCATTCATTTGAATAAGATTTATTAACATTTGGATTCTTATTGTCTTGCTTCAAATCATTTTTATGTTAAAATCAATAGTTATTGTAAATCCTCCATCACTATTAGAGTTTTACTGAATAAAAGTAAATAAAGTATTTACATTTGCTGTTTGTTAGGGATTAACTCTTCCAAACAAACCTGATTGCAATTGCAATTGTTCTTTTTCCACATTACATTTGCATAAGAATGGTTTTCCTCCATTTTTAGTTTATGTAAGGCATCACTTTTGCTGTCATAAATGGAGAAAATTTGTAGTGAGCTGAAGCAGCAAATATTCTACAGAATCAGGAAACCATATGGAACTTCAGGGATGCATGGCCACAGAGTGCCACCAAACCTCAAAAAATAACTTGAGACCATGCTTCCATTTTATTTTAGGGTTAGCACAAGATTTATGCATATTCATCAACATCTTTTCTTCTTGATATGGCCATTGGTGTCTCATAAAATTAATCAGGGGAAATTTAGTAGCTGAAATTTCAAGGCAAGTTACATTAATGCACTGTACAAATGAAATTCATCTTAAGTAGAGGATTTGGTTCCCATAGCATCAATTATAAGGCATGCAGATGGGTTCTTTGTGGTTTTGTACTACAGTCATTAATACTACATGTCACATGTTTAATTAGGCTTCCCATCTCCACCTTCATCCCATTGTGTACTTGCCCCTAGCACATTGATGCTCCTATTGTCAAATATTTCTGAATAGAATACTTCTGAAAATCCTGGCTCTGCATATTTTGCAATTGCATCCTATCCAATGTAAAGTATGGCCCACAGCCATCCAAAAGTTGTCTACTTCTACTCTATATTGCTTTAATCTATCTGCAGGTAGAAAACAAAACAATATACTCTAACTGCAAAATGGCAACAGACATTTCTATTAAAATAAACTTAATGATAAGGCTATATATCATAATTTTGTAGGGAGATGAAATCAAGCAGTACATTTTTGCATATCTTGGGGGAGGAAAGCCATTCTTATGCAAATGTCCGATGTGGAGAAATAACATTTTAAATTAAAATTCAAGTCAGTGCTATTGCATGAATCTGAAAAAATATACTGGAATTAGAGGCCAGACAGTAGATATTGGAACAGAAGAAATATCTGTAGAACATTCAGATATAGTTCTACAGTATAGATGGTTTGATTAACTGCAAAATCCATAATTGGGCAATGTCTTTATCAGGACGAATAAAAATGCCATTTAGAAGTAGCCAAGCTTTCAGGTTCCCTAGAACTTATCCTCAGGCAAGGCAAAACAAAACACAGAAGTTGAAAGACAAATAACCAAGCCAATCTAAAGAAATCTTTGATTAAACCAGATGTTGGAGCCATATGGTTTTCAGGTTAGTCATTGTCTGAAGTGGCAGAGAGCAAACTGAAAACATCTGGTCTGTGTTCCATCATTACCACTTCTTATGTTATTAAAATATAAGTGCTAACAGACATTTAGCAAGCTTGCAGAAAGTTATCAAATCCTCTGAGTGGACTCTATTATGGGATCATAGTGATTTATCAGAATACTGTATCTTCTAAAGCCAGAGCAGGATTTTGACCAGCTGCTCTGGCAGTTGATATGAAAGACTTTTGTAATCATGCATTGAGTACTCTAAAAGCTACAGTCACAGCAGTTGCTAACACTTTCAATGCATGAGCAATCTTGATAGAGGTCATATTTCAATAATGGGGCAGCAGCTGTATGGAGGAGCGACAATTAAGGGCATCCATGGTTGGCTGTGTAATAGGTCATCAAAAGCAGACATATGTGCCTGTAGGCTATAGGCTGCTTATCCATAGTATAGGCAACCTCATCTGATATCATCTTTTTCTTCAGGAATATTCTTCCTCATGAAACTCAATAATGTACATCTTTAATCTAAACAAAACAGATGTTGTTTATTATTCATGGTGAAGTGCTATAATATATGATTGGTAGCTTAAAGCAAATATGTTGCAGAAGTTTAATAATTACTAAGAATGTTTGGGAAAAAAAACCAAAGTAATTTTCCCTTCCAACAGTAAAGTGAAATAAATTTTAAAAATAAACTCTGATGCTGACAACACTACTTGTATTGGACTCCAGTGAAATATAGTGCAAATATCCCCCACTATCTGAATTAGCATTAGCAAAAGTACAGTGCTTCTAGATGGCTTTTAGAATTTCCTTTAATAACTTTTATTTTAAAAGTGAAGTTATAAAGACATCTTCCAATCTTTCACAGTAACATGGTACAAACAGCTTCTACAGAATTGTCTTCTTCCCCAGAAGCTATAATATCAAGTAGCACAATAAATTAATTTAGAGCTGTGAAATTCTTTTGAACAGACATTTATGGCAGAATGACACTTTATTGCAACTAAATACTTAATTGAATGGGGAGGGAAAAAGAAATCACAAACAAATCATGTGTAGTTTCCTACAAAAGATATCTCTATATATCTTGATGACACCTTGCACATCATCATTTGGACAGATATGTGTCATTTGTTATTTTCAATGGATGTATATAACTGTGATCCGCTTTTGACTAATTGGGGTGAGATATCCAGTGGTGGGTTCCTACCGGTGTTACCAGTGATTTGCTTTGTGCACGTGCTTTGCGCACAATTGCCGCGTGCATGCTCGCTTCACTTGCACATGCACCAAACTTGTGCTTTGCGCAAGCGCATTGAATAAAAATGCATCTGAGGCACAGCAATTCACTTTGCTGCGCCTTACAACTGGGCTAAAAAGGAAGGAATAAAGGTAGCTATAACGCGGGGGCGGGTGGGAGGGCCTAGCTGACAGTTGAAATTAACTGGTTCGCTCTCACATCAAGATTTGCGCTACTGGCTCTCCCGAACCAGGGAGAACTGGTAGCAACCCACCACCCTTCTGCATATAGCAGTGGTGAAGGGTTCAAATGAAAGGTAATGCTAAAGCAGCTGGTATTGGGAAGATAAGAAAGTCCTCTACTGCAGCAAAAAAGTGTTACCTGGGATCTCTTACCTAAGGAGTCAAAGGCCTTAATTCAACTATGAGTTAAACAAGCTTCAGGGTTCTCACAAGATTTACCCTCAGCCTGTTTAATTATAGTTTCTATATATGGCCCTGTCCTTTTCTTTTGTTTAGTGGCCAAACTTGACTATAACTATTGGCATCATCTTAGAAAAAAACATATATTTTGGCCACAACAGTACAGAAGCAGTTGCTAGTGTCAGAGAGATTATTGCCATTGCCAGTGGTGAGTAGCCCTATTCTGCCATTCAAGATAGGTATCAAAGTTTAGGGAGAAATGGATAGAAGTATCATAGGGGAATCCAGTATGAAAAGGGCACCTGGAAATTTAATTGATGTCTGTTGCAAAGGTGGTCACATTGAAGCTTCAGAGAGTCTTGGAGGAAATGGATTATCTGGATCTCTTTTAATCAGATTCCAGGCCTTTCTGTAGAACTGAAACAGCATTGATCATGCCCATGGATGACTTCTGAAGGGAGCAGAATGATGCAGTGTCTCCATACTTGATCCCTTTGGTCTTTACACCATCCCATGGAGACATGATTGCTATTTACAATATTATTTTTGTAGAAATCAGCAAAAAACATGCATTATGGACAACAGGTTTGCTTAACAACTTCCACAAAAAGCTCATAAATTTGAATGTGTTCATAACAAGCCGCTTAACCACTGGTATGACTTGCAATTGTAATGGGCTCAATTACAGTTGCAAATTGAGGACTACCAGTAATTATGGGCATAGAATCAGGACATTAAAGGTCAACTGGAGATTTTAAAGAATTATGCCAGATCCTACTGGCAGTGAATCCTACTGGCATTTTGTGGGTAGGTAGAAAGATGGACACTTAGTTAAGTAAAATGCTACTTGGTATGAAGTCTGGGTAGTTGGTGGTGGATAAAGATTACACTTAGTTTCTAAAGTGTGAGGTAGCCAAGATTTTTCTTCTAATTTTTATCTAGAAATACAATGGCTCTTTGAAGGGTAGGTTAATCTCTGATGCTGGAAGGAGCATGCATGGTCACATTGGCATGCCAGCTATTTTCAGAAAAGAGAATGCTACTCTTCCAAGAGCCAAATTAAGGAAACAGTAAAGGGGCATGTCATCCCCCTTGTATGTTTTGGCAAGAAAATGAAACTCTGGCCACCTCTGTAACTAATTTGGCATGCTTTCCTATAGTTTTTTTTTTTAAATGAAAATATGCCAAAGTGTACGTTTAAATGAAACAGATCTACTCTGTTCATTAATCCATAAAGTCAATGCTAGTACTTTCAACAAAGCAAAAGCAGACAGACAGTAGAGCTATATTCAGTTGCAAGTACAGTCCAAATAAACTGTGCCAGTCAAAATCCTGGCAGTATATTCCGTAGCAAGTGAAGTTTCCAAATTGTCTTCATATGCAGTAACACTGTACAGTTATCCATTTGGGAGGTTTCCAAGCATGGTTAACTAGCCAGACTATCCCTCCTCAGAAGATGTTGGCATTCTGTCCCCTAAAGCTACTTATTTCTAGTAGAAAGAACTTCCAGGCTTTGAAAAATTTCAGCCCTATCCAGCAGTACCAGTTCATATCTCTGGCTTATTTTATGGAATTTTCTAATAGTTTGTAAAGTCTGACTTTGTTTCCATATAAACAAGCAGCACCTACAGCAACCACACTGCTCCAGATCAGATAACTGGATACACTGGATTTTAAATGTTTCCATTTTTGAGTGTTGTTATTCCAATCTATAATTTATTTAATACAGATTACCCTTACACAACTGAGATAAAGGGAGAGGAAAAAAGCATGACACTTTTTCAGATGTCTTCAGATTGTAGATTGTATACATTATCCAGGCTAACTCATTCACCCTATATTTGGCTGAAGATACGGCTCATGATTTCACCAATATTCTTAACACTATTTGTTTTGTTGATGTCAGTGTAGATGGGAGAGGGGGGGATGATAAAGATAGAATTGATTATTGAACTTAAACACATATTGCATGTCATTCCCTCAAGAAAGTTGTTGCTCAATTTTTATAATGCCACAAATAGTAGAATTCTTGGCAGTTCACTGATACATAATTATTAGCATAAATGTGAACTGTGGTCATATATGAACTATTAAGAAAAGACAACAAATCATCATGGCAAGCAGCATCAAGCTTCTTGAGATCAAAATTATGGAAACAGGCCTAACCTTGTAGCATTCAAATAACACATGCAAGGCAGAGAGAGAAATATCAAAGCAGTTCATAGGGCTATTTGATGGAGGATGCAGGAGCAGAGGGAGAGACTTTTGACAACAAAGAGCTTTCCCAGAGGGAGGCCTGGATTAAATGTGCAATTCTGAGATACCTAAGTGGCTACACCTTAGAACCGTGATGGCGAACCTATGGTACATGTGCCACAGGTGGCACATGTAGCCAGATTGGTGAGCACACAAGCTCAGCTCTGGCACGCATGTGCGGCCAGCTGATTTTCAGCTCTTCTGGGCCCACCAGAAGTAGGGGAACAGGCTGTGTCCTGCCTCTGGAGGGCCTCGGGGAGTTGGTGGGGAAGCCCCATTTTTCTCTCTAACCAAGCTCCAGAACCTTTCTAGGAGTCTGGGGAGGGTGAAAATGGCCTTCCCAACCTCCTGGAGGCCCTCCGGAGGCCAGAAATGGTCCATTTGCCAAGTTCCGGTGGGACCGGAAAGCCTGTTTTTTGCTGTTCCCAGGCAACAGAGCCTCTCTAGGAGTCTGGGGAGAGCAAAAACAGCCTACCCTACCCCCCAGCAGCTGGAAACAGCCAGATTGCCAACTTCTGGTGGGACCGGAAGTTGGCAAATGGGCCATTTTGGCCTCTGAAGGGTCTCCAGGGGGTGGGAAAGGCCGTTTTCGCCCTTCTCAGACTCCTAGAGAGGCTCTGGGGGCTGGTGAGAGAGAAAAACAGACCTACAAGGCCATCACATGCCAAGAGTGGGGGGAACGGGGAGAGCATGCACATGTGCAGGGGCAGGACGCATAGAATTATGGGTGTGGGCATGCACATGTGTGACCTCTCCCCTGCTCCTGGCACTCAATGGCATAAAGGTTAGCAATCACTGCCCTAGAATCTCTCGGGCTATAAACAGAAGGCTAGGAAGTTATAGTTTTAGTTTGGCAAGATTCTGTCCATTAGGTATAAACAAATAAAAGATTCAGCTCAATTGGATTTTGCTGTGACAACTCTGGATTTGGATCTAACAGGCTATGAGGATGTGGTAGCAAACAATGAATTTATCAAACTATATCACTCTACAATTTGATAAGGCAGATAACCTAAAACAAGAAAGACTTCATATACATGGGCCTCTATAATCATACTCCTCCTCCTCCTTATTTATTCCTGCTATATTCATTACTAGACAATCCTATTATAATATTAGCGACCATTCCTTATGCTGACAGAAATATATCCCGGCCAAAATTTGCAGCCTTATTTTTCAAGCCTATTCTGCCAAGACAGAAAGGCTTGCAAGTACTGTCATTAAAGTTTTAATGCAAGACAAATTAAGGAAAGAAACTAGTGGATTCCCCTGGCTTTGTCTCCCCTCCCACAAAATAACCAGCAATTACTGTCCATAATGAGAGATGAGTAAGGTTGGCATGGCTTGTTTAACCATCTGTCAATTATATGACTGACAGTCCAGAGGCATGGAGGGGTTCCATGCCTGTGATCTATCAATTAGGCTGTTTCTGAATATAGATCTACTGCTAAGATGGTGCCCACTGTGCCCCCAAAATGAGTTGTTATGAGGTTGCAGGTGCATAGAGTTGAAGTGGGAGAAGATGATTGATAATAAGCGAGCTCCTTTCTTCTCTAGTATTGCAATAAAGTGCAGTGCTGACAACAAATCCAATTCTGACCTAATGGTTGGCAGCATCTAGCCATGGAGATAGAATAGAACAAAGTGGCAGAGATCCCTCAAGGTAATATAAACAATAAAACATATGGCTATATGATATCACTATTTGAAGGAATGGCAGAAAACCTATAATGCATGCAGTGGTAATAGAATCAGCATTACGTAGCTGGAAAAAGTTACCTGGCAAAAAAACTCATGAGCATTAATCATGTTTTATTTCGTTCTGCTTTAGTGTTTTTTGTTTGTTCAGAAGTTGGGTAGACACCATGTTTGGACATGCTGGAAACCTTCTCATAAATGAAGTATACTAGCAACAGTCAAAATTGTTGGTAAAAGAGGAGAAACACTAGTTTAAAAGGGAATAGAATTTTGTCATTATAAAAATAAATGGATTCTTACATATTCATTTCGATTGGCCTAAATAATTATGTTTGGAGAATGCTGATTTCCTGATAATTGTAAAATTTGTTGTAATTAGAAACTCTACATTTTCGTATTATGAGCCGTAATTCCCTTTTCAAATAAGTTCAGAAAAACAGAGCCAATATTTGTTACCTTTATTCTAATTTTATTTTACCTGTATTGATTACATTTTAGATTGTGTTTTCATTTATCATAGATTTCCTTTGCTTACATAAGAGAGGTGTGTAATACCCACACATATAGGCAAATAGCTTTTTAAATTTTCTACTAAATTTATGGGAAGAAGTGAACAGTTTGTTAAGGACAGAACACTCCATTGTTAGTTACAATGGCACTGTCATTGAAAAAAATAGTCAGGAACCAGGGTAGCCTTATAAAACCTTTCACTGGAATTTATTTAAAGTATGGGAAGCCAGGGAGTCTGAAGAGATACAATGAAAGACAGGATGTTCACCCCATCCCTTTACTGCTGCAGAGTTAAATTCCATCTGTGAAAATATTTCCAACATACTCTTTGTTGAAGTAATTCTTTAAGAAAAAAATCTTTTATCAAACTAAAAGAGAATGAATAAAAAAAAGTGTGATCTATTCAACATTAGACAAATCCATTAACTGATAGTTAATATTATCTGGACCTGATGATTAATATCTTGGAGCCAAGATTCACTTACCCGTTCTTTCAGTTTCTTAGTATCTGAAACAAACGTTGCTGTAGTTGCATGGTAGATATAAATGGAAAATATGATTGATACTGATATTCACTTCTCAGGCCTTCTGATGCTTAGGATGTTGTGGTAAACCTATTTCAGACATTATGGAGACAGGAGACAGAAAGAAGATCCCTCCCTCCTTTCTGCTATATAGATCCAAAAAGAAATGGCAGGTAGGAATTTTACCAATAATTGATATATTGAATGGAGAAGTTTCAGTACATATTCATTTAGCTTTTTAGAGGATGTTTTTGTATTGCTCAATATGCATGACTTATGCACACACACACACACACACACGGCTCTTCATGAAACTGAAACAGTCATGCAAAACTCTCTTAACAAAATAATGATGATAGAACATTTAACATAATCTCCTTGTGTGATTAATGTAGTTATATTATATTATATTACATGTATATTATGAAAGATAATATAGAAGAAAGACAACAAAATTTATGAATCTCCATATTATGAATAAGAAGTCTGATATTTGTAGGATTTCATCTTTTTTACCTCAGGCTCATTCACAATATGGAGATTCATATACTTGGTTATGAAAGTTATCTTTAATAATGTAGAGTGCACCAACTTATCAAGATTACAACTGCATTAATCACACAAGGGGACTATATAAATATCCCATAATTATTCTTTTAGGATATTTTTACAAGATTGTTTCCATTTCTGGAGAACCTTTTATCTCTGTGTGTGTGTGTTTGTATGCACATAGAGATATATAATATGTATATGTGTGGGTGCATGCATGTGTGTGGCTATCTCTCTCTCTCTCTAATTATATATTTATATATTATATACATATACATATAGACAAACACATATATGCATATATATACCGGTATGTTCCCCGGGCAATGGTGATGTAACCAGTCAATTCTTTCAACCTGGAAGTGTCTTAATTGGTGCCTCCAACAGGAATGGAATGGGATATTATTGTCAAACCTCCCTCAGGGTTTGCCCATCGGGGGAGCGAAGTCCATGATGCCGGCAGCTGCAGCCATGCTCCGGAGAAGCCCCTTGGAGGGCCAATCAGCTGTGTGCCTGGCGACAACCAGCGAAAAAGAAACAAGACACCCGATGCTCAGCTGTGCAACTGAATGCCCAACGACCAGCTGTGCAGCCACACAGAGCCGGGTGGCCAATTTCCAGCATGGCCTGCGTTGGTGGAAGGCATGGCCTGCCTATTTAACAGCGCTGGAGGTGGCTGGTCCCAGAACTGACTTTAATTTTGGATTGCATCTGTTTCATGCAATGTTTTCTGGAGCTCATTTGCGTGCCTGAGACCGGATTGTTCACTCTCACACACACCTGGTGTTGTTACTGTTGGGGGTAGGTCCGGAGCTTGGTTGACTTGAGAATTATATCTATCTAAATTTATTTCTCTACCTCAATATCTCTATCATCTACATATCATCTATTTATATAGCTATAGCTATATTTGTATGTACTTGTATATATATCCAAATTATTGACTATATAGTTTTCTCTGTGAGAGTAGTTTCCCCTTTTCTCTATATCAGTACTAGTTCATGAAATATCAGCACTTATTTGCATATTATTTAAACATATTTAAAATAATAGTTAAATAACATTAAAGTTGAAAAGTGCTGAAACTGAATAGTTTTCAAATGCATTCTGGAGTGTTTGCCCTGCCTTCTCCAGATTTAATTAGTTAATTTCTCATTTCACTTTTGCTGTCCCCCCCACTATGAAAGTTAATTTGCTATTTGTTTTTTCCAGTAGAGAAAGTCCAGCAAAGACACATTGTAGATGGGCTACAAAAATTCAAAGAAAATTATTTTTAAAAAATACCACATTAAGTTTCATTTATAAAATGTATCTTTTAATCTGCCTTTTCCCATTAAAAATAAAAGAAAGCATCCAGTGAATATTAGAATGGAATGTTATTTTCAATTTTACAACATTGTTAATACCATACAATGTTCTGTGAAACAATCCAAGGTAGGCAGGCAGGCAGGCAGATAGACAGATATTCCCAGTTGATATATTCTGCCTTAATTCATTCTCAATAGATTAATTAATTGTATGCTTAATTGCTGGTTTTCTATTCCAGAGAATACTTAAAATGGCTATCCAGAGAATACCCACAGATCATACTCTAGTTTGACTAAAGCACAGAATCAGCAATGAGGTTGCTTAAGACAACAACTGTCTGGTTTCTTAAGTGTATTCATTATTTTTTGTAGAATAAAGTAATTAACTGTAATGTAGAACACATTTATTTATTAATGTGCAATTTACGATGTTGCACTCTTCTCCTGAAGAGCTGAGTAGTATAATCTACACAAATGAACAACTCTGATATATTTGAATATTTTTCCATGCCTTTCCTTATCTGAATATCGAATTAGAGGAGGGCTCTCAAACTCATGCCCCGCAGCCTGGATGCATCATGCATTGGCCATACCCATGCCCAGTTTAGCGAAGGGGAAAAAAGTCACAATACATCACATGATGCTGCTGTGATGATGCAAGTTTGATACCCCTGAAGTAGAGTGTGAGAATCTACTTGGGAAATCCTTAATAGTTGTAGAAATCATGGGATAGGTTGATATTTTAAAGGATTTCACATCTCCTAGAATGGAGTAGGATGTGAGGGCAGAGGAACATTGCACCGTGTTTACAGTCTGGAAAAATGAGGGAAATAACTGTACTGAGTAAACGGTGTCTTGCCCCATTATTCCACATTGTAACCACAGTGTATGGGTAAACCAGAACCACAAATATGTATTTTTACAACATGAACATTATTGCAGAGGTTTTAATTAGCTCCTAAGAAACGAACATATTAATCTAATTCCAAGCACAGTTTAGAGGATTGTACTAGTCTAATCCCTAAGAATACAATCTTGCGTTTCTGCTAACTCCCAAGTTTTACATTGGCTGTTTTCTTTCCACATTTTATCTTCAAACTGAGGATAACTGCAAATATCCCCACTTAAATATTATCGCTGAAAATGTTTGCAGTGAATAACCTGCTTCTAAGTTCCACCAGAATTAAAATGTCCAGGCAACTCTTTCTCTTTTTACAGTATTTCAGTTTAACAATTAAAATTAGGTGACATGGAAGAGAGCATGCAATGGAAGATAATGATTCTAGTAGGTTAGAGAATTATAGGGAAGAATGGAATGTGTTATTAATCCAACAAACTTTCTTCATAATAGGCTTGACTCCCATGGCAAAGGTTAGTTAATTGCCAGCTTAATAGAAAACTAGTTAGGAGGAAACAACCACTTATGTGATAAAGAGTTATAGGAAGCAACTAAGTCAGGAGCTGATTTTTTACATTCTCCAGGAAGAATTTCTGATCTGTGAAATGGAAAATGCACCACCATTTCTGCATTTTATTTTGTTTTATTGATTTATATGGCTATCTTGCAAGTGCAACACTGAGTGGCTAACAAAGTTAAAATATCAATACAAAGCAATCAAGCGATAAAAACAATAATAGCCAGAACAAAAAACATAAAATGATCACTAAGGGAAGCCAATCTTTACCTTGAGGAGTCCTTGGTGCTCTCTGAGCTTGGTTATTTTCTTGCAGACATTTCATTACCCAAACTAGGTAACATAATCAGTGGTAGTGATTTGTAGCATCATCTAGCACTGATGAGGTTGCCTACTTTGGGTAATGAAATGTCTGCAGGAAAACAACCAAGCTCAGAAAGCACCATGGATCCTTCATTTCAACCCTGAGCTACAAATATTCTCCTTTATTAGCTATAACTTTAATAATAATGCAAAACCTGTAACAATCCCCATATGATTGTACCTTAATGTAGGAGCTTTCAAATCATTTTACAAATTTAGTCTTTTCACTGGGGTTACTAATAAATAAACTAGCCTGACTCACCTATAATTTGGACATGTAGTATGATTTCCATTCTATCCCACCACTCATATCTGTTAAGCAGGTTTCTCAGGGTCCTATATAGGTTAGTACCAAAAATGATCTATTCCCATCCTACTGGATCTTTTCATCCTTAGTGACAAGATTCAAGAATCCCCTCTCAGTTTATCCCCCTCAAGATGCACATTAGCTTTTTCTTGAACAGTTATTTTTCATAGATGATTCTGTACTGATGTTGGCCAACAAAATTTTCCCCTATTTTTCTAAGTGCCAAGAGATAGTAATTGCAGCACTTCTTAGGTGCACACTGCCAAATATGTAGTAAGTATGGAAAATACAAAAGAAAATATATGTGAGCCACTCTGTTTGTACAAGGAAACAACTACCCCCACCCTATTTCTTATACTGTATTACAAATAAAGATGGGTGATGACATCTCAGAAATGGATGCAAAGGGCTTATTTTATACAACCTGTTATCCCTTCTATTCACTTAGATATTTTAATACAGAGAAGTAGACAAGCACTTAACTAGCCCCACCTAGAGTCAGATAACTGTAATGACTTTCTTCACTGAATTGCCTAAATTATTTCCCACTATGTACCCGCTGAGTGATACAGAGTGATTCCAACTGTCCTTACATTCATTCCTCTAAATAATAAAAGACTGCCTGCATAACCTGGCCTTGTGTATTGTTATCTCTACAGCTGTGATGGTTATTGATAGGTCTTGCAGCTTGACCTTTGCTCATGCCAGATAAAGTGAATAAGGCAATAGCAGGGCTTTCAAAACATATATTTGTTTTGTTGTTTTTTTTCAGGAGCTAAAGTTGACATTGACTTGAAAGTCTTTGGCTCAGAGGTACAAAACAGCAGCCTCTTATCAACAGCCAAAGAGTAAATTTAGTAAGAAAAAAGATCTGATTAGCATAAATTTAAATCCATGGGTCACAGCATCTGTATTTTATACTCCAATTTCCTTGCTTTTAGTCTTGCTTTTGCTATCCTGGCTGCCAAAATCCTATCTCATCCAGGTCGGCAGTTATTGAGCAAGCATGTAGCTCTTTAATTGAAACACTTACAGGTGTACACCAGTAAACTATAAAGACTTTTAAGAAACAGCAAAGCTTTAATAGCTTCTTTTTTACGCATGTTGTAACCTAATTCGGTGCTCTCAGTATTGCCGGGGGAAGATGCTAATTTATAGTGATGATGAGCAATAAACCAATAACAGTAGACTAAAGGTGCAATATTCCTTGTTTAGGGGGCATTTATAGTTATGTATTAAAACTATAAATACTTCAAGATGCGGCAGAGTTGATCTATACAAAATGAAAGATAAGATCTTGCTGCTTGAAAAATGCTTTTCCAGCAAAAAAAGAAAAGAAAAGAAAAAAAGGGGGGAAAGCTAGCCTTGCTTTTATGGCTTAGAAATATTAAACTACAAAGATCAGCATGACCGGTCTTCTGATGCATTCACTAAGATACCCTTAGGCTAACTTGTCTCTACTTGTGTGTCCCATTAGATCTTGCAGACAATAAAAGAATTTAAAAAGGGTTGCTCAAGTCAGAAGAGTTCACTACTATTGCATCCTTTGATTTGTTTGTAAAATAAGCTTTGTAGTTCATTGTGCATCAGTGGTAGAACTCAGGTCAGCAAAACTACAAAAATTTTCTTAATTTGAATTTATATTTTTATTAAGCGTTCATTGGTTTAACATTTCTGTTTGTAGATTTATGCTTTGGATAAAATCATGGAATAGGAAGATCGCTTGGGTATCATTTTGAAAGAATTGCTTCGTTCAAAAAAGTGAAGAATGGAATGATAGCAATATACATCAACAAATATATAAATATAATTACAATGATCACTGTGAACATAAACAGTTAATGAAAGTTTCCACTTTATTGACAAATAGAAATAAAATAAAAAATTCCTTACAAAAAAATCAATTGTATAGCTTCGCTACCTGGCCCCTCTAGTTTGAGGGGCTTGACTAGGGAAAATATTTTTGTAAATGTGGCCCCATGTAATGAAACATAGGTTGTATTGATTCTTCCAATGTATTCATTAGAAAAATACCCAAATTATTCTGCATCTTACTTAGTGTTAGAAAACTTAAATCACTAAACCCAAATAACTAGAAAAACAAAAGCTTAGTTAACATATTTATAATATGACAAAGGGAAAATCTTTTTTCCCCTCTTCCTGCTGACTGTTTTACAGATATTTACTAACTATTAGGGGTTTCTTGCATCTCATTTTAGAAACTAGAAGTCCAGGCTACTCAAATAAAAGATCCATAGCAATCTTTAGTGTGAAATATGAAAAATAATGAATTATGCCTATCATCTGGAAACATAGTTCTTAAGACACAGGTTAACAGACACTGTAAAACAGAAACAAAATTTACACTTTCTTTTTATAACAGTGTAAGAAAGGAAGATGGCAAGGGATAATTACCTTGTCTATGTTTGGTGTTCTGACAAACCATCAGCAATCCAGATGGTTTTTGTTGAGTTATGATTAAAAAAGGAATAGAGGGCAAACCCTGGGATATTAAAGACAGGTGACAATTTCATAGTAAATATAAGCAAAGAAAAAAAAATATTTTCACAAAGGAAGGCAATTCTTATCACAGACCCTGTGTGAAATCAATTAATACTAAAACTAAGTAAGAATGATAAATGTTTTATTTTAAAAGCACTTTCACTGGTTATGAAATTAAATTATTGTAAAATTGTTTTTACACATAATTTCTCGGTATAGTTTTTGTTCTTATGAATGACCAATGGAATAAAGGGAGATTACTTAGCAGCATTATCTAAAACTAAATCCTTCATTTCCTTTCCAACAGCCATGCAATAATTAGAATAATAGGCATTCTGATTTTGTATTTTTCTTCTTTCAGGAAAAGAGTAGAACTTTTCTAAAATAGATTTTGAAAAAAAGTATTTCTCTATTGTGTCCTTGTCGTCTAGTAGTAAGGGATCTCCAAATGAACTGCAGACTAAAAAGACAAGAAAATGTAAGAACTACACCTTTACAACATTTTGTTGTATGCCTTGAACACTTTATCACTGGAGCTGCTGTACTGTAACATTTAGGTTAAGTGATAAACAATACAGAATATAAAGATTACAGGGAAAAATCACTTACTAGCAAACTGCCTTAACTTTTAAGCCTAAAATATATCATATTTAACCACAATGAAGATGTAGGGAAAGGAAATGTTTGGGTTACAGCTGAAGTTTTTCTATTAATATATGAGTTGAGAGAGAGAGAAACTCTATTTTTTTTGCCCCCAAAGTCACAGTTTAATTCATTGTTCTTCAATAAATATTCTGTGGTTTGGGCTTCAGTAAATTTCATTAGAAACAGATTTAACAGAAATAATATTGATTTTAAAATATCACCACTTCCCAATAAATTAAATTAAATTAATCTGCAGGAGGTGTTAGGCTTTGAACAGATAATTCTGATCTAAAAAGAACTCTATATAAAAACAGGACATTCTTGTAATACTACTATTGTAAAATACATTTTTCCAGATAAATTTATACAATATATTACATTTTTCCATTATGTCACAACTAAATAAAAGAAAAAGAGCATGAACATAGCCATGCTAGACCACATCAAGGCCTCTCAATTTTTCTCACAGTGGTCAACCAGATAGCTTTTGGGTACTTATAAAAAGAGGTAGAGACATATCCATCTGCTGACATTGTTCTCTAGCAATGGCAGGTTGGCCACAAGCCAAAGATAAAACTAAGATTAATATAGCTTGGTAGACTTGATCTCCACAGTTTTATCTGATCTCCTTTTTAAAAGGCAATGAAGTTAGTGACCATCTCCACATCTTGCAATAATGAAATCCTTAGGTTAATTTGTGATAAGCTCCAATTAAGGTACAACTCTGCAATTATTATCAAAGAGAAAAGAATTAATCTTCCTTTTTATGACTTCTAGGAGCGCATAATATGGCAAATGCCTGTGTTAACTTCTTCAGTACAATTCAGTTTTGCTGTTCATTCTGTAGTTCATTAATGAACTTGATCTTTTTGTCTGTATTCCAGAGCAAATAGACCAAAGTGCTTTGGATGAATGGCAAATCAAAGAACAAATGTCAAAAAGCTTTATCAGAAAAAAAGTTGAGTTCCAAAAGAAAGAAGTGAATTTAAAGAAATGGAATATAAGTTATTTAAGATCTATTTCTAAGACTCCTAGGATATATAATTTCTGTTTTTATATTTAAACACACAGACAAAAATTAACCAGTAGAACAGCTTGCCTTCAAAAGTTGTAGGTGCTTCATCACTGGAAGTTTTTAAGAAAAAACAGGCACTTATCTGAAATGGTATTGGGTCTCCTGATTGAGCAGGGAGTTGGACTAAAAGACTTCCAAGGTCCCTTCCAGCTTGATTCTGATTTAAGGATCATTGTGGCACACTTTTAAAAATATTTAGATCAGGGTAGATAGAATATTATGATCAGTCTAATCAAGCTATTCTGTTGTGGATTACCAAACATTATTTGTTCCCCTTTCAATAAAAGTCGGCTGGCGACCCCCAGGGGGAGGGCTTTCTCTGTGGGCGCACCCACCCTTTGGAACCAACTTCCTTTGGAGCTCCAGATGGTTCCTGACTGTCGCTCATTCCGCCGTGATTTGAAGACCTGGTTGTTTTGTAGCCTGGACTGATGGGGGGGGGGGTGTTCTTAATAGTTTTAAATTGATTTTAAATTGCTTAATTTGGACTTTTAATTTCATTGTTTTAATGGTATTGTGTATTTTACTGTTGTGATCCGCCCTGAGTCTATTGAAAATAGGGCGGCATATAAATCGCAATAATAAATAAATAAAGAAACTTGTTTTTATTTTTATTTTTATTTTTGCATGAGAAAAGCATTAAAAATCTGTGATGTTTGTAATATTTGTCTGACTCCCAACTATGGTATAACAGAAAAATGTGTAAGCTATGATTCAATGAACATAGAATAATAGGGTTGGAAGTGACCTTGGAGGTCTTCTAGTCCAACCCTCTGTTCAAGCAGGGGACCCTATACCATTCCAGACAAATAATTATCTAGTCCCTTCTTGAAAACTTCTAGTTAATATGTTTAAGAAAATAAACTTTTCTTTTTCTTTTTACAAATAATACTGTTTTATTGTGATAAAAGGTTCAAGCACAATTATTTTCGTTATCTAAGTTCTAATATGATCCAATTTGCGATCTAGTTTCCTATTCCAGAAAATTTATATGTGTTATGTTGATGCTGGTGGAATGATGATGAAGTCTTAATTCAGAGCAAATTCTTTTTAGCCTGGCTAAAAGTTATTAACATGATAATGAAGGCTCACGATTTTGCTATCTCTATTGTTTTGATTCCTGATACACATTTAGATTCAGGATAGACAGACAGACAGAAAATATGATTGTATATAGGATATATCAGGATAAATATTGAATATGTTGCTCTTTCTTAATTACAACTCAGAAGTAGTAGCTCTTTCAGCTAGTGAACTCTGATGATGAATAGATGTATCTGACAGAAGTGAAAAGCTAGTCCATATCTTATATTCATATATCAATAAACACATACCAGTCTGTAAAATGACATTAGCTATAAATTTAAGCTCTGTTTATCTGGAAGCACTGACATCAGACAACCAACAAATTTATTCTACATCATTAGAAACTGAACCATCTCAAAACTTTGGAGGCAGTTCCTTGAGGCCCTGGATGGTATTTGGAAATTATAATTTTCAATATAACAAATGTGAGAAATTATAGAATGTAATAATATTCACCATATTCATTTGGTTTAATTGCAATGAAAAATCATTATAAATTAAAGCAAATTAAAAGTAGTTTGTGATTTATAGTGATCTCGACCACTTATTATAATAATATTTATTCTTTGGAATGCAATTCTTGGTGGCATCCATTTCAGAGATCAAGGCAGACCTTGGACTGAAAATTACTGCTTGTATTTATTTTAATTTACAGGATCTTTCTTGTTCAAGACCTCTAGTAGAACACTACAAATCATGTATTTCCCAATTCATAATTGAAGATTGCCCAACCACTTTAAACTATTTGCGCTCACTTCGTGACATTAAATGAGTAATTCCTGTATGGCTGGATTTGGGGGGGGAGGGGGATATTTGATCGAGTTGAGAATCTATTAAACTGTTATATATTATTTTGTTCAAATAGTCCTCACATCATCCCCTCCTAATCTATACCCCTCAGCACCTACAATTCTGTGAACAGCCAGCTGTTTGGCATAACACTTGCCATATCCACAGCCAGTTGTATGCCCCTTTTGGATAAATTATTAACCTTATTAATAATTATAAATAAATAGGAGCCTTGGTGGAGCAATGGACTAAAGTGCTGTTAAGTAGCACTTAGCTGCCAGCTGTCTGCAATTACTGTGAGTTCAAATCTCACCAGGCTCAAGGTTGACTCAGCCTTCCATCCTTCCAAGGTAGGTAAAATGAGGACCCGGATTGTGGGGCAATAAGCTGACTTTGTATAAATAAAAACACTGCTTAGGGGCAGCCGAAAGCCCTACTAAGCAGGTATATACAAAAGTATGAAGGCTATTGCTTAATGCATTGTAAGCCACCCTGAGTCTCCGGAGAAGGGCGGCATATAAAAATTGAACCAATTATATATATATATATATATATATATATATATATATATATATATATATATATATATTATTTTTATTTATTTTATTAAATTTATATACCGCCCTTCTCCCCGAGGGGACTCAGGGCGGTGAACAGCCATAAATAAAAAACATATATACAAAATTGAAAAACCAAATAAAACCGAATTAAACGTTGGCCCCAATATTTAAAATCCCAATTTACAATATTAAAACCCCCAAATTAAAATATTACAATTTAAAATTTCTAAATTATTTTACAACAGAAGGGGAAAAGGGAAGAATTAGGCCAGGCCCGCCTGGTGGAACAGGAAAGTTTTTAACTCACGGCGGAAGGCACGAAGATCCGGGATCCTCCGTAACTCTGGGGGGAGCTCGTTCCAGATATATATATTCCCCAAAGAGAGTGAAGGAAAGGAGAAGTTCATCAGTTCGTGCTCAATGCCTTGTTATTGCACCACTACAAATCCAGGTTGCAGATCAGATTGTCTTGTTTTGGGAAGCACTTTGGGAGCACTTGTAGTCACGTTATTGTTTCCTCTGTCACACGTGGATGCATTTTCTTCTCCACTGAGACACAGGCAAAAGATACCTCAGCAAATGTAGTGCTCAACTGTGTATTGTGCTTCTTTCCTTTGAAATGTAAAGGGAAAAGCATCTCTTATTGTACTTTCCCCCCCTTTCAGCTAAATGAAAATCTAATAAGAGTCATCCATTCCATTTAAAAGAGAGACTGGGAATTATTTTCTTACTCTTTCAAATATACCTACGTTTTCTCTTCAATAAACTGGAATTTATAGTTCCTGTCTGGTCAATTGTTTCTTAATTAAAATGTTATTGAAGTCCTCAAAGTAGAACTCATAAATAGAAATACCAGTAGAAGAACACTTATGTGAGCATCTTTAAATCACCTCATTCTGCTTTGACTTGGCAGTACTTCTACATTGACTGCTATCTCCAAGGAATTGGCAATAGATTTTGATTTATGAATAACCAAATAAATACAGTGTTGATGTTGCAATTTTCTGATAGCAATGCTAGGATGTGACTGAAGGCTTCAGCTGTTGTAAAGTCTTAAATTTTAACTCAAGCCTGTAGGGAATTAGACAATATAAACCATTTGCAGTCTGGGGGACATAAATGGGAGAAAAATGTTTAGTCCCCTTGATCTTATAATAATAATTCAGTACGGCTTCCTATTCTATAGCTAATGTACCTGACAACAAAAATCCATTGATTTCTCATATACTAGCTTTGCTTCAGGTGTCTGTTTTGAACTGGAAGTAATGCATGGGTTTTTCTGCAGTATGTCATGGTTGTGGTTAAGCTTTTGGGCGAAATAGAATATCTGCATAAATCACTACAATTTCCTCTTTGCAGAAATGAAGGGGAACTGTATTGTTCCAGAAATATATAGCTGGTGCTTTTTATTTTGTTACCATGCTCCAGAGACTCCAATAGTATTCATAGCACAGAATATATTTTTTCCGCATACTTCTGGAACTATGAATGTTTCCCATAGCTTTCTTCATGAGATGGCTATTTTTCCAGGGTTGGTTTTGTTTTTGTTTTTTTACTATCTAATACTGCCATTGAAAAGTGTGAACCCTGTCATTTCACATCTTCACTGTCCAAATTCTAGTTTGAATAATCCCATAGTATTAATATGCTTTCTTTCATTGATATTTATTTTCTCTTGTTTCAATATTTTCATGTTTCTTTATCTTTACCCTTCCAACACAGAACAAAAGATGACAGTTACTGCTCAGGAAATTCCTGCCCTGGGCAATTGTATGCATTATATTAAAATATTATTATTTTGTCCACTATCACAAATGATTCCAGGATGATAAACAATGAAAATAATAAATTTGAAAAATATGAACAATACAATGAAACGTTTGAACAGATATAATAAAAGCAATAAACATTTCAACTACAATTTCAATTTCACACGCAGTTTGAAGGGTTATACAAATTCAAGTCCCTGGGTAACAAGATACTGTTTATTTTAACCTGATGCTGAATGATTGTAAAATAGGTACCAGACATAACTCATTAGGATAAGAAATAAGTGTTGACCACAATATAGGAGATACTGTTTCTCTCTTTAATTGCTTTCCATTATTTCACATATATTCGGGATACACAGAGAAAAAATAGAAAAGTTGCAACATATTTTACTTTATGTTGTAAGATTATAATCTTGTCAGTCTCTGCTAGTTCTATTTGTATGCATCTTCATTTTTTCCAAGATAATATAATGCTGCATCTCTTAATAATTGGATATAACATGTGGATGAGAGAGTCTATGAAAGAGTTTCAAATGCTGCAGAGCTGCTTCAAATGATTAATGAATTTTCCTTTATTATATTTTATTTTATATTCCAGATTGCCAGAATCTGCATCAATTATGTATGTTGTGCACAGTTGGAAGCAGAAATAAATGTTTTTGGATATCATTAGCCAAGTTGCATCACTTAATCTTAGTGTCACCATCACTTTTCTCATTGCAGCATTTTCCATTTTCAGCATATGGTAATAAAGCATCTAATGGGAAAACCAATTTTGTGTAACAGAATGATAAGTTTTCCTTCAACCTCCTTTATGCTCACTTGTAACTTTTCTATGTCCTTTCTGATAGATTTTTGAATCTTCCCATTTTAAAATGACTATTATGTCCACAATTTATCACATTTAGAGCAAGATACTTAGTCAAGTACAGTGTTGTGTCTTCTTTTCCAAGTGTGTCTTGTAATGTTGGTCTATATTATTTCCACTTATTTTATTGATAGGAATTTGTGAGTTATAGGACAGAGATGAAACTGTTTAAAAAAAATAAGTCTTGGTCTCTTGAATAAAAAAAGTCATTTTGTACAGCACATAAAAAATATGCTCTTATATTCTTTACCATCAAGAAATGTCTGATATATGCATGATTTTTCTATATGATTCTACATTTAGGTCTCCTATTGAATGCCCTGAATCTCCAGAAAAGGGTGGCATATAAATCGAACAAACAAACAAACAAACAAACAAACAAACAAACATTGTCACGTGCAGTCTTTCATGGTGGTAGAAAAGATTGTCATTGTTTGCAAAACATTTTGAATATTTTCACCCAAATAATAAGTGTTCTACCAAAAGTGCAGCTGTTCTTACTGCTATGACTTCCATGAGAAGAGGAAAGAAATGCATAAAACATAACAATGCTCTTTTTAATAAAATCCTAGAAATCTAGGAAAGTTGTTCAGAAAGGAGAGGATGTAGCTGTAACACTCCTTTAAAAAAAATTGATTGTCAGCAAAAAGGCAATGGGAGAACCAATAAAGGAGAATGTAGTTTAGGGTTGAAATGAGGGATCCTTGGTGCTCTCTGAGCTTGCTTGTTTACTTGCAAACATTTCATTGCCCAAACTAGGTGATGTCATCAGTGGTAGTAAGGAGTGCTGTTTGCTGTCAGTTTATATTCTCGTGTCTTGCCTGTCTGTGTGGGTGGGATTGGTCTTAGAGATTTTTAGTTTGGCTATTTACTGATGGCTCTTTGACAGTTTCTTGATTGGGTTATTGCTTACTTGACTGTTGGACTGAAGTTAATCTTGGAGTTAATCTATGCTGATCTGAGTGCTGATTACTGTGGAGAGGTGCTGGAGTCTTTTTCTCTTTTGGTCTGGTTGATTATCTCTTTTGCATAGTCTATAGATGTTGTTAATGTCTATGTGGTTGATTTGTCAGAATGCCAATGACTTGCAGAGTTCCACCAGATGATCCAACACAGCTTCTCTGCATTCATTAGCCAGAGCTAATGAGCAGGCCAAAATAATCTGGTTAACTTTCATAACTGATGATGAATTAGCCCAGTGATTCTAAAATTGTGGCTTGAGGACCTCTTGTAGTTAACAGAGTCTACCAGGTGGCCTGACAGCATCTCCATATTCACAATGAAAGGGCTACTTGTATTTTCCTATCATTACTGACAGATTGCAAGAGCTGGTGTGTTACAACAATCCCCTATCACATGTGCCAACTAATAGCATACAGAAATGCAACTATAGTTATCATCTTATTCAACAAAGAGTAAGAACTCCTATAGTCTTAAAAATGACAAGATTAGGGTGGATTAATAAGCATTTTCTGAATGCTTATTTAGTGGTCTGTGACTACAAAAAGCTTGACCATTGCATCACACTAGCTATTTCTTTTGTTTATTAGTGTTGTTCTTATTAGGCATTTATTTTCAATAAAAATAATAAAAGGGAATAAATTGATGACAGATTCAGAGGTAGCATAGACACTAGAGCAGTAGTTTTTAAAATCGGGGAATTACCCTCAAAGGGATAATCTGGCCATTGATAAACTGATAAACTGGGGTAAGCAGTTTGTAGATGCTTGTATTTAATGATGCTGATGCTGATACGCAGGTGTGAAACAAAAATGTGTGGGTTTTTTGTTGTTGTTTTTGTGGAAGAATGACATTATTCAAGACCAGGTGAAGGAGTAATGGGATGAAACAGTTCAAGAATTACTATCCTAGAGAGTTTATTGTGATTAGGAAGGCTCTTAATCTTTCTGCCATGGTCTCTGGAAAACCCTAATGATACCTCCTTTTCCCTTAAAATAGGAATTTTATTTCAGATTTCTCTGTTTAGGAATGGAGTTCTTGATTTTCAATTATATGGGAAATATAACAAATCCTAGTTCCCTGAAGTATATCTTCCTAAGGTACTATCCCAGAATCCATAAAACAATGTACTGGTAGTCCTTGATTTACAACACTTTATTTAATGACCATTCAAAGCTACAACAGCATTGGAAAAAAGTGACTTATGACCATACTTCACACATATGACCGTTGCAGCATCCCCATAGTTATGTGATCAAAATTCAGATGCTTGTCAACTGACTCATATTTATTATGGGGTCATGTGATCACCTTTTGCAACCTTCTGACAAGGAAAGGCAATGGGGAAGCCAGATTCACTTAACAACAGTGTTATTAACATAACAACTGCAGTGATTCACTTAACAACTGTGACAAGCAAGGTCGTAAAATGGGGCAAAATTCACTTAACAAATGGCTCAAGTAGCAACAGAAATTATGGGCTCAATTGTGGTAGTAGTCTGAGGACTACCTGTACTTCAGTGTATACTTTTAAAGTATTTATTTAGACATAGGAACATGATTCCGGAAATGCAACGACTGGACAACTCTGTTCTGAGTCTTATAAATATGAATAAATTCATACTGGAATTCACAGTGATTGAATTCCTCAAGCATCCTCAAGTTATAATCAGCATTTCATCAAGACTGGCACGGCTGTGCATAAACATAAAATTCATGGTAAATTTTTCACATGTACAGTGTGAAAAGTATGACATCTCTCTGTGAAAGAAAAATGTTTTGCCTTCCTATTTTAGTGCTTTTGTAAAAAGTTTCCTTTCAGCCTGCATATCCATTTTACCTTTCAAAAACGGTGTCATAAAGGCATTGATTTCATTTTCTAAAAAATTTTTGTTCTCAGTGTTGAAGCACTTCTTTAATCAAAAGTAAATTATGTAAAGGCCATTTGGGTCAGCCTAGGCAGCAAAATGAAAAGAGCAATGCATTATGTATTTGTAAATGTCAGTGAAATCTGTAGATCAATAATATCTTTTTCCGACTTGCACTGTGCTTTTGTGTAAATTTCAGGTGAAATGTTCTGTTTTCAGAATTAAATCCTATACAAAAAAGGTAGAACCGAGCACATCTAAATCCATCTCCACATAAGTGCCTTTTTAAACTTTTGTTATCTACCATTTGATTTAAAGAATGTTAATTTGACTGCATTTAATCCTTTAGGCCCTGGCATATTAATTTCATTGTGGCACTCCTCTTGGTGCTCCTAAAAGGTAGATTATGAGCTTTCATTATTAATATAGAGCTTTGGTAGCACAGTGGACTAAAGCACACTGTTATTAACACCAGCTGCCTGCAAGTACTGCAAGTTCGAATCTCACCAGGCTCAAGGTTGACTCAGCCTTCCATCCTTTCTAAGGTAGGTAAATTGAGGACCCAGTTTGTGGGGGCAATAAACTGACTTTGTATAAAATATACAAAAAGTATGAAGGCTATTGCTTAGCGCATTGTAAGCCGCCCTGAGTCTCCGGAGAAGGGCGGCATATAAATCAAATTTATTTATATATATATATATATATATATATATATATATATATATGCATACACACACACATACACATACATACATACATACATACATAGTTATTAAGCAGGCCACTACCTATGGAAAAGGACAGGTTTTTCATCAGCCTTTTAGGCTCCACACTATGGCTTGGTTCTCCTCAGTAGCAGTCCTAATCATACTTACTTCCCCAATTACCATCCCCATTGGCAGACTAACTTTTAATTGTTTTAATCAACATGGGAAGCCTGTATTAAGTATCATTCATCTGGGATATAAGCCATTTCCTTGCCAGAATTGAATCTCTCAATCCTGTCCATTCATTGCTCTCCTTGGAGGCTTGCAGGTAGGCTTAGAGGTAATAACTCTGTAACAGCCCTTTTCTTAGGGAACAGTCCCATCCCAAAAATATGTGCAGTCTTCATCTTGCTACAGTTCTGTAAATACATTTGAATTGTTTTCTTTCAATGTATATTCAGTCCCAGCTGACTGTAAGCACTTATTTTGAGTTTTATTTTGAGTTTGAATTTAGTTACAATTTTTATTATTGTGGAGTTTTTTGCCTTTTGTTTGCTGTTGTAAACTGTACAGTTCTGTGAGACTGGAACAGATTATAAATACTGTAAAATAAATAAATAGCAATATTTACTTCTGTGCAAGCAGTTTTAGAGTTCCGTTGTTCATAATTATTATTATTTTTAAAGATAAATGTAGAGAGCGTTACAAGTAGTCCTCAACTTAAGGCAAGGTCTTCAAACTTGGCAGCTTTAAGACTTGTGGACTTCAATTCCCAGAATTCTCCAGCCAACATAGTTGACTGGAGAATTCTGGGAGTTGAAGTCCACAAGTCTTAAAGCTGCCAAGTTTGAGGACCTCTGACTTAAGGGTTAGGGTTAAGACACAATTGTGACCAGAACTTCCATCACTGATAAAATTGTTAACTTTATCTGATTAATTGTCTGATTTTATGACCTTATTTTGTCATGGTTGTTAAGGGAATCACCATGGTCATTAAGCAAGTCTGGACTTTGTTTATCAGAAGCCCCCTGGGAAGCTTTCACATGGGACAGTGCAACCATCATAAATACATGCAGGTTGCCACACACCCAATGCAGTTGTAAAGATTAGACGTAAGTCATTTTGTTCAGTGTCATCATGACTTTGAACATGTTGTAAGTCAAGGACTGTGTAAAGGTTCCGACAGAGTGGACAGACTGCCTGTGGAGCAAATCATAGTCTCCTGAAAGTTTTCTTAGAAAATACAAGAAATTCTTTAATTAAATATATATATAATTTTTAGACTAAATTCATTATGAGCTATGCCTCTTTTTATTATTAAACTTTGATATACTTAACAATTTTCTTTAAACCCTTCAACAGCTGAGAAGTGTTGAAATTAATTTTCCCTATTCATATAACAATTAGCTACTAACTGATGGTAAAAATATGGTTGTCATTTGCCATCTCCTAGCTAATATATTAGATAAAATAATTGTGTGACAATGTCAATATGTCTTATGCAAAAAGATATACCTTATGTTTGTCTGTGTAAATGAAGACTTACATGTCAACCAGTATCAATAGAGATATATATTGTATAATAGGAGAGATGCCAGTTTATGAATCAAAATTTGTCAGTGCCATGAACATTCATGCAATATGGTCTGTGTTTTGTACTGGGATTAGCAGGACTCTGCTACTATTAAATGGAATCTATGGATAATTCATCTTTGGTCAAGAGAGCTAGGACATGAGAAAACTTAATTCTAGCTTTTTTATTTTTAAGTTGCGATGTCAAAAATCTTTGTGTAATTTTAAAGTAGTTTTATGCTCAAGGGAGATTGTCAGCACTGGCCTTTCTGAGCATTTGGATACCTCTGGCTTCAATATTTAAAACAGCTACTGAAATGTAGCATTTAAATATTGCTACATCTTGCACGACTAAGAGATTAAACAGTCTTCAATGACAAACATCATCTAGTAATGAAAATGGTCATTCTGCAAAGGCTCTAGGGGCTGTTTGGAGGGCTTTGTTTTAAAAAATTAGATCAAAGCAGACGCTGCTACTTAGCTCTTGAAATTCTAGTGTATATTATCCTACCAATATAGTAGGAACTAAAAAACTGGCATCTTGTTAACAGAAAGATATTGAAAAGATGTGAAAAGAATATGAATGTAATAAATAGCATTTATAGAGCACTCTTGTGTTTTTAATATTTTTACGTACATTATCATTTTCTAAAAGGCTTTAGAATTGCTCTTTTTGTACAGCTAATGGTTGATGAAAATGACTTGAACTGTATGGCACACTTGCTGAATGTACAGATTAGAATTGTGTACTTCCTGGTTCATAGTAGGTCAAGAGATGTGGTCAAGAGATAGGACAATCTCTTCACCACATCACTATGTAGAAAAGAGGCCTATGTCATAGGAAAGCCAAAGAAAGACAGGAAGTCATGTGTATAACTTACATTTTACCTTTCTAGCTATCAGGGTGAAGAAAGGGATAGGAATATTGTACTACATCCAATTTATTGCAAGCCTTAGCTTTGTCCTTTGGCTGCCATCATTCATCTGATCTTCAAATACTTCTTTAAGTAACAGCTAAATGGAAATGATTCAGGAACTAGCAGTCTCTTGCCGGGAATCGTTAAATCTTTTCTGGTAAGAGAAGCACCATCAGAATATCATTACCACAACTATTGCGTCATCCACAGCCTATTTCCTGTACCTTTTCCACATCTGATAGAATTGTCTCTGCAGAGGAACTTTAAAAATTGCTCTGAATGTAGCTACTCTTTCTTAGGAGCTTGCAGGGGTCAATAACCCCCAAGAAGGATGGCTTGCATCCAAGAATGATCAGCCAGTTTTAGACTTCATGTCTACCATATTCTTCCACATCACTAAATGACTGGAAGCAGGTACAGAAACAAGGAGCTTGTTATGAACTCTCTTCTTTGATTCAGCACTAACACCAAAGAAATGAAGTAGGATAAGCTATGCTAGGAAGTGCTGACACTGTTAAACATTCATCTAAATCCACTGACAGATAGGTAGAAATTGCACTTGAATGCATATTTGGATACATATTGACATATGACAAGTGTTCTAAGAAAACACTTGCAAAAAAACCTGCCATTGATAGGACTTTTGAAACCAAAGCTGAGGCAACTTTTCTTTCTGCCCCCCCCCCCCCCAATTTTTGAAGGGTTTCCAAGAGCAGAAAATAAAGGAAACCCTCTTTTCAATGTGATTGGACATCCTTCATGATCAAGTTTTTTCAGATCATTATAATATATTGAAACCAAAGGATTAAACATTGAATAACTATATGAACACATTAAAGTATATAATAAAACAATTTAAAATCAAAGGACATTCAGCATCTAATGTCATTCATGCAAAGGCATTCCAGAATTAGGACCAGTGCCTAGATCTACTATTAAGAAACCTGCTGAAACTCTTCCAAACACTTAGAAACAAATACAGGTTTACAACTGCTATTATTCACTTTATAAATTAAAGGCTTTAATCACACATGGACTTTGAAAAAGCAGATAGGAAGAGAATTGATACCTTTAAACTTTGGTTTTGAAAAAGACTTCTAATATCAAAGATAGTTAAGGAAAAAAAACAATGGATCATTGATCAAATCAACCCAGAATTATTACTCAAGGCACAAATTACACAATTATATCCTTTACATACAGGAAATATGCCATACAATTATTCTGCGATTGGACATATAATTTATGGAAGTCAGCACAACATGTTGTCCAGTATTCTCATTGATATGCACCTTCTTTCAGTTCTGCAGTAGTACCATAGTCTGAATACCATTTTAGTCCAAGTTTTAGACACTGGCAGGTTGCATGCTGTTGTTAATGGGATTGGAATGCATCAACTAATTTGCAATCTTTCTTTTGGCCAGTCATATTTTAAACATTTTTCTATTATTTGCATCTGGGTATAATAATAATAATAATAATAATAATAATAATAATAATAATAATTTTATTTCTATACCACCCTTCTCCCGAAGGACTCAGGGTGGTGTACAGCCTATTAAAAGCACAAGACAAACATCAATTAAAATTATTAAAATTATTAAATAATTCGGCTCAATTTAAGACCCCAAAAATTAAAACACCTGATTTAAAATTATTACATTGATAACCCAGCCTGGCGGAACAACAGGGTCTTAAGGGCACAGCGAAATACCCGGAAGTCGGAGATCTTATGCATTTCCGGGGGCAGTTCATTCCATAGGGCTGGGGCTCCCACAGAGAAGGCCCTCCCCCTGGGTGTCACCAGCCGGCATAGCTTGGCCGATGGCACCCTGAGGAGACCCTCTCTGTATGAGCGAACTGGCCGGTGGGAGGCTATTGGTGGCAGAAGTCAGTCTCGAAGGTACCCGGGTCCTATGCCATGGAGCACTTTAAAGGTGGTGACCAACACCTTGAATCGCACTCGGAAGACCATTGGGAGCCAGTGCAGCTCATGCAGGAGGGGTGTCACGTGGGCACATCGAGTTGCGCCCATAACCACCTGTGCGGCCGCATTCTGTACCAGTTGGAGCCTCCGTGTGCTCTTCAAGGGGAGCCCCATGTAGAGAGCATTACAGTAGTCCAACTGGGAGGCATGAGTGACCGTGCGCAAGGCGTCCCGATCCAGAAAGGGCTGCAACTGGCGAATCAGGCGGACCTGATAGAAGGCCCCCCTGACCATGGCCATCATATGCTCTTCTAAAGACAGCCGTGCATCCAGGAGGACACCCAGATTGCGAGCCCTCTCTGTGGGGGGCAAAGATTCACCCCCAATAGTCAGCGATGGCACCAGCTGACTATATCGGGACGCCGGGAGCCACAGCCACTCAGTCTTGGAAGGGTTGAGTCTGAGCCTGTTTCTCCCCATCCAGACCCGCACGGTCTCCAGGCAGCGAGACATCACATCAAGGGCATCGTTGGGGTGGTCTGGGGTGGAAATGTACAGCTGGGTGTCATCAGCGTACAGATGACATTTCACCCCAAAACCACGGATGATCTCACCCAGCGGCTTCACATAAATGTTGAACAGAAGGGGCGAGAGGACCGACCCTTGCGACACTCCCCATACGAAATGCCTCGAGGTCAACCTCTGCCCCCTGCCAACACAAACTGCGAGCGGTCAGAGAGGAAGAAGGAGAACCACTGTAAAATGGTACCCCCTATTCCTAACCCCCTCAACCGCTGCAGCATGATACCATGGTCGATGGTATCAAAAGCCACTGAGAGATCTAATAGGACTAGGACAGAGGAGCAACCACTGTCCCAAGCCCTCCAGAGATCATCCACCGTGACCAATGCTGTTTCAGTGCTGTACCCCTGTCTGAAGCCCGACTGGTACGGGTCCAAATAGATAGCTTCATCCAGGTGTCGGGGAAGCTGTCGTGCCACCACGCTCTCAACAACCTTCGCCACAAAACGAAGGTTGGAGACTGGACGGTAGTTAGCTAATTCAGCCAGGTCCAGGGAAGGCTTCTTGAGGAGGGGCCTCACCACCGCCTCTTTCAAGGTGGCAGGAAAGGCACCCTCACTCAAAGAAGCGCTTGTAATTCCCTGGAAACAGCCTCGTGTAACCTCCCGGGAGGCCAGTACCAACCAGGAGGGACGCTGGTCCAATAAACATGTGGCAGCACTAATCTTACCCAGAACCCTGTCCACATCCTCGGGAGCCACAGGATCAAACTCCTCCCAGATAATATTCTCAAGACCTCCCCTCGTCTCCTCCCGTGGACTCATCCAGTTGGATTCCAAGCCATCCCGAATCCGAGCGACTTTATCATGCAGGAATTGCACAAAATCCTCAGCACAGCCCTGCAAGGGGTCTTCCCGAAGAAGGGAGTGGGTCACCCTAAACAGAGCGGCTGGGCGGTTCTCTGCAGATGCGATAAGAGCAGAAAAATGGTTAGATTTTGCCGCTTTTATCGCCACTAGGTAGGTCTTTATATAAGACCTCACCTGTGTCCGGTCAGAAACGGATTGACTAGTCCTCCAAATGCTCTCTAGGTGTCTTTTCCGATGCTTCATCTCTCTCAGCTCCTCAGAGAACCAAGGAGCCAATTGAGATCGGCATCAGGTCAGAGGCCGCAAAGGCACGACGTGGTCCGAAGCTCCGGAGGCTGCACTCTCCCAGGCAGCCACCACCTCTTCAGTCGAGTCGTGTGTCAGAGTCTCAGGAAACGGCCCAAGCTCTGTCAGGAACCTTTCGGGGTCCATCAGGCGCCTGGGACGGAACCATCTGGTCGGTTCCGTCTCCCTGCAGCAGGGGAAAGTGGTAGGAAAGTCCACGTGAAGGAGCGAATGATCTGTCCATGACAAGGGTTTAATATCTAGGTCCCCTCTACCAAGATCATTCAACCACTGACCAGAGATGAAAATCAAGTCCAGAGTGTGTCCCCCCATGTGAGTGGGGCCTTGAACTAACTGGGTCAGGTCCATAGCCATCATGGAAGCCATGAACTCCCAAACCACCTCTGACGCCTCACCCATAGATGGGAGGTTGAAATCCCCCATGACAATAAGTCTGTGGGTATCAACCGCCACCCCGGCAATGACGTTGAGTAGTTCAGGCAGGGTTGCTGCCACGTGGCAGGGAGCCACGTACATAGTCAGCAAACCCATCTTCACCCCACGGCCCCACTTCACATAAAGGGACTCACATCCGGTTATCTGAGGAACAGTGGTCTCCCTCGGACAAAGACTTTCCCGAATAATCACCGCCACTCCCCCACCCCTCCCCTGGGCCCTTGGCTGATGAAATGCACAGAAACCTGGTGGGCACATTTCAACGAGGGGGACCCCCCCCCTCTTGGCCCAACCAGGTCTCCGTAATACCAGCCAGGTCCGCCGTATAGTTATGGCAGGCAGGGCATTCAATTATAAACAAATATGCATCTTCCTCAAATTCTTCTGGTTCTATATACATTATGAAGCAGTTAGATAAAAACAGAGTTGTTCCTTGAAAACAGAACTGACCAGTGAAGACTATTCTCCACAGTGTGAGAGTTTAATCTTATGAGTAGATGTCTTTAACTGGAGCTGCACAGTTCCATGCCCAAGATGGCGATCAGACTCAAAATCTGCTCCCTGCAACAAATGTTTTTAAATGGGATTCTGAATTGATGAGTAACATGTTACAGTCTGAAAGTGAAGCATTCTTTCCATTGGTTGTGTATCATGTTTTGTAAGTCAGCACTTACAGGATGTTAAATATTGGTGGTTCCAATGATTAGCCCATTTTCTGCTTTAAATGAGAACAAAAGCAATCCATTATCATTTACTTCTCCATGTGACAAATTTCCAAGTGTGTGTTCCCATCCTTGCCAATTTCTCTAACACAAGCATTTAGATCTCCTACAATGATGATGATATCACTGTGTGGCAGGGAGATAAACGTGGCTTGGATTTGGGAGCAGAATTTATCCTTAGCTTCAGTAGAGCTCATCTGAAATATAGACAGAAACCAACTGCATTTGAATAGTAAATAATGAGATGAGCATTTGATCAAAATAGGCTGAAGTGGCATAGGACGGTTAGATGCCTTTCTGTTCACTGCAAAATCAATGGACTGATCATCCTCTGAGTGGCATAACATCATTAATTCTTTACTATGCAGTTGCTAGTCAGATAATGCTGTTACCAATATTCTTTAACATAATAATTCATGCACAGTAATTTCCTTCTAACTAATAAGGATATTAGTGAACATTCCAGTCAGTCAGTGCTGGCTGTTTGTTTGGGATGAGAATTTTCCATTGTTGACCTTGATTAATAGGCAATTTCCATCAGTATCATAGGCTTTGTTATTTGCCAGTGCTAAGGTATCAGCTGCATCGCCAGACACAGTAATATTATTTAGTGAATATTTCTTTTTAATGGTTTAAGTAGGTTCATCCTCATTTTGTGAGGCCTCAGCTTTTTGTTACCATCCATGTAGCTGGGTTATGTATAAACAAAGATTGATAAAAGTATGTTTTGCTGCCCACAGTCACTTTTCATGAAATAAGAAGCCATAGGAAGGAAGGAAGGAAGGAAGGAAGGAAGGAAGGAAGGAAGGAAGGAAGGAAGGAAGGA